>JASDAP010000494.1:41265-238560 GCA_031216635.1 Dissostichus eleginoides
CAGCTGAACATCAGTGTTTATGTTTTACAATGGCGTTTGTTAGCAACCAGAAAATGACACCAGTAATGACAAACAGATGAGAATGCTGCGTGGGTCTGGATGCCGTGTTGGCGGGACGTTGCGGGGCTCGCTGCTCCGCCCTTTGAGCTCGAGGAGCAGACAGTGTGAGCTGTATTACTGGTGTTGTTTCCTGCTTGCTGCGTGGGGTCTGCGAGACAGCGAAACACCGCGGTGCTCAGCCTGAGCGTGTTTGTGTACGGAGCAACGCGCAGCACCGCGGCTGAGAAAAGATAAGGTTGAGTCAGTGTGTGTGTGTGCGGAGCTCCGCGGATTGGTCCATTTGGACTTCGGAAAAAATGGAAAAAGAAAAATCTCCAACGAGGCGTTCTGGGGCA
This sequence comes from Dissostichus eleginoides, assembly GCA_031216635.1. Taxonomy (NCBI): domain Eukaryota; kingdom Metazoa; phylum Chordata; class Actinopteri; order Perciformes; family Nototheniidae; genus Dissostichus; species Dissostichus eleginoides. The sequence continues at coordinate 41,661 of JASDAP010000494.1, forward strand.
GCATAGATGTTACGTGCTCCCCTCCTTGTTGTGTTTTCTGTCTCCCTGCTGTGCAGGTGCACCTGGTCTGCCCCTGGCTCCGCCTCTGCCCAGGTGTTCCTAATTCCACTCAGCCGTATTATAAGGAGAAACTGGAGGAGAAGGAGGTCTCGCCTATCCTAACGCCGGGAGACACTCGCCTTTAATTATCTCTCTGCTACTTTTGAGCTGTAGACCATTTATCTGCTGATGTTTTTATGTTTAGCCTGGAGGACCTGGTGGTCCAGTTTTCGCGGCTTTATTTTGTTTCCCATAGGGTATTTATTTGATTTCTGGTTAGGGGAGGGAAACTCTAGGTCCTACGGCCCGTGGTGTGGCTGGCTCGGGTTCCTTCCTTCTGTTTGTTTCTTTTGGCCAGTCCTCCAGACCTCTTTTCGTTTGCCGGATGCTTGTGTGAGTAAACGGCTGTACTTCAATAAATGATCGTTATCAAGTACTGGTTTTTGCGTGTATTATTTTATGTTGCGGGTCTCCCCACGAGCCACTACCACGGAGTAGAGGACGGGTCGTAACAATAGACACATCTTTTCTGTGTTAGAGTTTTACTCGCTACAGGGTGTACTTTGAGGGTTTGTGACTCTGCAGACCGTTTGCAGAAAAAGCTACATAACACACAAGGGGACGGGTAACAACAGGAAAAGCATGACATGGGACCTTTAACATGCACTGTTCAGAGGAGACTGCGTGAATTAGGCCTTCATGGTCCAATTGCTGCAACGATCCACTACTGAGGATGAACAAGAAGAAGAAGAGAATTGTTTGGGCCAAGAAACACAAGGATTGGACATTAGACCAGTGGAAATCTGTACTTTGGTCTGATGGGTCCAAATTAGAGATTTTTGGTTCCAACCTCCGTGTCTTTGTGAGACGCAGAGAAGGTGAGCGGATGGTTTCTGCATGAGTGGTTCCCACTGTGAAGCATGGACGAGGAGGTGAGATGGTGGGGGGGGGGGGGGCTTTGCTGGTGTCACTTGGTGATTTATTCAGAATTCAAGGCACCCTTAACCAGCATGGCTACCACAGCCTTCTGCAGTAGCCAGCAAAATATAAATCATACTCTGGATTTTTTTACACTTTTTTGTTTACTAGATGATTCTAGTTAATGTGTTCTTTTATAGTTTTGATGTCTTCAGTATAAATCTACAAAGTAGAACCAATTTAAATAAATAAAAAACTTCAAACGTCCAAACTTTTAACTGCGTCTAATACTAGTGTATCTCTCTCAAAATATATATTCTGTGTATGTATATATATATATAATATATACAGAATATATTATAAATACATGTTGGCAATAATTGATTGATGAGATTTTACATTAATTTATATTAATGTTTTAATTACTAATGACCTTTGTACTAGTTCCCCTATTCTTTATCAAGTAACATTTTAGATGGGTTTAATTTATTATTGAACATATTTATTCATTGATTTCTTTATGAATTATTCTCGCGCAATTTGAATTAATCCAAAGTGTTTGTTTTTATTTGCTTTTACACATTTAAAAAGAAAAGGTGAATAAAGAAGCACATTAAAACTAAAGTATCAAATTATGTCACATTTAACCAACTAGTGCCTACATGTATGGGTAATATTTAAATCAGTCAATTAAATGGCATATTATTCAATGTATGTATTTTTATAAATATATTTATTTTGGTAGGTTTGCTCTTCCGTAATACATTTGAATTATTATAATAAAGTACATGTGTCTAATAATACTTACATACTTTTACTTAAATAAGATATGAATGCAGTACTTTAACTTGTAATGGAGTATTTTCACAGTGTGGTGTTTGTACTTTTACTTCAGGATCTACTACCTGCAGCAAGTGCTGATAAAGGGTCTAAAGTGTTATTAATGTGATAATAAAGTGCTACTGAAGAGTGTAAAGTGTTAATTAAGGGTAAAGGGAACAGACCTGCTCTGTCTATCCGAAGCTGAGGCTGTAAAACAGCGTCCAGTAGTTTCTGGAGTCTTTTGTTCTCCTCTTTGGAAAGAGACAGCTCCTCCTCGAGCTCTGCTATCGTTTTTTCAAACTGAGCAAATATCTCTTCAACTTCAGCAGTGAGTCGCTGCTTCTTCAACGACAGCAGCATTTGGACTTTACTCATGTTTACTAGATCACCTTTTCCTGCAAACTCCGTTAAACACGCCGTTTCTCTCTCCATCAAACTCTCAATCTGACTAGTGTTGCTAACGTGTTTCCAGCTAGCGTGCTAAGCTAGCTCCTATAGTCCGAGGTAAACGCTCCAGAAAAAAGAGCACACAGTCCATTCAGAGGTTTATCCAAACACACAGATGATGGATCAGTAGTGCTGGAGCTCACACACACTTTCTCAGGAACACAGAGAGAGAGAACCGCAGCGACGAGACGCCACCTCGTTACCCTTCTTATTATACATCCATGCTCGATACAGGTTCTTCTTCTTCTTCTTCTTCTTCTTCTTCTTCTTCTTCTTCTTCTTCTTCTTCTTCTCTCAGTTTTGGGCGGATTGCAAACAACTGTAAGGTGCATACCGCCACCTACTGTACAATAGTGTGTATCACCATATCATCCTATCACCACTTGTGGAATTATACCACTGTATTTACGTTGTTTTAAATTCTTCCAATCAATCCTGTTTCACTCAAATACTTAAGAATGGCCTTCCTGGTAGCTCTTACCCCCTCACCTTCTGTTCCCAGTATCCCCATCAGGCTCCACTCCCTTCCTGCCTCTCTGACCCTGTCTCTTAGTTTTTCCCTCTCTGTTTTGTACATGTTGCAGTGTAATATGATGTGTTCCATTTTCTTTCACTCAACCCCCCTGCATTCTTCAACTTCGCTTTTTCCCATTAAAAACATTGTTCCGTTTAATCCTGTATTATCCAATCTGAGTCTAGTGATAATGATCTCCTCCCGCCTGTTCCTTTCTGTATAGATCTTTATTATGACTGATTTGTGTAACTTGTGGTATCTCCTCCCTTTCTGATCTTCCTCCCACCTTTTCTGTCATATTTCCATACCCTTCTTCTTAATTATTGCTTTTCCTTCTCCTTTTCCAAGTGACACTGGTATTGCTATTTCCTTTTGTAACGACTCTTTTGCTTACTTATCAGCATGCTCATTCCCTTGAACCCCCTCATGTGCAGGCACCCAGCATAGCTGCACATCTATTCCCCTCCTCTGAAGTCTCAGTAAGCAGTGGTTAAGTTCAATGATTAAATCTTCTCTAACTGTTATTGTCGACTGTATGCTTTCCAAAGCAGATAGTGAGTCTGTGCATATCACCACCCTATCAGGTCTGACCTCTTCAACCCATTGTAGCCCAATAATTGCTGCGAGTATTTCTGCTGTATAAACTGATTTTTGACACTCGTTTTGCGATTGATATTTTGAATTCTGAGATATACACGCCTATCCCCACGCATTCTTGCTTCTTAGATCCATCTGTGTACATTTTGAGGTAATTGTAATACTTTTCGTTCAGGTACATACTCGATTTAATTCCCACTTCATTTATTTGCCACTCTTTTTTCCTTTCTATGATACTCACATCTATATTAGCTTCTGGGAAAAGCCATGGGGGAACGCTGCTAAATGGGCTTGCTTTGGCAAACTTTCTGGTCTCCACTCCAGATGCCCTCGTTCTCTCCTTACTTGTCCAGCCAAACCCACGCCCCTGGAACTTTGTATATTCCCAGCAATCCTGTAGTATTCTGTTTGTGATATTTCCATCTCCACTTCCTTGTAGCCTGACCCAGTATGGCAGAGCAAGTTTCTCTCTTCTGATCTCCAGAGGTGTCTCTCCTGCTTCTATCAGAACTGCATTAATAGGGGATGACTTTATTGCTCCAATACACAACCGCAATGTTTTATATTGTAGTCTATCCATTTTTTTAAAGTGATGTTTTTGCTGCTGCTCCATACACTATACAACCATAGTCTATTGTGGACCTCATCATTGATCTGTAAATGTCTATTAATGCTTGTTTGTCTGCGCCCCAGTTGCATCCAGCTACAGCTCGCAATAAATGTAATACTTTTTAGCATTTTGTTTCCACTTGTTTAATATGCATTTTCCATGTATATTTGCTATCAAACCACAGGTATTTGAACTCATTCACCTTTGTCATTGGACGATCATATAGTGTTAGCTGTTGGCCATCAATCTTGCGTTTATTTGTAAATATCATGTAGCATGACTTGCTTTCTGACATTTTGAATCCCCAGTTATATGACCACCTCTCCACTTTTCTAATCGCTCTACCTATATTCTCCATTACGTATGGGGCATGTCTTCCCCTCATCCAAATAGCCCCATCATCTGCGTATAGAGCCGATTGGATGCATGTGTCTAAGCATGTAAATATCATGATGTTAAACAATATTGGACTGACTGCACTCCCTTGGGGAATACCATTTTCTATTTCAAAATAATTGAAAATATCTGCTCCAACCTTTACTCTAAATGTCCTGTCTGTTATATATATCTGGCATCTAAAAGAGTTACATATTCAAAGCATTTACATGGTCATGTGCACATCATTTTATATCTGATATCTGCAGACAATGAAAATGTTTTGGAAGAAGTTTTTATAATTAGTGATTCATATTTTGTGTGATTTACATTATTTTGTGCTGTAATTGTAAATATGAAGAGTAAATGAAAAAGACAGATTGTGCTGAATAAAGGATGTATGTTGGATGACAGTTTACAATGTGCTGAACAGAGGAACAATGACAATAAATATAATCACACAAAGTTTAAGGAAGTGCTGTTCCCACAATGCCCCAGGAGATGTAAATAAAAGTCTAATGTTGCCATGGATACAGTCAGTTTAAACTTTAAGCAATGTCACCATTAAGTCTTGAGACAGGTTCAAAGCACACACACATGATAAAACCAGCAGAGTCTAAAAAACATAAAAACTAAGTGATTTACTATCTTTATTATTAAGTGTTTTACATTGTATCTTTACTTCAAGAAGAAAACTTAAATAAATAATAAATAAAGCAAACAGATAAAAACAACCCTTTTTTGTAACTAAGCTGTCCTGTTTTCTCTCTTTAAAAACAGATTTGAAAGGGGGACCAGACACGTAATGCGACTTTTAAAGTAAATCAAACTGTATGTCATCACATGTGAGAATTTGAGTGACTTTTGCCGTTACACTCAGACCTGTACATTCAGGATCCTCCTTTTTACCCCTCAAAGCTGAGACAGAAAAAACAACTCTCCCCTATTAGCTCAAGGAAGCTGCGAGTGCCTTTTTACCTTTCTCTCATCATTCCTTTCCTTTTTCTGTATCCCTTGCCTCTTTGAAAGAGAACAAGTGTCTACAGTGTTCTCTTTCTCCTTCTGAGCGAGTTAATCCGTGTCAAGTTATGTTTGTCAATTTTTGATGTAAATAGTTTGTGCACGTTCAATACAGTTGTAACACTGGACACAAATTCTCACTCCAAGCTGAACTCAAAGGTTGGCAGCCCTGCCTAAATGGATGAATATATTGGATTTTGAATTTATTAGTATTTTCTGCAAAGTCATCTGGATTTTAAATCATGTTTTCCGGCTTTACAAAACGATATCTTTGTGTATACTATAAAAAAAGAAATTGTGTCAGGCACCCTCATATAACGTCAGGTTGCTTCAAAGAATATTAGCTACTTCCTTCAGAGTTTCAATACTTCAGGAGCCATCAGAGAAAACAAAAAATAGGTCAAAACCATACAGTCTATGAGCTTAACAAATATTTATTTTCAGCATCTGATGGAAAAAAACAAAATGCACTTTTTTGTTGCTTATAATAAAAACATGAACTTTGGCACACTGTTAGAGCATGCCCTAAGGAAGATTTTTGGCTATAGGGCCATCGCATATTTGAACAATGGTTATTATTTTGACCAGTAGCTTAGCATCTAGCACACCTAGGCTAGGATCTTGATTCTGGTGGCTAATCCTACATTTTCAAGGATGAGGAATGCAGTGGTACTATTTACAACATGCTAGAATTTAGCTAACTACATGTATCTGGTATTGAGGGAACAAGATGCACAGTAAAAGCATTAACATATTTATTTTTGGTGAAGTAATACATGTTACATAATATATATTTAATATTACAGGTTTTCAACTAAATGCAGAGTTAGTTCTGAAAACACAGTCCACCACAGTGGCAAAGGGCAGTGCACTGAATTGCTGCCTTGACACATTTGCACTGTCCACTGCACTCCTTTTTGCATCCACAGCGGAGGAGTTCACAACAGGCCTGGGTCGCTTCTGGTAATGTGGTCCAGTAAACTTCCCAAAATATTGAAATAATAATAATCCTTAGATCTCACATTTCAAGTATAGGAAAAATAAAAAGTGTGATTCTTTACACAAATCTTGGCAACATTTATTTTTTTAACAAAAAGGAAAGTCGGGACAAAATTGAGTCCATCATACAGCCTTCCTATTTTCGCTGAATTTGTCTTTTGTATGCTGTGATACGGTTGTGAACATAAAACTTTAAGGTCTGCCAATCCCGATGTTTAAGAGCTATTGGTTCTGCCTTTAAACATTTCTCGCAGTCGCTCTTCCCAGGCACAAGACAAGAAGTAATACATCGACTCATGTGTTTATCAACTGCCTGGGTCTCTGTCTTTGTCCAGGGCACTCTTTTCTGAGCAGCTTTACCTGTAAGTGAGCAGAAAAAACATTTGTCAATTAAACAAAAAGGCAATGTGTAAGCTATAATTCCTCTGTGCATTCACTTAATTGGATAGTTGCAGTCACTGATTGGATAGGTGCCCCTTATGACCAATCACAGACTATGGCCTGTATTTTCACAAGATGAGCAAACTATATTATTCAACAAATATAGCCTAAAAATATAATCCAGGTTACAAGCAACACACCTGCTGCAGCCAAAGGCAGGAAGGACGCTGGCCAAAATTGCAGACTATGTGAAGACCTAAATTGCCATGCTCATCACTATTTAATTACCAAGGAATGAGTATAGAAGACAACAGTTACTATTGGGTATTCCCTTTATATGAACAAATGTCATTATTTCAGCTGAAACCCCCTGCAGAGTTAAACAGTCTGCAGCAACAAAAGGCAAACTGCTGTATACAGACTACACTTTGTCGCACCTGCAACATATGAATCATACTTTGTAGTACAGGCCTCTGGAGTCTCCAAAAGTTATGTGGAGCTGGTATAATGAGTAAATTATTAATGCTAATAAAAAATGAAAAATTGATTTGAGTTAATAACATTGCCATGTGCTGTTTTTTGTGCACCTGTTATGAATGAAACTACTGCACTCAATAAAAGTGTGTCCGCTAACTTCGAGCCACACATATCTATATGCCACCATCTATAGCAGGGGGGCCCACACTTTTTCAGCTTGAGAGCTACTTTTAAAATGACCAAGTCAAAATGATCTACCTACATTAAAAATGCTAAACATATATTTATTTATATATACTGAGTATACCTTATGTTGGTGTACCTTGCATAACTGCATGAACCCGTATGGCACAATACAACTCAGTACATTTTTGGTCTTATGTCAATTTTATACCCTTTCTTTAGTAGAATTGTATACATTGGAAGGCTAACTAGGTAATCAGCTCGCCGGTGATTTGCAGCTGGCGCGGTGAACTGCGTGTTAGAAAAGATGAGATCTCAGACTGGCTTACCTGTACGTCAATCAAGTGGCAAATGCCATAGTAAGGATGGATGATAGGCTAACTATTTTTTCAATGCCATGCGATCTACCCACACTACCTTTGCGATCGACGTATTGGGCACCCCTGATCTATAGCATATCAATATCTTCCACTTAAGCTGTTGTCCAGAGCATCAGCAGTTTAAAGAGTGCAAAAGGGAAGATTGATATCTTTTCTGACCAATTTCTGCCAAATGTAAAATAATATAATTAAAAAGAACATTGTAAAATGTACCTTTTGAAGGATGTCTTACAGCATGGACTTCAGGCGATTCCTGTCCCTCTGCTGTTGGCAATCTGGGTCCCTTCAGGTTCTGTGGGATTGTATTCCCCTCAGTAGGTAGAATAGTCTCCTCTGTTGGGTTTATAAAAATTAAAAGCACTTGATTAACTTTACTGTAGAAATACTGACCATAACCAATAATATTGGAGAGGAAATTGATCACACTTGGAAAAGAAAGAACACTTTTTCCCACTTCCATGACTGGTCCTATTGCTGTGACCCTGACCAAAGGTATGTCATAGTGATACTGCAATTGTAGCAAACTAAAGTGCTTATGCAAGACCAAGAGTAAAAGACAGAACAACAAATCCAAAATAAAACGACTGCTAAACGATTTTTGTGAATATTTTATAAACTGAAGCACTTATTTTTTCGACATTAAATTACTAACAACAAACCATCAATGGCAGAAGCACAGCTTCCTTCCTCTATGTTCCCGTTCCCTTCTTCTTCTTCTTCTTCTTCTTCATCATCATCACTACCAAGAACTCTTTCTGTTGGAGATATACCGAGTACAGGTTAAACATGGTGAAGCAATTAGAATAATTGAGAAAAAAAACATACTGAACAAATAACATACCATCTGGCCCTATTGTGATTTCATCCAAGTTCTTTCCATGAAACTCTGCTAATCTCCCTTGCTCAAGTGCCATTAGAATTTTGCTGATCTTGGCAAGTTGAAGCGTCTTCTCCGGTAATCGATAGAATTCACGAGGAATTCTAATATCGTGACCAAGAAAGTTGGCCAGCTGGTCCATTTCTGTGTCTGTCATGTTCAGCACGGGGGAAAGGGTTGCAGCATGCTTTCTGAGTCTGGTCGATGTCAGTGACTTTGGACACTTAGCACCACATGTTTTTGCAAAGCCACGTATGCAGTCTGAACCACGGAAATGTGTCATAGCTGTAGGTCTTGCAAACATATATGCATTGTCTTTTAGAACCCCACAATCCTCTCTATACTTCACTAGGAGTTCTAATGCGCACAGCATTTTCGGAGTCAGAAGAATTGGAACTGGTCTGCCTCGCTTTCCCCTGATGACAATCCTTGAGAAATGTCTGCACAGTTTTTTTTCCACTTCAGAGAGTGCCCAGTCCACATCCTCGTGGGGATCAGAAGTGTCCCTTGACAGAAATGCAGTCAGCGGCATGCTTGCTACTTCTCCTTCCCTGCGTCGATTGAAGAGGATAATCTGTGTTAAACACACCTTTGCCAGTTCCGTCCAGGACTTTGTAGAAGGTGTTCCAGATAGTTCACTGCTGCACTCATCTTGCATCGCACTGAGAAACTGATGCATTTTTTGAACATCCTCAGTGAATGGCATAAGAGTGGGAACATTCCATTTCGATTCAGCAATGTTCCTTAGAGCCGTTGAAGAAATCATCTCGTTCCATTTCTCACTGTGAACTTGTTGAAATTCTGTGGCCTTTCTCACAAGTTCATGATTGTTAGTTATTAACCCATGAGCTTTCAACAGTTTGCTGACATTGACCAGCGCATGACCAAGTTTGTTTGCAAGGGATGGAATCTGAAATGTTCCAGTTCCACTATCATAGCCACAAGTGACTTTAACAGCTCTGACCATCTCCAAGTACTTCTTAGGATTAATGAAATCCTCCAGTTTCTTTAGACTGGTGACCTTTCTGCCATTGTGAATTAACCGTCCCAATTCTCTCATCTTCTCCCTTACATTGTGTTGGTTTTTGGTGGAATTCCCACCTTTGTTCAACAAGTCCTGCCCAAGATCAGTGATGACATGGTCACTTTTAATGATATTTGTGATGGGATCAGTATTCATTGAACAAATCACTCCCCACAATTGTTTTGAAATCTGTGCAGGCACAGGCCCTGTGTATGTACACATTGACTGGACGCGATTCTCTCCAGGTTTCTGGGCAACCGATTTGGATTTGCGTTTGCATGTGCGTATGTGTCGCCACAAGACCTTTCTGTTGAAAAGGCCTAGGCAATATTCGCAAGGAATAAACTCATTCCCCTTTGCCTGTTGAGTCGGTCTTTTAAACGGTACTAGTTCCCCATTCCCAGACTCCATGACGGCAGCATTGTGAGCATAGTTGCCTCTGTTGCGGATGTAATCCAATTGATGTCTTCTCTCCTTTGACCTCTTTGGAAAGCTAAGGGCTTTAGCTACATCTGCTTTGTCTTCATGGACTTTTTCTAGATGCCTTGCCATTTTCGCACAAGGCCTACTACAATAAAGGCAATACTGTCTCTTGTTGTAGACTCTAATACCATCTTTTTTTTGGGAAGCACCAACAACAATGCTCTCATGCGTGTCCTGACTTGAACATTGTTCTTTTTCTCCACTGTCTCCAAATGTCATCTGGTCGGGCACTGTGGAATCGCAGGCTGGGACATTCAATGAATCAGCTGGAGACTGCCGTTTCCTTCCTGTTTGATAGCGAGTATCACCATCACTTTCTGTCATGGCATCTGAAATCTGTGCAGGCACAGGCCCCGTGTATGTACACATTGACTGGACGCGATTCTCTCCAGGTTTCTGGGCAACCGATTTGGATTTGCGTTTGCATGTGCGTATGTGTCGCCACAAGACCTTTCTGTTGAAAAGGCCTAGGCAATATTCGCAAGGAATAAACTCATTCCCCTTTGCCTGTTGAGTCGGTCTTTTAAACGGTACTAGTTCCCCATTCCCAGACTCCATGACGGCAGCATTGTGAGCATAGTTGCCTCTGTTGCGGATGTAATCCAATTGATGTCTTCTCTCCTTTGACCTCTTTGGAAAGCTAAGGGCTTTAGCTACATCTGCTTTGTCTTCATGGACTTTTTCTAGATGCCTTGCCATTTTCGCACAAGGCCTACTACAATAAAGGCAATACTGTCTCTTGTTGTAGACTCTAATACCATTTTTTTTGGGAAGCACAAACAACAATGCTCTCATGCGTGTCCTGACTTGAACATTGTTCTTTTTCTCCACTGTCTCCAAATGTCATCTGGTGACAAGACTGCCGTTTCCTTCCTGTTTGATAGCGAGTATCACCATCACTTTCTGTCATGGCATCTGTGCAGGGTTCTTCTGCTCCTGGTGGTCCCGAGTCTGGTGGTGTACTATCACTATTAATTGAAAAAAATATATTTTCCAGGGATTTTGTGAGGCTGGAATCACTGTCAAACTCATCCCCACTCCCAGAGATATCACTGCTGGAATCGTGCAGTTCATCGGGTTCCTCTAGATTTGTGTCCTTTATCTAAAAATGAACACAGAAACAGATGTCGTTTAAACAGCATTCAAATTGTGCTTCTGGAAAACTGTTCCAATCTGTAGATAATGAAAACATATTTTAAGGAATTATACTGTTTGCAATTAACAGTTTATAGTTAAAACACTTTTTTTTCAAGAGTACGAAACTGAATCTTACTCCCAGAATAAGGCTGTTGTGCTGTCGGGGAGGCGTGTGGCGCAGTGGGTTAGTGCGCTGATCTTCGAACCAGGGGATAGCAAGTTCGAGTCCCACTGCAGTCAGCATGTCGTTGTGTCCCTGGGCAAGACACTTCCCCCCAAATTGCTCCTGTGGGGATTGTCCACAGTATTGAGTATGTAAGCGCTTTGGATAAAAGCGTCTAACAAGTACATGTAATGTGAAATGATTGTGAGAGGTTCGGTAATGCTTTATTTGCGATGGAACTCTAAAACTTCTTAAAACGAAACTTCAACATAATCAACAAAACACCAGTAAGAAATAACTGCATTGTTTATGTTTTAATCTTTTGAAAGCTTCAAATTCTGAAATAATTATTAATGGTTCAAACATTTTTTTTATATTGGTCAGCATTATCATCTTTTGTGATATTCAATATTTACGAGTTATTCCCTTACTTTATTTGGATTTTCTAACAATATCATTTTGTTACATTACATCAACATTAAAACAATCTTAGTTAGTTTAAAGCCCAAAGTTTGAATACAACCAGCTTTGTTGTCTCTAGTTTGTAATACACTCAACACACAGTTTCTACTCAAGATTTGATGGAAGGTGGGGACGTCGTAGGTATCTCAGAAAAGTGTGATTTTTAATCAAAAGGAAAGTCAGTTTAAAGCCCAAAGTTTGTCCTAAATATTATATTAACATTGGCCTTATAGAGGACATTGAGAGAACCGCTCGGCAGTGCTTATTCACAATAGGTTTTCATCATAATATACTTTCACATTCATTTATCTGCTTGAAGAAAAAGAGGAGCAGCAGCTAATGATTCAGAAAGATGCTAAGTATTAAGCTAAATGTACCTCTCTGTTGATGTCGGGTTTGTTAGAGGGCCCAGCATTCCTGGTGTCAACGTTCTCCATTTCAATGGGACCATCAGGGTTGGAGTCTCTTGTCACAGGCGCCTGAACATATATCACCATAAAAACATTTTAAAATAGAGAATAAAACCATACAATTTCATGTAATCACTACATATTATAAAATAAGACTAATGCATTTTCTAAAAGGAAACATCTAAATCTAAATGCATGTCAACAAACACCAGACCTCAGAGAGAAAGGCCCCGCACCCATTAAATACTGTACACTAATGCTACCTTAACCTCGTCTTTCTCACACATTGAAAACAACAAGCTTAGTGGGGAAATGTCACTGCGGTCAAGCCAACCTCCACTTCGGAAAACACAGTCAAGCCAGCCCCCACGTTGTATTGCGGTGCGCGAATATCCTATGCATTACGGTAGAGGCCTGGAAAAACTGCCTTCAACATAAAAGCGCTTACTCGGTCAATAACAACCTAAAAAACATACCAAACATATTCATAAAAAAGGAAGGTTTGATATTGGCCTATAATTATTCATTACGGTTGCGTCTAGGTATGCTTTTTTAGGAGCGGTTTAATTACTGCAGTTTTCAGGGCCTGTGGAAATACACCCGAGTGGAGAGACTTGTTACTATGTGTAGTATATCTGAGGCCAAGCAATGAAAAACTGTTTTGAAAAATCCTGTCGGAATAATATCGAGGCTACAGGAGGAGGATTTCAGATGTTGAATAATGTCTTCCACGTCTTTAGCATTTATCAGATGGAATTGTGTCATGATGTCTGGATTGACTTTAGGTGGACAACATTACTCCCTCCCTTATTTCAGATGAACATTGACTTTTGATATTAACAAAATGTAAATAAGATTTTTTTCTTATTCTTAGTAATCAAATAAAGAAATAATGTCTCAGTGTTTTAACTTAAATTACTGTTAGTCTTCTTTGTCACTAGCAAAACTGTCCTTTTTGTAATAGTGCATCTATCTACAGTCTCTTGACTTCTTTAAGTCATATTTCAGAAATGAGACGTTGTGGTGGTCTCCTGTTTGTTCTGATTGAATATCTGGGTGGAACAGGACCTTCGGGGTTGATATTCTTTTGGAGCTGATGAGTTTCCTCATCTGGTGGGTCAGGAAGTTGTAGATCCAGATCATCCTCTTCGTCAGTCATTCCTGAGTCAGATCCAATAGGAACTGAAGGTGGGAGCAGTTTGAAGTGTGAGGAGTTTCGTGTTATCTCATGTCCTGGGCGAGCTGCTGTCACTATTGATCCTGTGATCTTCACGATGGTGTAAGGTTTGCTTAAATAAGGAGTCATGAGCTTGCCTTTGATATTGATATAAGAGAAAGAGTGCTTCATGTTCAGTCAAAAAGAGGAAGAAGAGACGGCTGGAAAACGATCTGTACCCATGTGACCTTTGCTACAAAGTCTTCAAAGAGGTCTCATGTTTGCTCAGGCACAGCAATATGAACACACAGGTAAGCCTTACATTTAAATTTGGGTCATGCATAGTAATGTATTACTCAATTAAGCATATTGTGACTTAAATAACACCTTTCAAATCTCTGAGCTGAATAAATGCTGGTGTTGACTTCATATATATATTTATATAATTTTTTAAGTGCAGATTATGTTGCAAGACCGATCTGTAAGTAATGCAGATGAAGTAAACTATATACATGTCAGAAAAATAAATAAATACAACAAGCTAAATAATACAGAGAATGTTGTAATGACCAAGTAATCATATGTTATACTCGAGCTGTTTTCTTATAAGAACTACTGAACACACTGAAATCAATTGTAAAAAATGCTCACCACATTTTCCCAAAGCCAAAGACGATGACATGAAATAGTTTTTTTCTCATATGGCCAACATGCCAAAACCTAAATAAAAATGTGTGAAAGCTCACATTGAACAGTTATTTTTCCGTCAATCAACCAATGAGTGTATCAGGTAATCGTTTCACTTTTTTAATGTTTGAATTCGTTTTTAGGGCAAAAAAACTAACGTGGGGGAATCTAAATGAACACAAGTTTGGGTAGCAGTCTCCTATCTTATCGTGTTCAATTTTAGTTATAGGTGTTTACCAGTGACGTGCGGTGAGGTTCATGGCTGGTGAAGCACTGACTCTTTCAGAGTCAGATTTACAAATATTATATTTTGACCTTAATCGAAATATTCTGTTATTTTCAAAAGCTTTTTTAGTCTGATGTTTCGATTAATTTTAAACAGACCGTTCAACAAAAGGATACCCACAATTTAAATATTGGATTGTTCTTTCTTAGTAGGATCCCATTTTCATTACAATGGTGGTCTTACCTTGACTTGAAGATGAAGTCCATGCTATCCTTCTGGACAACAATCTCTATTACTTTTTTGTAAAAGTCCTCCTTATCTTCCTCTAGTTTCAAAAGTGTAGTTTGTTGTTTACATCTGTCTCTACCCGATCCGCATCCCTGCCCGATCCGCGTTGCGCATGTGCGAGATGGACAACTCCGTACGGCAACTCAAATAGGACAGTTGACACAGTGGCGTTTGGCAAAGCACAAAAAGAAAATGTTGTTTTAAAAATGTCAAGCTACCAAAAAAACAAGGAAGAGTCAAACTGAATTTAGTTTTGTATCAAAAGCAAAAATAAGGATATATCACCGGGTGGCGCTAGAAGACCACCCAACTCAGAAGTTTGAAGACCACAATCAGCGCTAATCATTCATAGTTCATTGAGTTATGAGCCAGGAATATATATTAGAAAGTAACTAAGTACAATTACTCAAGTATTGTAATTTAGTACATATATTTATGCTTGTACTTCACTAAGTTTAAAAGAGAAATAATGTAATGTTGCTACATTTACCCAATTACAGATTTACACAATTACAGATTTAGTCACTTTTCAGATTTAAAAACGTGATGAACTTGATGTAAAAATTAAATTAGTGGACTAACTGTTTAAGGAACAACAAAGTAAAAGTATACAATATATATCAGAAGCTGCTCCAAACATCGTAAAGTGTATCAAAACTGTGTTTATCTACAACCGTTACAACCTGCTTGATGCAGCAATATTAACAATCTAATGTCATACATTTAATTATGTATATCGCATATGGAGAATGTTTTTTAATGTACTTTGAGTGTAGTGGCTGTCCGCACTTTGTCAGCAGAATACACCATGCATCTGTTGAACTGTAATTCTTATGGACTTTTTAACAGGAATGAAATTGCTTGTCCCAAATAAAACCAGTAGGTGGCAGTGGAGGTCTGACCTGTTGCTTTTATTAGCTTCAGGTTTGTTCTGAGAACCCTGTCTTGAAGAAGTACTCAAATGTTTCAGACCGTAATGGATTATTACTAAAGGAAGACGCCAACGGCCTTTTATCAAAGAAGTGCTTCAGTTTAAAATATGAAAATGCCTGGAATAAAACAAAAGAAGAGCCATCATTTGTTTGGAGAAAGTGCTTAAGTGGTACATTTTACATGCCTGAGCCTTTTCTTTAAGTTGTTGGTGTTTAAGTTAAGAAGAAACTTTAAAGTTGGTGTTAAAAGGGCCCTTTATGCTTTTTGGGGTTTTCCCTTTCATGTGTTATAGGTTTGTCTGCAAAGGCTAAACTCCCAAAGGTGTGCCTGTCTCTCCTCCAGTGTTGGGATCAGCAGTAGGGGGCGCCAAAGGGAATTGTAAACTTGCAGTGACTTCTAGTAGAGTAAAAATATCCTTGACTTAGGAGAGGTGTCATGCTGTTTACCCGGTTATTACCCGTCACCTTGTGTGTTATGTAGGTTTTTATGCATGTAAACGGTCTGCAGAGTCACAAACCCTCAAAGTACACCCTGTAGCGAGTAAAACTCTAACATAGAAAATTCCTCCCCAAAACGCCTCGTTGGAGATTTCGCAGTTTCTTTCTTTGCTCCACGGATGGGTCCGTTTGGTTCCGGGTACGAGCTGACGTCAGCTCGTACCCGGAACCAAATGGACCCATCCGTGGAGCCGTTACGTTACGTCCGCGGAGCCGTTACGTTAAGCCTCTGCTGATTGGTCCAAATCGACCAATCCACGGACTTCCTCACACACACACTCAGTGCAGGCAGCTCTGCTGATTTCTCATCCCTGGCTGTAGGCTGATAACAGACAGTTGGGATCGTGGCGAAATTCTCTCTGCAGACCCATTCTCACAGCGTTTATCAACCTTTTTCTTACTCAATATCAAGCCACACTTATTGTTTTTACTTCGGCTGTGAGTTTGTGTGTGCTCAGGATGAGTTTGGCTGTGTTTCGCTGTGTATCGCTAAACAAGGAAACCACACCTCCACGGAGCTCAGCGCGATTCACAACGTCCCGACCAATCAGAGCACACTGTGCTCACAGGGAGGGGGGGGCAAGAGCTGCAACGAGCCGTTTAGTGAGAGAGTGAATACTGCTGAATACACATACTTTACAGAGATGCTGTATGCGAAACCAATGTGAGTTTGGAAAAATGCACAGTATAAATCTATTTTAGTAGACCTCAACAATGGAATTATGATAAGTGGAAATGGCCATGACATGAGCCCTTTATAGGTGATATTTACCTGCTGTTTGTTCGTATATAAGTAAAATAACACCCATTACTATAAAGTTGTGAACTTAATATGAACACACACATTAATGCCATGAGATGAGCTTGGTATTTGTTAATGTCTAATCTCATGTAAGATTGTTAGAAGTTTATGACATAGAGTCCTGAGCGCTAAATGTTAAATATTAATACAGAGACTCTTTCTCTCGGTTTATAAAGTCCACTCCTTCCTCATTCATTCAGCACATAAACGAAAACATAACTTAGTGACTTTTATTTATTTAAGTCAGACTGTCAGACAGAGATATACGGGCTGACCAAATAACGTCTCCTTTAATTTATCTTTTGTGTATCATGTATCCCTCTAAAACCCACTTGGTGAACTTACAGGTGTTTCCACTTGTGCTGTAAGCAGTGGCGGCTCCAGAGTATTTTTGTTGGGTAATCTATGGTAGGGCTAACCCATACAGTGGTGGGGCTCAAGTCAGTATTTGCAATGTAATTACATACACGCTATATCGCCCCCCTTGACAGTGAAACGCCATACGTGAGGTTTAGATTATTTCCCTGTCTCAATCAAAATTGAACTGTATGAAATAAAAAGGCACATTTGTCTTGTAGTAAATAAAAACGGCGACCTGGAGCCAATCCTGCAATTTCCCCACAGGTGAAAAAGTTGACATGCTGAAAACCCAACCCCTGCAGGGGGTCTGGGGGGATTCTCCCCCAGGAGATTTTTTGAAATACTAACATAAAATACACATTCTTGTAGGCTACTGTCTTGAGAAGAAAAAAAAAAAAATCTATTACTACACGACATATTTAAAAAAATGAATGCCATTTTAGTTTTTGTTACTTTGTTCTGAAAGCTGATCCTGCTGCTCCTCACAGAGAGAATAGGAAAGGCTGTGTGAATTACTTTACATTGTGGATAAGGGTGGATAGCCCCCATTGTTCTGTGTGTCAAAATGAAAGACAGCCCACACACCTATCAATCATCAGACCGTGGGGTCTTATTTCATTACGTGTTGATTTCTATCAACACGTAATGTTATGTATCCATGGATGTATAAAGAGAAGTTCTACCGCAAAATTATTTTCCGTCGGGACTTCCTGCAACAACACCACGCCGTTATCGTGATTCTGATTGGCCAGAAGACATTAGCAAAGATGTTTTATTGAGAAGACGATCACTACGTGACAAAAGTTTTCAAAACCGTTTCTAGTCTTCGGCATTTCCAGACAAGTGGCTACTGAAATCAATCTTGCTGCTGTCTGTGCAATTTACTCGGCGCGAGTTGGCGTACTTTTTTTTGCTGACTTTAACATAATTTTTCATGGTGGGGCTAAGGTGGGGCTAAGCCATTTCTTGGTATGGCTGTAGCCTACCCCAGCCATACCCTGGAGCCGCCACTGGCTGTAAGTACATTTAGTCCTCAGAAGATGGCTTATCTAACTGTTTGATTGACACTTCAGGGTGAGGACACTCCCTCTCAGTTCATGGATTTATAGACATGTGACTACAGCTACTCCTAACTTCAACCTGAAGACTGGTTTAACCGGCCAGAGGAGTAAAAAACATTCTTCCTCCCTAAAGAAATATGTAAAGAGTCCCTGCAGTACAGTCTGTAGCTTTGAGAAAGGCCTGCATGGATCTTGAACAAGTATTAGCCTTAAAGTGCCAGTGAAGTGCATTTTTTTGCGCCAAAATGAAATGGCAGTTTAATTTCTTACATATAATTGTACCTGTTCATGGCTAAAATAATTTTTTAGGAAGTGCGAGGGACGAGATAAACATCGCAAATTTTTCATCCCGTGAACGGCCGTCTGAGCCTACCGCTGCTGCAGACGATAGCGGCTGTGACGTCACAAGATGGGCCCAGTTGTGATTGTAAACATGGCGGAGCCTTCGGAAAGTGATACTGGTGCGAGAGAAATGAGTGATTTTGACAGCTTTTCGGACAGGATAGATGAGGAAAGTGGCCATGGAAGTCAATTTAGTTGAGGACAATATTTTGTCATAGATCTAGAGTAGATCTACACACAGGATTGGCCATCACCTGATCATACATTCATCTGTTCATAGCATGATGCAACATTCATGTTCACATGCAGTGTTGTGCTAGTTACTGAAAACCAGTAACTAGTTACAATTACTAGTTACTTCACTACTTACACCAAAAAGTAATGCGTTACTGTGAAAAGTAGCTTTTTAGTTACTTAAAAAAGGGCACCCATTAATGCCCTTATACTGTAGCCTTCATTTCAGTACTGTTATTGCATCGGAGAATAATACAACCTGTTGATCAACTTGACATGCATTTGCATCACTGAACTCTGCTAAGCAATGTGGTCTATACAAACACAAACACAAAGATATGTTTCAAAGTGCCAATCCAGCCGCTGTTGCTTAGGTGGAGGTGGAGTGGCGTCGGATGGGTCTGGGTCTGTGGTCTTAGCTACTAGCTTCGTCCCAGCATGTTGTTTCTGCAGATGTTTCAACAGATTTTAATTGCTGTTTTGGGCAGTCGATAGGATCTTTGACCCGCCAAGACACAACTTACATTTAACTAAAACGTTCTTTTCTTTGTGCTCGACAAAAGTGAAATAGTGAGAATATCTCCAGGCGGAGAAACTCGACTTGAGCTCTGCCGCCGCCATGATAGTCTTGTTAGTAGACACAAACACAGTGGCCTTTATTTTTCATAAACAATCTACGAATCTACGAAACAATACACAGCCACTCACCTTCATCTTTTGGGAACAGAAACATCGCCACTTCGGCAGAATTGACATTACCACAGCCAGCGGCAATGCATCGCTTCCCGTGTGTTTTTCCTCCCTTTTTCTTCACTTTCGCCTCCATTGTCAGGTTTCCTCGATTGGCAATCACTTCCAGTCGACTGCGAAACACTTTCCAATAAAATACTCGCTCAAAAACGTTGGTAAATTCCACTTTGAAACAGAGACAAAATGAACGGTGGTGAATGTAAACACTTCGGCTGAGCCCATCTTCTGACATCACGCAGTAGATCGCAAGCCACGCCCACGAAGGCGGAGGTCGACTGCGGATTTCCCAGCGGAAAATTCCAACTCGTCAAATTCGTTGCTATTCCAACATCTTTGATATGGGTTCCAATGGACAATTTTGGTCATTACTATACGTATTAGCATAACAGATCATGCACCGGCGCACACTTCACTGGGTCTTTAAGTCCAGCTGCTTCCCGCCAAATGGCATCAATTCTGTTTTTGCACAAACTAAACTAAAACTTTATTCTTGTGAACTGGAAAGTAAGAGAGGCCAACTGTTTCAAGTTAAATGGAGGACTGTCTAACCTTAAAGGGGCACTGATATGCTTATTTTCAGGTTCATATTTGTATTTAGTGTCCCTGTCCCTACTGCAGTGTTTCTCAAATTGGGGGGGGAGAGACCAGGAGGAAAAATTGTTATGACAAAAAAAAAATTGCTTTGTCAATTCCGAGTCACTGAGTGAGGATTTGCTGTTTTGCAAGTATGTCAAATGCAGAGCAACAGCTGATGAGCTCTTCGGGATTCTTGACAGTTACCTGACAGAACACGGAATGAAATGGGAGAACTGTGTGGGCTTTTGCTCGGATGGCGCACAGACCATGTCAGGGAAAAGAAGGGGACTGCAGGCACTTATCAAGAGGGTCTCGCACAATGGACGCACTGTGTCATTCACAGAGAGGCTCTAGCATCAAGGCAGCTTAGCCCCGAGCTAAACGATGTTTTGACTGAAGTTGTTAGCGTGGTCAATTTTATCAAAGCCCGACCCCTGAAAGCGTGCCTGTTCTCTGCACTTTGTGAGGAGATGGGAGCTGAACAACATACCGCTGTGCTGTTTCACAGCGAGGCCAGGTGGCTGTCGCGAAGGAAAGTGTTGTCGCGAGTCTTTGAGCTCAGAGAGGAGATTCGGGTGTTCTTGGAGGAGGAGAGGATGCATGAAGCTGCAAGCAAGTTCAGTGATGAACAATTTCTGATGAAACTGGCCTATCTCAGCGATGTCTTTGGAAAGCTGAATGAATTAAATCTTCAGCTTCAAGGCAGAGACAAGCACATACCTCACCTGGCAGACAAGATCAGTGCATTCACTCGAAAGCTGGAGATGTGGGGCAGGCACAACATTGTCCATACCTGGACAATGTGGGCAGCCTGGAAAAGGCCAACGGAGAGCTGGAGCTGAATATCAGACAGTTCCTGGAGAGCAAGAACCAACTCGAGGGCCACAACAGCTCTGCTTTCAAGGTTCCCATCAAAGACCTGCAGGACCAGGTGAGAACGGAGAGACAGGAGCGCTGCTGTCTGAGCTAAAAAGCAGAACATCAACTCTACTTTACTCTGAATCTAACCTCTCAGATCTGTGTGGGACATTCCAAATGTTCCAAAAGTGAGCACTCCAAGAATCGACAACAGTTTGCCAGGGTAAAATAAAACATTGTGAACATATTATTTTGTGCCACAAGAAGCAGAATGTTTTAACAGTACAGTACTTTGAATATATTTGTTGTTTACCTTTATCAAACCTCTCAGGCACCCACAACCAGCGTCTGATCCGGTAAGACCAATTAAAAATGTAATTATACCATGTAGGTTTGAATTTGTGAACATGAAATCAATAAATACCTGTATGTGCTAATGACACTGCACTTATTTCCTGGGTAAAAATAGGATGGAGCACCAACCCCATTCCAGGAAGAGGTCCAATCTGCCCCGGGTCAGAACAACTTCTATAGGTAAACGATGTTGACAGTTGCATCGTGACACAGTTGTTTGGTGTGTATCTTTATTTTTTACATGTGTTTGTTTGTATAGCCTCCAATCACAGTGGGTAACATTGCCAGGAAGCAGAACAATTATACTTGTATACATTTCCGAATGACACCCACAACATCTTACATTTTAGTGAAGACGATACAAAAAACACCCACAAATATTTTTCAAAGATCAGATATTGTTTCTTGCATCCATTTCAAATGTTTACAAGGATTGTGCAGGAGTATGACAAAAGTGCTGTTGTCAGTTTAGAACCCAATGTATTAAAAAAAACAGGAAGAGGATCAACATCCTTTTGTAAATATGACTGTCATGCATATATTATGTATTTGAAAGTAATTATTCAACTGTCTTCTCACTGCAGCAACTACACAAATGTGTATGCACCTATCATTATTGATAGCCAGTCTGAACCAGAAGACACAATGGAGCAAACTGCAGAGGAAAGGTATTAATTGCTACTATTACCACTTAATTTTTCTATTCTATACTGTAAATCTTATTACTAGCTTCATCATTTAATATTACAATACATCAGTATGTCTTTCCCAGCACAGAATACCTGACTGCGGAGGACATTGTTGCAGAACTCTCTGCAAAAATAACAAATACATCTTGCTGCAGGTTCAATATTAATAGAGCCAATGTATGGGATGGAGCAATCCGCGGCTTCAAAGTTGCCTCATTCGACCCCTCTCATGAGATGTCAGTTAAGTTCACTCATGATGAGGGACAAACTGCGGATGGAGTGGACACTGGTGGTCCCAAGCGTGAGTTCCTGACCCTCCTTATGGGATGCCTGAGAATGCGAAGAAAACATCATGTCATAGCAACTGTTTGTGCTCCATGGCGGTGTGACTTTCCCAGCCGCTCACTGTCTCAAAATCTGATTCTAAATGTATAATTTTCTCTATAAAGATAGAACTAATACACAATTATTAATATATAATATAAGCTGTTTTGTGTATGTAATGCATTGGTCTACAATTTAATGATGGCTTCTACATATTTCACATAAACAGACAACGAAAAAATGTGTCCTTCATTCTGATAACTAGTGTATGCATCTGACAATTAGTATTCTAAACAGAGTAGTGTGTTGAATCCTTATTTCTTGCATTTGAAACAGATACAATACAAAAAAAGTGAACTTACTGTTGTGTTCAACTTCTGCCAGAAACTGTACATTTTTGCCACAGGAGCCACAGAACACTTGAACTGTCCCCAGATGTTGGCCACGGAAAGGACAAAACATGGCAGCCTGAAAAGACATACATTGATGTAGCAATCAAAAACACATAGTCTAAATAGTGGTTAGCTAAATAAATAGAAAGATACATCATGTTTGCCGTTGAATCTGTGTTTTGTCCCTCTCTCCTTGAATGTCTTCTCTATATTTGTTCTTGAGCATGTCTAATGCACACTATTATCCTGTCATTACTTTGTCCCTCTTCACATTTTGTCACTTCTCTCACTACTCTGTTCTCCCGTGTTATTACCTGCACTCGATTTGTCATCTCTTTTAACAATATTCTTCCCTCACTTTATCTTCTCTTCACGTGAAGCTCTCCTCTCCTCAGCTGGTGTAGTAGTTATTGACGCTAACGCTAGCTGCGTAAATATGACGCTCTTTGTATAAAAACAAAACGTAGCTTCTTATATATCGACTTTGTCAACTTCAATCAACTTTCTTTCCTCCGGCTTCAATTTCCATCACTTGTGGAGTGCGGTTCCCGGAAGAAACAAATGGAAAAAGAGAAATCTCCAACGAGGCGTTCTGGGGCAGCATAGACAGGTCTTTTCTGTGTTAGAGTTTTACTCGCTACAGGGTGTACTTTGAGGGTTTGTGACTCTGCAGACCGTTTACATGCAGAAAAACCTTCATAACACACAAGGGGGCGGGTAATAACCAGAAAAGCATGACATGGGACCTTTATCACAACTGTGCTATAGTTCCTTAACCTGTAGAGATGATCAATATGCATTGTCCCTGAGGGTAAATACATTTATAACATGTTAAAAATGAGCCGCACCTTAACCCCTTCAGCAGTAAAATCCTGTTTTTACAGCGTTAGTGGTTTGACTGGATGTCTCTGTTGGAGGCGGCTGGAGGCCTCTTTCATATTTGTTCATATTATCATTTTTAAATATGGATGTTGTAATGTTATTATGTTGTTTATTGTGTAACTCCACATCCATCACATGTGTGTCCTCTGTCTCTCTTCCTGAGGTTTCTAACATTTTCCTCCTTTCATTTCTTTTGGGGAGTTTCTCCTCTTCTGCTGCAAGGGTCTAATCACAGAGCGTGTATTAAGATGGAACATTGGTAATATGTGGTATTTGGATATTTCAATAAAAAGCGATTATATTTAAATGATAATAATTATTAGTTAACAGCAGACCTGCTCTCTGCTCTTGTTTTGTGGCTTTTGGTCAGATTGCATCTCTTCTGGTTTCACCGGTTTCCTCTGCTGACAGTCTGCCTCACATTGTTGGTATTTATTGGCTATGTTTTAAACGTCCTATTTTTCATTACTGCTGCAACTATCGATTACATTCCTCATTTAATTATCTCTGGATTCATTTCTATATCAAATGTTTGGTGTATAAAATGCCAGAAATGTGTGAGAAATATCCATCTCAGTCTCCAAGAGTCTATAGGTCCATACCATAGACTGTATATATAAAGGTCCATACCCACAAATATTCACTTTAATGATATAAAATAGAGAAAAGACACACTTCTATATTTTAGAAACTGATTTTTAAGAAATTATCAAGAGTGACTAACTATTAATGAATTCAAATGTAAAAATAGTGTGAGATTATGTAATGTTGATCCCCTAATCCTCTCTGCTCTCCTTGCATGATTCTGTCATACTGCGCTAAACTCTTTATCCTGTTGTATTTTTTAAGTTTTAATGGCCAATTTTAACATCAGATTGACGTACAAAATATGGAAATGAGTCCCACCTTCACAATTGCAGCAGAATTCCTGCTTTTGAAGGTGTGTGTGGTTTGGCTGGATGTCTCTGTGTGGACTGACAGGACTGGCCCGTCTGGTATAGACAGCCTTCGGGCCCCTCATGCTGCTTGCAGGCCCCTGAGGCCCTTGAGGACATTCTGGATACGCCCTGCTGGACACCGCCCACTCAGCAGACCGGTTTGCTCTGAGGGGCCTCGGGGCTTCACAGTGGCCCCTGACCATCCCCTTTCCAGCCTCATAAAAGGAGCCCGTGGCCCCAGCAGCTCTTCACTCTTCGCTCAGAGCCGACCACCAGCCAACACTCAGCCATGTACTCCAGCAACCGCAGCATCAACAGCGCCCCCTCCATGTCCTCCTCATCCCGCCGCGTCGGCAGCATGGTGGCCGGCAGTGTGTACGGAGGAGCCGGAGGGTCCGGAGTCCGTGTCTCCCAGGCCAACTCGTTCTCCGCTGGCAGGTCCTTCGACCTGACCGACGGCGTGGACGTGTCCGCCAACGAGAAGGCCACCATGCAGAACCTCAATGACCGCCTGGCCACATACCTGGACAAGGTGCGCAGCATGGAGAAGGCCAACGGAGAGCTGGAGCTGAAGATCAGACTTTTCCTGGAGAGCAAGAGCCGACCTGACGCCCACGATTCCTCCGCCTTCAGGGCCACCATCATAGACCAGCAGGACCAGGTGAGATTCTATAAAGTTTAGAAAATAAATACAACGCAAAGGGAAAAGGTGCCAAGCAATGCAAAGAAGGCTTTGGAAATAACATTTAAATCATAAAATAACAAGATAAAAACTTGTAGTAAAGAAAGATGAGAAACAAGAAAAACCATTAGATATACAGTATATTATATCACCTTTTTTCATAGTGTTTAGTTTTGAATGAAATCAACACATTTTACTTTTGAACATTTTAAGATTTTCTTTTCAATATTTGGGGGGGTTTAAAATGTTAAAGGGGACCTATCATGCAAAATGCACTTTTGTACGTCTTTTATACATGAATATGTGTCCCCGGTGCATCAGGGAACTCACCAAGTGTCAGAAAACACAACCCTCTCTCTTTTCCTCCATACCCAAATCTCTAAAAACGGGGCTGCAACGGAGCTGATCCAGACTGATACAGATTTGAAATTGTTCTGACGTCAGAAAAGGGGAGCTCCGCCTATATGGGCGACTCTCCACCTATCAGGAGGAGACAGCCTCGAAAGCGCTGGAGACGCTCTAGTACATATGCCAGGCCTGTAGGTGGCGCTGTAGTCTGCCACAAAAGCAGCGAAGAAGACTTCTCACAGAATCAGCCCTTGCAAAAACAGGGCTAAAAAAGAGCAAATAGAGCGAAATGAGGCATGGCTAAAATGGATGATCGGTTTGGTTTTTGAAAAAAAAGACTTCACAGACATGTTTTATATAGGTATGGCCCTACAATATATTATTCAAATATAGCATGATAGGTCCACTTTAAGTTATTATAACTTCTTATTTTCTGACCAATATTGTCTTTATAAGTTCACATTTTTAGATAATAAGGGTTTGTAATCATTGAGACTAAGTTTTGTTTTCTGTAATACAGATTCTACTTTAAAAAAATACGTTTTAATATAACATTTTACATTTTTCTATACATATCTTTAAGATGAACATTTTTCTTACTTTTGGATCTTTCAGATAAACTTTGCTGCTCGTGGAAACGCCGCCCTTGTCCTCGCCATCGATAACGCCCAGCTGGCCGCAGAGGACTTCAAGATGAAGTGAGTGAGGGACTCTTTTTCCTTCAACACTAAACATAATATAACCTGATTTAATCTGTTTAAATGTTAAACTCTGCTGTGCTGCAGGTATGAGAACGAGCTGGCCATGCGGCAGTCGGTGGAGGCCGACATCACTGGGCTGAGGAAGGTCCTGGATGGGCTGACCCTGAGCCGCGCCGACATTGAGATACAGATCGAGGCTCTGAAAGACGACCTGATCAGAATGAAGAGGACCCACGAGGAGGTGAGACCCTGAGGCAACACAGAAATAGCATTTAAAATGTTAAAAGACACAAGTCTAAAGTGCCGTTTTCCTGCAGGACCTGCTGGTTCAGCGGCAGCAGATTGGAGGTCAGGTGAACGTGGAGGTGGACGCCGCTCCTCAGGAGGACCTGTCCGCCGTCATCGCCCAAATCAGAGAACACTACGAGACCGTGGCCTCAAAGAACCGCAAAGACCTGGAGTCCTGGTTCCATACCAAGGTGAGAGCTCATCTTACACCACCAGGACTTCCTGTTTAAAGTTTATCAACAATTTGTTTAGTTTTTTCACTTTTATATTTTATTATTTTGTTTTGTTCCTTCCTAGTAGTTCAGGTCTTTAATTTTTAAGATTATTCTTTCACGTTTACATTTTTTAAACATAATATCAAAGTCACTTATGTTTCAAACTTTTTTAAAAAAAATTTATTTCTATTTTATTTTATGATTTCTTTGAGTGTTTTTAGTTTGAAAACGTTTTTTTCAAAGTACATGATCATAACTTTAATAACAAACTTTTGCTCACAGACAGCCGAGCTGAACCAAGAGGTTACTGTGAGCACTGAGACGCTGCACACCACCAAGTCTGAGATTGGAGAGGTCAGACGATTAGCGCAGAGTCTGGAGATCAAACTGCAGGCGCAGATCAGCAAGGTGCACTATTTACATCTAATATTAAAGATATACCTTGCATATTTAAAGTTTAGAAAATCATGAAAATGGATGTCTAAAAAGTTTTCCCTCTGTTCTGACAGTTTGAGGAGATTTCTAAGTGTTAAGTGAGTCCCCCCTCTTCCTCCTGAACAGAAAGGAGCTGTGGAGATGTCTCTGGCTGAGACCCAGAGCCGCTACTCCATCATGCTGGAAGGTTACCAGAGGCAGGTGGAGGCTCTGGAGAATCAGCTGGGCCAGCTGAGGGGCGACCTGGAGAGGCAGGGACAGCAGTACCAGATGCTGCTGGACATCAAGACCAGACTGGAGCTGGAGATCGCCGAGTACAGGAGGCTGCTGGACGGAGAGAGGTGAGCCCAAGGAAAAGTTGTCCCTACTCACAATCTAAGTTCAATGTTAGAATGCTAACATCAGCCAGTTTTTAGAAATCACAGGGTGCATCTGAGGTTACTGTGGGCATGCATTGCTGACGTGAGTTAATCATTAGGAAACATACTGTTAATCATCTGAAATAAGTGTTAGCATGCTAACATGAGCTTATTATCAGTAAACACTAAATGCTACTGAGTTTGGTGTTAGCATGCTAAAAGTAGCTTATTATCAGTAAACACTAAGTGTAGCTGAGTTTGGTGTTAGCATGCTAAAAGTAGCTTATTATCAGTAAACACTAAGTGCAGCTGAGTTGAGCGTGTTTGCATGCTAACATGAGCTAAAGAAAAAATAAATAAGTAACAAATAAAGCTATATTAACTGAATATGTTCTTTCCCAGCCCCGCCACCACTACCAAGACCATCACGACCACCAGGTTGGTGACCATCACGCAGGAAGTGGATGAACACGGAAATGTGATCAACAGTGATTAGTTCAAACTCTAAACAGAGTCTGTCGGAGCTTCTCCAATAAAAATAAATTGTAACATTGTTCCTGAGCTTCATTTGTTTTACTTACACACTGATGATCAGCTGCTGCTGTGACATCATTAAAGAGTCATCTCTGAAACATTTGGAATATTTTCTATCTATTTTCTTTGCACACAATATCTTTCAATGTTATTTTATCACCAATGAATATACATACATAATTTAGTTGCAAAATATACTAGGTCTACCATATGTTTTGAGGTGTCCTTAAGTGCCAAACAATTCATGGCACAGAGTTATTGTAATAATAATAGCAGCTCACTATAGTTCTCTGTTATAGATCCGTGTAGCACGCAGATTTATTAGTGAACACAGCTCAATTGATTGCACAAGGATCCGTTAGAAACATGTGTAATTAAAGATTAGTGAAAAAACCACTGATATTTGTTTGCACCCCCTGCAGTAGATTCCCTAGGGGTCACTGACCCCCTGAATACTCATGCCATAGACCAGGGGTACTCAAACTTTTTTGTTAAAGGTCCACTTGTGAATTTTAAACAAGGTCAATGGTCCGGATCAATGCCAGTAAAGTCCCCCCCCCCCCACCCCCGGAGCGGAGCAACGAAACTGAAATTAAGAAGCAGTTTCGGCGCGCTATGCATGAGGCCCCCTTGAGGGGGTTTCCCGACATGTCGTTGCAGTAAATTAAAGGGTGTTTCATGTTGTCGTTGCTGTGGACCTTCTTGATCTTTTTTTATGTTTTTTAAAAAAAAAAAATTTTAATTTTGAAATTGTTACGTTTATTCTGGTTTGTTTTGTGTTTGTATCTTTTATTTTAAATGTATTTAATGTTTTGTGAGCTGAGCTGTGTGATTTTATATTTGATGTATCACTCTGTACAGCACTTTGGTCTGGAGGTTTTAAAGTGCCAGTGAAGTGCATTTTTTTGCGCCAAAGTGAAATGGCAGTTTCATTTCTTACATATAATTGTACCTGTTCATGGCTAAAATAATTTTTTAGGAAGTGCGAGGGACGAGATAAACATCGCAAATTTTTCAGAGTCTGAGCCTACCGCTGCTGCAGACGATAGCGGCTGTGACGTCACAAGATGGGCCCAGTTGTGATTGTAAACATGGCGGAGCCTTCGGAAAGTGATACTGGTGCGAGAGAAATGAGTGATTTTGACAGCTTTTCGGACAGGATAGATGAGGAAAGTGGCCATGGAAGTCAATTTAGTTGAGGACAATATTTTGTCATAGATCTAGAGTAGATCTACACACAGGATTGGCCATCACCTGATCATACATTCATCTGTTCATAGCATGATGCAACATTCATGTTCACATGCAGTGTTGTGCTAGTTACTGAAAACCAGTAACTAGTTACAATTACTAGTTACTTCACTACTTACACCAAAAAGTAATGCGTTACTGTGAAAAGTAACTTTTTAGTTACTTAAAAAAGGGCACCCATTAATGCCCTTATACTGTAGCCTTCATTTCAGTACTGTTATTGCATCGGAGAATAATACAACCTGTTGATCAACTTGACATGCATTTGCATCACTGAACTCTGCTAAGCAATGTGGTCTATACAAACAAACACAAAGATATGTTTCAAAGTGCCAATCCAGCCGCTGTTGCTTAGGTGGAGGTGGAGTGGCGTCGGATGAGTCTGGGTCTGTGGTCTTAGCTACTAGCTTCGTCCCAGCATGTTGTTTCTGCAGATGTTTCAACAGATTTTAATTGCTGTTTTGGGCAGTCGATAGGATCTTTGACCCGCCAAGACACAACTTACATTTAACTAAAACGTTCTTTTCTTTGTGCTCGACAAAAGTGAAATAGTGAGAATATCTCCAGGCGGAGAAACTCGACTTGAGCTCTGCCGCCGCCATGATAGTCTTGTTAATAGACACAAACACAGTGGCCTTTATTTTTCATAAACAATCTACGAATCTACGAATCTACGAAACAATAACACCAGCCACTCACCTTCATCTTTTGGGAACAGAAACATCGCCACTTCGGCAGAATTGACATTACCACAGCCAGCGGCAATGCATCGCTTCCCGTGTGTTTTTCCTCCCTTTTTCGTCACTGTCGCCTCCATTGTCAGCTTTTCTCGATTGGCAATCACTTCCAGTCGACTGCGAAACACTTTCCAATCAAATACTCGCTCAAAAACGTTGGTAAATTCGACTTTGAAATAGAGACAAAATGAATGGTGGTGAATGTAAACACTTCGGCTTGGCCCATCTTCTGACGTCACGCAGTAGATCGCAAGCCACGCCCACGAAGGCGGAGGTCGACTGCGAATTTCCCAGCGGAAAATTCAAACTCGTCAAATTCGTTGCTATTCCAACATCTTTGATATGGGTTCCAATGGACAATTTTGGTCATTACTATACGTATTAGCATAAAAGATCATGCACCGTCGCACACTTCAGTGGGTCTTTAAAGTGTTATATAAATAAAGTTGGATTGGATTGGATTGGATTAATCTACTTTATTTGGGGGCCCCCTTCTGGTCCAAGCACTTGCCTGTCGGTAAACGGCGCCCCTGTATACACACACACATTCAATACATACATACAGTATGATGGCTTGAACTAGTGGGAGAAATGGCATTGTTTGTCTGTAGCCAATGCCTTGAACCTCGGCAAAAATTGCATCAGAAGCATTAGAAAGTCAAGGTAAACTTGCGGTTAAATTGCGGTCTGCAATGCGTGTCACGCTTGCGCACACAAGTAAATATATATGCACGTTCATTCTCACAACGCGTCAGACACAAGAAAATATACATTAAAGGGGACCTATCATGCAAAATGCACTTTGTGATGTCTTTTATACATAAATATGTGTCCCCGGTGCGTCTGGGAACTCACGCAGAAAATAAAACCCTCTCTTTTCCTCCGTACCCAAATATTTTAAAAACAGGGGTACAACGAGCGGATAGAGATTTGCTGCCGATCTGACGTCAAATCGGCAGCGGACCCACAGAAAATTGCTATCAGAAACAATGCCTGACGTGTTTTGGACGTAATCTCGTTTTTGTTTACGTTAGCAAGCCTCGCTAACACTCAGAGCTAACCTGTACTGTAGAGCACATGTGTTTAAAAAGCAGGAAATAAAAAAAGGAACTCACCTTGTGGTAAACCCGCAAGAGAAAAAGCATTTGAGCTCCATACTGTTTCAGAAATAAACTTTGATGTGGTTTAGAACAGGATGGCATTTTATCACAGCAGAATTTAACTTTATCTCCGGTAGAATTCTGATCAGGCATTAGCTCCGCCTCCTCTTTTTTTTTTTTTTCAAGCTAAGGACCCAAAATCCGCGTTTCTCTAACAGGGCTGCAAAAGAGGGGTATGAGCAGTATGAGGCATGGCTACAACGGGTGAACTGTTTGGTATTTTAAGCAAAAAACTTCACAGACATGTTTTGTATAGGTATGGCCCTACAATATGTTTCTAATATAGCATAATAGGTCCACTTTAATTTATATCAGAATCAGAAATTCTTTTTTTTTACATTTTTTTTTTTTTTTTTTTTTTTAATAATGGGACACAGGGTTCGGTCCGGATTGATTTGCAGTTCGGTCCGGATCCGGACCTTGGTCCGGACTTTGAGAAGCCCTGCCATAGACCTTATAAAAGAAGTGAAGTTGGTCAGCTTGATGCATTCACTGCTTTATGGACTACGACTTTGAAACCTTGAACTTAACATTTTTGCCGTTACCATCTTTTATTTTGGTCGTCACCATCTTGGTTTTTGATGGAACTTAGCACAAGATATCGCTAAACAAGATATTTTTAGGCAACTGAAATGTTACAATTTTGATGAACTTAAAACAAACTATGAAAGGGTTAAAGTTATAAGACCAAAACGCGGACAACACCTTGATAACATGTCAATCACAAGGTCGTCCATACGATTATCCATTTGACGTATTTCCCAATTTTCTATTTTATACTTTTTATGTTGCACTTGTCAACAGTAACATTTGACATGTTCAATATTCTCGAACATATTGTCTTAGGTGGTTGTAATGTGATGTGACATGTCTAATCCCTTGTTTTTGTCTTAAAAATGTGTCTCTGTTGACAATGCAAATGAAGCATCTGTGAAGCAACAACTATTTTAGACTTGATCTGACAATAAAGTAATACCATATCATATAGTACTGAGCTGAAAAAGCTTGTTGGTTTTACAGAGAAAGCCTATCTGATCATTGATCATTGACTAAACTAGCATCACCAAAATACACAAAGCTGTCAAAGATTTGTAACGTTACAGCCTTAATGTTTGTTTACAGTCTTTTCTTGGAGCAACAGTTGTTCTTCCAGTGTGTGATACAGCATGAGCTATGTCAAAGAAGCTTTAAGTGTTTGTAGAGTTGTTCTGCGTCTAGGCCTACTGTGACATGTCTCCATGCTTTAATGTTCAAAAAGCTCTTTATTTTTCTCATACTGCCTGTGCTGCAGCCCCTCTTTTCACCCTCTGTCTGAAACCAGTGCCCAGTCTGCTCTGATTGGTTAGCTAGCCGGCTCTGTTGTGATTGGTCACAATTACAAACACTATCAAGATGTACTTAAAGTACAAAAGTAAAAGTACTCATTCTGCATAATGACCCGTTTCATAATTAGTAAAATGTACTGAAGTATTATCAGCTAGGTGTACTTCAAGTAAAACTACTCCATATGCAGAATGTGTGTTTTCACAGTATTATTATGGTTATTGTTTTATCCTGTTTTACATATAAGAGCATTTTAATATTGTAGTTGGTAAATGTGGACGAAATGTAGACACTTTGTAGATAATAAGTACAGTACTGCATTACACCATATCACTCAGCATATATGTGTTATTATGTGTACAAAGCAACTGTGAGTTTTCCATCAGCGATGTATGGCACCGTGGAAATAATACAACAACATCCTTTGGTTATATTTGAAAAATCCAAAACCTTTATTAATATCTCAACATTGAATTTGATCACACATCCCATCAGTAAAGTCTGTTCAATGACTCTTGTTCAATGATTTCATGATCAGATTCACTTCATCCACACGATCAGAATCTCAGCTATTTAAAACAGAATAAGAAATGATTTACTTGTTGATTATTATCATGATATTTACAGTTTTATAAAACATCATAGTAGTTCATGTGTACAACAACAACCACAGTAAGTCTGCAATAAGAAATGGTAATAATATATAAAAAATCCCACACAAAGACTCTTGAATGTTGACAGGAGAATACAAAACGATTTACTTATTGATTATGATCCTGACAGTAAGTAATATCATTTAAAATAAACGCTTTATGATTAAATACATTTTAAAACATCTGGGTTCCTCATTTGTTACTTAATACGGGCAACAATAATATTTAATCTGTCAAAAATAATACATACTTTTTTTTTTTTACAGAGTAGTGAGAATAAAATATTTAGAGCAAAGTTTACATTTCCATGCAGAGAAATCTCAGTTGAGGTTAACAGAGATCCTCCTGAGCAGTGACAGCCTCCATGGCTAAACAGACACAGGAAGGAGCGCCGCCTAAAGAAACTCCAACATCTACAGAACAACTCATGAGAAGATGTTAAAGCACATCCCATAATGTTTGATTGACAGCTGATCTCTGTGCAGTGAAGACATGAACAATCAGCTCTCAGCAACAATGATGGACACAATGAGTTTAAGAAGTAGAAGAGTTCCTCAAATGACTTCAGGCTATTTCAGTTTACACAACTCAGCTGTGGTTCCATGACCAAGACAAACTCCAGCATGTAGCGGCTGAGTGAATGTGGTCTGGACTCTGTGGAGGAGAGTCATGGTTTCAGAGATGCTGTAGAAGGACAGAATACCTGCTCTGTGATCCAGGTACACTCCTACTCTGGAGGACTGAGGACCTGAGACGGGAGTGTTGATACTGTTGTAACGAAATGAATAACTGTTTCGGTTACAAACTAAGGACCAAGATTTGTCATTGAGTCCAAATAAACCTTCACTCCCTGCTCTGCTGATATTCTTGTATGCGACTGCTACAAAACTCTTCCCCTCTCCACTCCACCTCCCAGTAACAACGTCCAGTCAGACTCTCTCTACTCAGGACCTGAGATAACCAGTGAATCTGTCTGGGTGACTAGAATAAGACTGTTGTTGTTTCATGAGTGTTGCTTTTCTGCTCCCCTCAGATAATAACAGCTGTGTTGCTGTGTTTGGATCCAGAGTGATCTCCTGTGAATATTTTAAGAACCCAGCTCTGGTGGTGGGCTCTGCTGCTGACAGTAAAACATCCACTTCAGTCGGTGAGACGTTTGTCCATTCCTCTCTCAGGACGTCCTGTAGTTTGTCTCTGACTGCTGACAGGGCCGCCGTCACGTCCTCAAAGTAGCTCAGAGGACGGATGTTGATGCTGGATGAGTGTGTAGGTTCACTGAGGGCTGACAGTGAGGGGTAGCTGTGCAGAAACTGGTTGTGATCCTCTGTGTGAGACAGCAGCTTCAGCTCAGCGTCTCTCCTCTTCAGCTCAGCCATCTCCTGCTCCAGCTTCTCCTGAAGCTCTTTGACTCGACTCACTTCACTCTTCTGCTGGGATCTGACCTGCTGCTTCACATCAGAGCTTCTTTTCTCCATGAGACGGATCAGCTCAGTGAACATCTTCTCACTGTCCTCCACTGCTTTATCAGCAGAGCCATTGACGGCCTCCACCTCCTGCTGAAGCAGCTTCACCTCCTTCTCTCTGTCCTGGATTCTCTGCTGGATGTTTTGTCGACTCCCCTCCAGCTCTCTCTGCCTCTCAGTCCTTTCTGCTGCAGCTGACACTGTGTCGTGGCCTTTATGTTCGTCCACAGAGCAGAGATAACAGATACACTGCTGATCAGTGCGGCAGAACATCTTCATCACCTCGTCGTGACGAGAGCAGATGTTCTCCTGGAGCTTCTTGGAGGGCTCCACCAGCTTGTGTTTTTTAAGACAGGTCATAATGAGCTGGAGGTGTTTGTCACAATAAGAGGCCAGACACACACGAGGCAGGACTTACAGGCTCTCAGTTTTCTCCCAGTGCAGACATCACAGGCCACATCTTCAGCTCCAGCATAGCAGTGATCAGCAGGAGCAGCTTGGAGTCCAGTCTTCTTCAGCTCCTCCACTAAAGCTGCTAACATGGTGTTTTTCAGCAGGACAGGCCTCGGTGTGAAGCTCTGCCTACACTGAGGGCAGCTGTGGATCTTCTTCTCATCCTCTCCATCCCAGAAGCCTTTAATACACTTCATGCAGTAGCTGTGTCCACAGGGAATAGCCACCGGATCCTTCAGTAGATCCAGACAGATCGAACAAGAGAAGGTTTCCCGGTCCAGCTGAACTCCTTTCTGCGCCATTTCACCTCTCAGTGGCAGCGAGTGTCTGAGTTTCACTTCCTGAGAGCTGAAACTATGTGAGCTGTGATCTGAACAGCATGTGTGTGTGCAGTGAATATGGCCTATCAGCTCTTGTACTTTACCCACATGTTGGTTACACCCATCCTCCTCAGTGTGGATCTAAAGGGGAGGAAACAGGAAATACAGAGTGGAGCTGGCTATGTCTGAGAGCAGGAAGAAGAGGGAGGGCTTATCAAACTCTGACTCATTCCAGGAGGAGGAGCAGCGCTGACACTCTGAACTGTTTCCTCATTTACAAACGGAGCCTCGGCTACAACCTGCTCTGCATTTGAATATAGTTTTTAGTTTTAAAATATTTCTTTGCACCTTAGATGAAGGCTCCTTATCTCTGTAACTCCTGTTTAACTTCAGTTTGCTTCTCTTACAGGCTGAATACAGCTGACTGACAATAGGTTGCAGGCTAAAAAGTGGTACTGACGCAGTTGCAGTCTTTCTTAAATGTGCACGGCATTCTTGAGGTATTCCAGTGTGGGTTTATACCCCTCCACAACACTGAATCTGCTGTTTTAAAAGTGTTTAATGACCTGTTTTTAGCTACTGACTATGGGAACAGTGCTGTTCTTATACTTTTAGACCTTACAGCTGCCTTTGACACTGTAGATCACAGCATTCTCATTTCTCGCCTGCAGCATTCTGTGGGAATCAGTGGTACTGCTCTAGACTGGTTTAAGTTGTATCTGTCTGAAATGTGGAAGCTCTGCTGCACGGTGATTTGCTGTACGGCTGCCAGACGCTGATCAACGGATCTGTTAAAGGCAGTATTGCAACGCTCTCAAGTTCCTGTTCGCAAGCTCTCTCAAGCTGTCACTGGTTATTGAACAAGAGAGTATGGAGTGCAAATAGGGCCACTCGTTGTCATTTGCCCACCAGTGCCTGCCAGTGACTGTTCCATTTTACTTTAGGCCTGATGGTCAAACAGCTTCAACTGTTATGCTGCAAATAACTCTTCAACTGACTTCAGTTTCCTCAAAGTTTTTCATTGTTGTTTTTATAAATGTCTTACATGAAGCCTTTTTCTGGTGTTTACATCCTTATTGATGAGTCAACAATAAAGCAGTTTGGTGTTTATGGCCATTAGGCATGTGTATTTGTTGATTGGTTCATGTTTGTAACATTTTTAATGGCAGTTTTTTGAAGATGGCAAACAAGTGAATATGTCAGATTTCTGTGTCTTACTTTGAGAACTGTGTGCAGTGTTTTGCAAAAAATGCCAAGTTGAATTGCATATTGGGTTCAGAGCTGAAAATGTGTTTAGAGTTTTGGAGATTTGAGCTGAGGTTTTGCTCTTTGAGTGTGAGTTTAAATAATTATGCTTTAAGTGAAATTTGTGTGTGTTAGCAACTGAAAAAAACTGTAACAACAACAATGGATATATGGACAGCAGCAAGAGGGAGAGGTAGAGGGAGGATGAGAGAGAGGGAGGATGAGAGAGAGAGGGAGGATGAAATTAAGTCAGTTGAAAAGTTATTTGCAGCATAACGGTTGGAGCTGTATGACCGTCAGGCCTACAGGTGATGCTTCTTCTGCAGGTGGATGAGGGGCTGTGCTCAGACCCAGCTAGGTGGTAAAATACAGAGCATTTTTCTTTCCTCTGCTTTTTTGTAAAAACATTTTTGTTGTATTTATTTTTCCTCAAAGTTTTCAATTTACTGAATTTGACAAAGGCATCCTTGTTGTTGACATACCTGTAACTATGAGTTCTGCATGAATGTTGCACCAATTTGTTTTGGAGAAAAACTAAAGTATAACAGCAGTATATTTGTGTTTCTACACATATTTTTGTAGACTTCAACAATCTTTATACGCCATAAAAGAAGAGTGTGCTTTAGATTGAGCCCCACAGTGTGTAATTGGTTGGACAAAGAGTCTGGTACTTTAAATGAAGTGTGCCATTAGATGCAAAAGTTTGGTTTTGGTAAGTGTTAGTGTAGTTTTGAGTGCAGTGCTCCCTTCTGCAGGGTAAATGAGGTGTTTTGCACTTTGTCTATGGTTTTGTGAATTGTGTTTAGTGTTTTGAGAAAATAAGCCCTGCTTTAAAAAAACGTGTTTTAGCACAACTTTAATGTAAGTGGAGTTTTTAAGCTTGCTGTATAATGTATGTTAATATCTTGATGTGTGAACACTTATACACCCTTCCTGTTCTCTAAAACATACTCTCTGGTTGCTTCACACTTCCTGTCATGTGGGTGGGTTAGCTGCTGTATTTAAACATTACATCTTTTAGAAGAAGCCTCATACAGCTTCGAGTGTTACTGAGACACAGTTCCCTCCGTCACGGAGTGCGAGGGTGTAGGCTGCTTTATCAACCACACAAGTCAAATTCTGCTTTAACTGCTGTTACTGGTAAGTTTGCTTTTATAACAAAATTGTTTTTTTCTCATTACCCTTTTTTCACATTCTTATATGACAACCTGATGATATTGCGTTTCAAGCTAAATCTGATGTTAATTATATTTTACATCATCAAACATCGAGTCAAATCTATTTTGTAACATTGTCACACTAAAATATGAAGAAAAAAATCGATGTAACAACACCGCTGTTTTGTACATTTATATTATCAACATAAACAAACTTCCTGTTTTTTAAGAGGAAATTGACTAACTTAAGAACTGACAGAAATAACTGACCAAGTATTGGTAGTATTGTAGTTCTTTATTTGATTTCTGAATCCAAAACTGCTTAATTATAATATAAAGTTGAGTGATAAGTTATAAGTAAGGTCTTTTTTGACTCATTTCTCCAGCATCATAGGTTATCTGTACAAATGATATACTGATACATACAAGTCACATTCTGCTTTGTCCTGAGACCATTTTCAGCCTCAGTGAAAGAGGAAGTGAACTGATGACACTTTAATGTTCTCTATTACCTTTTATGGTGTCAACAGTGTCGAGAAAGAGACAAGCCTTTTTGAACACGACACCATGTCAGTGTAAAACTTTAAAACCAGGGATTCTTTTATTTCTGGCTGTTATATAAATAAGGCATTGCTTTGCATATATCCCACAACATCAACTTGTATGCAATCTACGATATATTGAACCAGGAAGTGCCACAAGATCACTCCCATACTTATTTGAACCCAAAGCACAATTTTTTTCCTAAACCTAACTAAATCATTTAAAAGTCGTTTCCTGAGAACACGAATGCTTATTTTAAAAAGACTATGCATATGTGGTAATACAATGAGGAATTACTTTTTGTAAGATATCACACAACCTTTATGAGGATACATTATTCATAATTCAACAAGATGACAGTCATTTCTGTATGTAGTCCAATGATTGCGTGTTGATCGAGGACCGTAAGATATTTTAACATCAACTGTTCTTTGGTTGAAGTAGTGAGTAACTTAATAATTGGTTAACAAACATAAAAGAAAAAGTTGTGTTGTTAAATTGTCAATATGCAAACAATGCTAAAAGGTTTCAAATCATAACAAACTGTTGCAGCAAATTCCCTAGTTTGATTAAGCTAGTTTGTGTTTTTGCATGAATAATTATGCAAAGCCCCACTGTACATTACCTTGTAATGGTTTATGTTCCGGCACGGAACATTTTATTGTTCCCTTTTACATTTAATGTGTCAACAAAGATGACTGATTTCTGCAGTCTGTAGTTGGGAAATTGGCAGGTTAGACAATTAATACTCGAGGGCCTTCCTATAGCAAATCTGGCATAGCAAGGGCGTACCTTTAAAACTCATGATTTTGGTGATTACATCTTTCATCTTTAGTGGTGTCAATCCATCAGAAAATATAATCGCATTAATCACTAAAATAATATGTTGTTAATTATGATGAATTACAAGTATAAAAATACTAATAGTTACTATTTATGACGCTGGAGCATGGACAAACCCGCTGTCACAGAGAGCCGCTGTGATTCCCCTCTTTATAATGTGCGATACACCGGACATACTGTATGTTTGTATGGTAGTATTTATACTGCGAGCACTATCTGTACCTGCAAACACATTTTCACATTTGATCAAATGCCTAAAATGACCTATGCTTATATTATTCTGATAAGCAACTCATTGTTTTGTAATTATACAACTGAGGACTGTCCTCTCAAAGGATCAAGTAATGTGAAGTTATAGGGTGAGTCTTTTTAAACATGAACGATATCAGTTTCTAACCTTACCAGTTTTTTAACTATGAGCACCATCTGGTGTTTTGTAACCCTGATCCTTAATTATGTTATTTTAACGTTTTCTTATTGCAACTGCCATGTTTGACAAGTTGGGAGTGGGAAGGCAGTACATTCACTGACTGATTTAACCACTCAAACTGATTGTTCCTACTGTATACTTGCAACTATAGATGTCCAAGGTAGGTTAGCGCATGATAAACGGCTCAATAAGCACACACTGTAGACACTAATTAGAAGAACGCAGACTAAAACAGCAATGTACAGACGAATCAGATGATTAAACATGATCTTAAAATATATTTTAAGATGTATTTTATTTGCATTTTTTTGTATTTTTTTAATACTTTCTGCTTCACAATTGGGCAGACTTTGTGCATATCCTTATAAAATATCTTGTAAATATTTGAATCTACTATTTTTACATTATATTCCAGTACTTCAGATTGTTATCTCTCGATTAACACCAATAATGACCAGGAACTGTCAGAAACACGGTGGATCCAACCAAAACAAAACATGTCGCCTTCCTAAACCTAACATTGAGTCTATGCTTGTCTTTTGAAATGTAGCCTACTATATAAATAAACTCCACTTGACTTGAAGCATATGCATCTGATTTGGTGATTGAAACATGTAACATATTTCGACTCAGGCTACCATAGGTCACTTTATATAGCAAGCAGCCATGTCAAGCTAGCATCAGGTCATTTCATGCTTCCATTGAATTATTATCAAATATATAAAATCGACTCATTATTTGAGAGTTACACATTAGTGTGCCATAAAGTAACCTACCATGTTATGTTCCTTGTTCATTGTGTATTATTGACATCTAGTGGACATTTGAAGACACTACACAGATTAGTTTGTGTGTGTGGTGTGTGTGTGTGTGTGTGTGTGTGCACAATAGGAAATTAATATTATTATTAATAGCAACAATAATAACAACAACACATTTATTTATAGCGTATCACATTAAAAAAATAAAATATAGCTCAATCTCTTCATATTGGAGGAAAATCAAGAGTGACATGGAAGGCGTATAAGACAAAGTGATGATTCAATTAGACACATGGCATTGATGATGGCAAAGTGATTGACACATTTGCCAAACTGAAACCAAGACGCCACACCCTCATGCTTCCTCCCCAGAAAAAATGGAATGTTATTGCACACAACACTCCCCAAAACTCCAGCTCCCCCAAGTTCAAGTCTCAAATTCCCTGGGATTGTTGCACTGCTCAAACGTAACCCTTTGGCAACCAGCCTTTCTTTTCAAACTTGA
The DNA here is from genome assembly GCA_031216635.1 of Dissostichus eleginoides. Lineage (NCBI taxonomy): Eukaryota > Metazoa > Chordata > Actinopteri > Perciformes > Nototheniidae > Dissostichus > Dissostichus eleginoides. The sequence goes on from JASDAP010000494.1 coordinate 82,734, forward strand.
AACAGCCTTTGGAAACCTTCTTTTGTATCGAATGAAGATGTTCATTTTACATTGGTGGTAGTAATAGTTTAGTGTAGGTTGATAACCTTGAAATAAAGCAAAGAAAAATAACCTAATGACTCAATTTCTCTTTACCACATTAGTAATTAACCTGATAAATAACATTTCAATGAAAAGCAGATTTTGTTGTTGGTTATATAAAACTATGCACTTGCATACAGAATACATGCAGCTAATTTGCTAGAGCTCATTGAATTAAATCTAGAAAGCTCAAGACTTCACGCTATTTGCATAATGGCAGATAGAACAGAATATCTTTACTATTAAAGGTAGGGTTGGTAATTCACTTCAGAAACACTTTTTTGTTATATTCCATGGAATGCTCTTAACGTCCCGATAGCAATGAATAAATTAAATGCTTTAACAATAAATATATACAAATATTTCATCTGTGGAAGCTGTGGCGCTGTAAAAAGCACAACCAATTATCTGCCTCGGCCCGCGGCAAATAACTGGATGGCCTACCTGCCTGTCAGCCTTCCATCTGTGCACAAACTTATCTCGTGCCCTCACTGGTCATGTGCGCGTTTGTGTGTGTTGGAGGAGGGGCTCTGTAAGGAAGTCTGAAGGAAGGGGCAGATTTTTTTCGGTTGTGTACTTTCAAATTCTAGTGCACTCAAGCTGGTTTCTCCATTCTTACCTACCCTACCTTTAATCAATGCGAAAACCAATTGTGGAACACATTAATTATTCATTAATGAGGTCCAATCTGTGGCTAGTACAAGTAATGAGGCCAATGTAATGTTAATAGAATAATGAATGTCAGTTAAGGTTTACATTGAAAATGTGTATTGGTTTACAGGAAATGGAGAATTATTTGCTGTTTCTTCTGCTCATGCTGATGGCTAAAAATGGTAAGTTTTGAAAACGTTAACATTACCTAATTTAATTGAAAATCTTTAAAGCTCAACTAAAACATATTTGTTATATTAATGAGTGAAATGATTGCAATGCCAAATTAGACATGTGTGCGAGCAAGCCCTGCAGTTCTTCCGAGCATTTTATCCACTGTCATTGCATAGTAAGAGGCTATAAATGTAATTGTCCAAAAACAAAACACACAATCTTGATAAATAATAATGGTTCAATATCTTGAGTTGATGTTGCACAGAGTTTGTGCTTTTCTCTGCAGGATTGTGTCAACAGGAGAAAGGTTGCTCAAAGTCGATGGTCAACTCATGTGGTGACTGTATCAGATCTGGGCCAAAGTGTGTGTGGTGCAAACAGCTGGTGAGAAACACAATTTATTTAACCTATAAACTTTCTACTCAGGAGGTATGTCTAGATTTTCCTGATTTAGGTGGACTGATGGTCGACAGGGGTTACACACAGGGGTTAATCTGGGCAAGGCCTGAGCACATAGGCCTACGTACTCACCTGATCAGCCTCACACATCTTCAACAATGGATATGTTTACGAAAATGTTTTGTAAAATGCCTGCTCTTCTCATTAAAACCATTGGTGCATTTCGAATCAAGAGCTTTCCAAACTAATAACTAGACACCAGCCGTCATCCCAACTCTGTGACCGGCTTTAGTTGGTCAGCTAGATGGAGGTCTCTCTTTAATAGTGAGCTATAACTTGTACATTTATTCATTAATTTGCACTAATTGGTGCATTAGCTGTGCTCTGTTTATTTATTGTGATCTCAATATTTATCAGAGTAATATTGGTTATCGTTTTGGTACACATGTGGTTTCAATTTTCTCGAGCAAGATTGCAAGGAGCTGGTATTTGAAAGTAGCATTTTAAGGTAATGGAAAGGTTTGGATATCTGAAACGGTTTGTGTATCATGTTAATTGTAACTATTACAAATTATGTTCTTTTCATAATACCCCCAAAAAACACATTATGAATAGAATTAGCTACTGAGATGTCTACCTCCTGTGATGGAAACTTCTGGAGCAATGGAGAGGAAACTCAGAGAGACACGGGGAGAGCTGGAACTTTGATGGCAAACACTGATGCTTTATTATGGAGTTACGGCCGGAGAACTGACAAGACATGTGCTATGCCACGAGGTGACACAGGTTGCCCGACCAATTCTGAAGATCTCTACCCCAGACCCATGTATTTAGCTGGTTCTGAGAGAATAATCAACATTGTGCATAGCAAGATAGAACAGGCAAAGCACTATAACACCTCTATCAGCTGACGCCAACAGGCAGGAACAGGGAGACACAACACTGAGAGCACAGCAGCCCAAGGTTGGTCTGTGCTCAGTGAGGGCAGGACACGCTGATAAACTGGGTCAAAGGTGTGGGCCTAGGGAAATATTTCCCCAACACCTCCTATTATACCGATGTAAGTTCAGGTTCATCATTCGTCTTTAGCAGATACAGCTAAAAGGATGGCACTCACATCACAGATAACATCCTACTGCAGGCGTGACTTTAGCAGAACATGGCTTTTGTCGAAGAGTCAAGACATAATCGAATTCAGGGCCAGATCATAAAATGTACTTTATCTGTTTAAAGTGTAACAGTCATAACCCCTGCTTCCTCCTCTTTAATCTGCCAGGCTAATCGTTTCCCTGCCTGATCTCCTTGTTCGTAATATCTGTGTTTCATTCTTTTTATTGCATTTTTTGTTTAATGCTTATTAAGTAATTTATATTCCAGCTGTATTGACTTAAGTTGTTTGAGAATAGCACCGTTATTTGATTATACGTGATGTTTTTCTTGTTCTTTAATCTTTTATTCCAGAGTTTGGAAATTATTCACGTACTGTTTACGTTTACCAAAGGTGTAAAATAAGATTTGGCCTCTGTGACAAGGTTTTTATGGCGTCCCATAGTGTCAGCTGTATTTTGATTTGTATTAAAAGATTCTTTCGATTTCATTGCCAATTTTAATCACTAAATTCTGAATTGTTACGCAAGTGGGATGAGAATCTCCGTCTTTTACGCATGGAGACTGGCGTTGATGCCGGTATTGTGGCTAGCAAGGCAGCATGATCCGATAAGGTCTGTAGCTCTCTTCACGACACAGACATAGGTCGGTTCTTTAAAACGGGCGTTTATTTCTTGGAGTTTTCATCTTGTAGCCTCCCCTCTTCAGTTACGCCGTGAGAACTCGTTGGCCGCTTGTCGTGAAAGGAGATTAATCTTAAAGTACCTTTTCCGTATAACTTTGTCAAATTAAAACTTTGTCACAGACTTCAGCAGAGCTTCAAATAAAGACGTCAAACCACTATTAACTATTAACTATGAAATTAATTGTGTTATTCTTTTTAATTAAGGCAACTTTGTTACGTCATTCACAAGGTCCTTGCCAAATACTCACTTGAGGTAACCCCCTGATGTACCTTGGGGGAGGGTATCAACCGTGAATCTGTACTGGTATAACTATTGTGGACAGCAGAGTAAATGAGTATTCTCTAGTGTTCTTATTAAGCGTACACTCAGGGACGTGCACAGACATTTGGAGGGGCTATTGCTCTAAACTAGAAAAAGGGCCTCCCCCACCCCCCCGAAAACGTAAGAACTTTTTATAAAAAAAAAAAAAATGAAAACCAGGGACATTTTTTGTTTTGCGGGCCATACCTCATTAACATATCTAATGTTAGTAACTATTAAAGACAAAATGCTTCAATTCTGTTTTAATGTAGTTTGACCATTGTAACTGCTGTGCCTTAAATAAACTCACTAATTGATTAAACCAGTTCAATACGCATTATTCTTATTCTTATCATTCTTTATGAGCGCAGTAACGGTAAGGTATCTAATTACTTATTTATTTAGTATTCCATAACTTAATAACAGAGATGGTCAAACTAAAGTAGAGACATGGCAGAAATCCTACAATGAAGCGGGACAGTGAAGTGTTCTCCCGTATGTGAGAGAGGACGATCAAGAAAAGAGAGAGAGCAGTGATGGAGTTTACGGAGCAGATGAAAAGACACAGAAAGACAGAAGCACAATAACAAGTATATTTAGGTGTTTTTTTTGTAAATAACCGACGGTGTCAAGAGGAAGTAAAGTCCCCTGGTCTGTCCCCTATACTCTAACTGCCATGAGAAAACTCAAAATCAATTTAAGCATATTTAAAAACGAGGACATTTCCGGGGAGTCGGGGACAGATTGACCCGAGGATTGGCCACCAAAGCCAGGCAGGCACATGAATCATGATCACCATAGCCATATGAGGCCGGACTCGGAGGCTTTCCTTTGCTTTTCAGCTGTCAGATTGTAAACAAAGTCACGTGACTGGGGGCAGATGACAGCGCTGACAAGGTGTGTTTTATCGCAGCGAGACTCTACAATACTAATTGTGGGCTTATCATGTTTATTCGGCCACAACAGAAAAAAAAGACTTTCGCTCTCCCCAGAGGGGCAGGTCAGCCCAAAACGTTCGAAAGGGCCGTTGCCCGGGCAACATTAGCCCGTACCTGTGCACGTCCCTGCGTACACTAAATATCAATGGGCCCCATTCTCAGCAATCTCCTCCCATGTGAGGGTCCGATAGATTTAAGAATACTTTCTCAAAGAATTGGGGATTATAAATATTGGGTATTTGTACCGTATACATTAACCAGTGTCATGGGATCAGATTGTAAAAGCTCTTATACTATCAAAATCTTCCAAAAGTGTTGTTGGTGACAGAGTTTACCTGGGATGGGACGTTCCTATGAAGACATATTGCCACTTGGTTTGTTTGGGTTGTATATGATGAAAGAATATCTATAATTTCCTTGTGTTAGTTTAACATGCTCTGTGTCTGACAGATGTGTCTCCTGCAGAAAGGCTATATCAATATTATGTTGTATCGAATAATTTTGAATATGTTTCATTTTCACATAGTTTTCAACCCCCCTTACATTCCAACCAGACACCTTTATCCCATCGGTCATGTTAATTGTGCTTAGATATACTATATAGCGCCTGCAACAAATAAGATGAAATATTTAAACTGTTACAGAAAGGTTCCCTCCTTTTCCAATGTAATGTTTAGGTAAACCTACTTTGCTGATTGTAAATAAAGAAAACTTTGGACCCTAACCTCTTTTTCCAAAACTAAAGAGGTACCCCAAAAAACTGGTATCGTAGTGTTGTGGCATTTTAGATAATTACAAATTAGCTCAACTCTCAATTATAGTGATCTTAAAAGTAACCTTCAAAAGACTTACTGCGTTCTATGTATTATGTCACTCCCCAAGCCTGAGTAGACTATAGTTTGCTAAAACCATATGCAAGAAGTAATAGAAACAACATAATAGGCAGACACAGATGAGTGAACATAATATATCTTTCGTGTGTTTTTCATCCTCTTCGTACAGAATTTTACAAAAGCAGGTGAGCAGGAAGCAGTGCGCTGTGACACCAAAGCTCAGTTGATGAAGAGAGGCTGCAAGAGGGAAGAAGTCATCTCCCCGGAGAACACTGTAGACATTGTGAAGGAAGATCCTCTGTCTGTGTCATTCGACAAACAGCAGAAACAGCCTGTTCAGCTGAGTCCACAGAAGATTAGTTTGAGACTGCGACCTGGTGAGTGGAATCAGTTGATGCGGACATTTGTGAACGGAAGGAACTACAGTGATTTGTTGCCTGTGTTGGCTGGTCAAAAAAAAGTTCTTAAATAGCCACTATCATCAAATTTGATTTGACGAATTGTAAAAACTACGGGCACTAAACGTCAAATATGCTTGAGCAGTTTTCTTTCTTTTCTGTTTGTGTGTTTATGTTTTGTTTTTACAGGGCTTCCTATCACATTCAGGGTTTCTTTCAAAAGAGTTCAGGGTTATCCTGTTGATCTCTACTACCTGATGGACCTGTCCTACTCCATGAAAGATGACTTGGCAAATGTCAAAGAACTGGGAAAAGATCTTTTTGCAGCTCTGAAGAGTATCACTGATTCTGCTCGAATAGGTAATAAGATTCAAATGTTAATCTGACTATTTAAATCATAACAAATACAATTGTCTATTATTTGGTAACACCCCCGTAAAATTGGTCTAGAACCGCCACTGTCTATAACGTGTTAGGTCTACACAAATATCACTGCATTTCACCATTCCAACATCTTGAGAAACAAGTAAATAACCCCTGGCTTTGCCTTTTATTTCAGTAAATGAAAAGGAAAAATGTTTTACAAACCAATTGCCCTTTCTTTAACTACAGGGTTTGGTGCGTTTGTTGATAAGACAGTTCTTCCTTACACTAACACCAACAAGGAGAAACTGCTGAAGCCGTGTGATGAGAATGACCAAGAGTGCCAGGCTGCCTTTGGCTACAGACATGTGCTTAGTATGACGTCAGAAGAAGATCAGTTCAAAACAAAAGTAACAGAGGAGTTAATTTCTGGGAACTTGGACTCTCCAGAAGGTAGTCTGGACGCCATGATGCAGGCAGCCGTGTGTGGGGTAAGGAATCTACCAAAGAAGTAACTATGTACTGTGAGTTAGACAAGGAGAGCAAGAACAGGTTCATTATTAGAAAAGGATTAACAGTAAACAAGAAAAAACTCTTCAGCCGTTTCAAGTAGAAGTAAAATATCAAATAGTAATTAAAATGTTTCAGGGTCTGTGCTTTCAAGCAGTGAAATAGCCGTACCCACTATGAATTGCAACTGAATTCTGAAGTATATCTAATGACATTGTCAAAACTTCCAAATATATTTCATGTGTCCTGACACATGTAAAATTAGGCTTGATGCTATTTTTTCTAACATCAAAGGGCCTGTGATCTGAGGAGGCAAGAATAGACATAGAAGAGAGTTGACAGGAGAAAGTATTCTGTTTATGTACAAAGGAGGAGCCTATCAGAGCAGTACATAATGCCCTTTGAGGTAGGAAGAGTAGATCACATCATTTGTACATTTATCCCATCATCTAGGTGGTTCATATATCAAGATATAAAATGCAGCCCAACAAAATCTTACCATCCCCATCATTTCATTTTGTCTTTAACACAATCACAATGTCAAAAAACGTTTTCTATCCAAACTAAAAACACAATCTTTCCCTAGCCTTAACCAAGTGTTCTGGTATCCTAAACCTAGGACCAGAAGCATTACAACATCCTCATTGTAATTACTCCCACATTTTTTCACAATGCATCTTACTTGGGTTTAAAGGTACTTTGTAGGAGGCTGATATGGGAGATCACAGGGTTTTCTTAAAGCGAAATATTCAAATTTCAATTAAATGGGCCTTTAAAGTGTTCTTACTTAAATTGTCCTTTACACATTTATTGTTGTTTAGGACAGAATAGGTTGGAGGAACAGCAGCACTCGGCTGATTGTGCTGACCACTGATGCCGGATTCCACATGGCCGGAGATGGAAAATTAGCTGGCATACTGGAACCCAATGATGAACAGTGCCACATAGAAAACAGCTTGTACACCAAAAGCAATGCATTGGTATGGAATCACATAAACAAATGCCTTTTTTTTTACCTGCCATGCCACTTTTGCTGTAACAATGTAAATGTCCCCGATGTGGGACTGATAAAGGATTTCTGATTCTGATTTCTGAATTAATTTGTTGCAGTGGCATGGTTACCAAGATTGTAATACATTGTTGAAAAACTTGTGTAGTGAGGTTAGCACCTTAAATAGTTATTCAAGGTGTGTAACATAAGGTTTACAAAATGTCACTGATTTCTTGAATGGTTGTGTGCAGGACTACCCATCTGTTGGACAACTAGCCATGCAGTTGGAAAAAAACAATATTCAGCCGATATTTGCAGTGACAGAAAATGTGGAGGATGTGTACAAGGTAAAATAAATGTACCTTTTGTTTTTGTGCCTCATTTCATTTATTCACAGTTCACACATTTCATTCTTATGCTAATAGCTTTTAATTTAACCTTGTTTTTTATCCCAGCAACTCACTAAATTGATTCCAAAATCAGAGGTGGGAGTTCTGTCCTCAGATTCTAAAAATGTGGTTCAATTGATCAAGGAGGCCTACAAAGTAAGTTGTCCATTTATCACATTCTCCTTTTTGTTGGGTGTGCATCCGTCAGTTATTTTCCTCACACGTTTCTGTTTTATCCAACCCTCTTGAATGTGCACTCCATGGCAGAGGTTGTCGTCCAAAGTGACTGTGACCCATGACAATCTGCCTGAGCATGTGAGCGTTGTCTACACCCCTATCTGCAAGGGTGCAGGACCAGCAGGGGAGAGCGAAGGGATTTGTGATAATGTACCAGTGGGAGACGAGGTCAGTTCTTTCTGTAGTATTTTTAAACTTTTCAATTTGATGTTCATTTAAAATTCATGTTATATTAATTTGACGTCCTTGTGGCACTGGATTTAGTAGGGTAATAATAATAATGATATAACTAATAAACACATTTAAATGTATCATAGCTCCTTTTATCTCATTACTCAAAGACAGTTTTACATTTAAAAAACATTTCATACCAACATCCAAACAAACACATACACAAATGAAAAAAAACACAATGCAATGAAATGAATAAGAAAAACTAAACTGGAATAAAAAGATGTCAAAACTGGTGATGTGAGTTTATCAGTAGAAAGTGAGTTTGAACAATTCAAAATCATTACATTACATTTAAATAAAAAAAATGTAATAAAAAAATGTGCTTGAGTACTATAGTACTCAAGCCCCCCATATAATGCGGTCAGTGCAGTCTCTACGGGGGAAGTGAGCATAGCGGGTTGAGAAACTTGTTGCAGCACATTTCACCTGAAATATCTTCACCGCCAGTCCTGAATTTCCAGGAGGAAAGAAATACGTCCGTGCTGCTTTAACTTTCAAATATCTATTTTAGTGGTAAAAAAGCACTTTTCATCTGAAGCCAACGGCCAACAAGACTTTGGTAAAGAGGCATGTACAAAGGCACTTAAGACATAAGACAAATTACTGTAAAAATTAAAGAAGCTGGAAGGGAGAGTTCCATTGAAATTAATATAAGTACAAGGGGGGATCAAGAATGTGCCTTTCACAAGTTTACCATTAAAACCAGTGTGTGATTTTTATATATTTAAAGTGTCACAATACATATTTTACACATCTGACTCTTTAACCCTGCCTTCCCTCTCCAGATTTATTTTAATGTCACAGTGACAGCAGACACATGTATTGAAGATAAGTCTTTCATCATAAGTCCACTGGGAATTAAAGACACATTGACAGTGACCCTATCTTCAAACTGTGAGTGTAATGTGAAGACCCACAGGACAGCAATCACCCACACTGCAACGGCACGGGAAGAGTTAGCTGTGGTATTTGCAGGTAAGCTTTACAACTCCTAAACATTGACTGTAAATTGGCATGTATTTAAATAAATGCAGTGAAGCAGTGTGAGTAAGTATGTACAAGTTGTTTAGGGTTATTGCAATGAAAAAACAGATTGGAAAATAAAGTCAAAAATAAAGGACAGACTATGAAGCTGTGAGTTCTCTGCTAATCATAGGGGAGGCTTGTGGAGGGTTATTCCAGATGCAAAGATTTCCTGTATCTGTCCTGTCAGTGTGTCTCTGCTGTGTGTCCAGCAGCTGGTGGAGAGGGTGGTCAGGATAATCAGTCATGGAGAGCAGTTTGTGCAGAGTCCTTCCCTCCACCACAACTCCAAACACATATTAACATGATTACATGTAGAAGGCACTTTAGGTTGTATGTTCAATATGATAAGTATGGTGGCCGATATGGGCAAATACTGTACATTAAAACAGCCCAACATAAGGAGAAACGCGCTGCAGTTTCAAAACCGATGCAAATAAAAAAACACAAATGTGCTATAATACATGCAAATGAAGAAACATCTTCAGCAACTTGACAACACATGCAGCATTTAGAAGACATTCAGCAACTTGAGGAAACATGCGCAGCATTTACTAAAAGCTGCAGAAACCAAACGCTGCAAATACAAAACGCTGCAAGAAGCTCAAAACACAACGGAGACCAGGGGACACTAAAGAGTGACGCACCCAGCTGGGAGACCAGGGGACACTAAAGAGTGACGCACACAGCTGGGAGACCAGGGGACACTAAATAGTGACGCACACAGCTGGGAGAGCAGGGGACACTAAAGAGTGACGCACACAGCTGGGAGACCAGGGGACACTAAATAGTGACGCACACAGCTGGGAGAGCAGGGGACACTAAAGAGTGACGCACACAGCTGGGAGACCAGGGGACACTAAATAGTGACGCACACAGCTGGGAGACCAGGGGACACTAAAGAGTGACGCACACAGCTGGGAGACCAGGGGACACTAAAAGGTGACGCACACAGCTGGGAGACCAGGGGACACTAAAGAGTGACGCACACAGCTGGGAGACCAGGGGACACTAAAAAGTGACGCACACAGCTGGGACCAGAGCGCTTGGTGACGATCAGGATTATAACGCTGGACAACTGTCTCCGTTGTTGGAAACTTACCTAAAATGTTTTATCAGCTTATTTTTAACAATATCTTCACATGTTTCCGATCATATTTCAGATCTGCTGTGTTTTTTGTATAACACATGCAACGCGTTTGCCCCTGTCGGCCACCATAATCATCATGCGCTACAGGAACTTGGAATTGAAAAAAAATGTACTGAGAAATTAACCATTTATCCATCAAAGGATTGTACTATCCAGATCGAAAACTGAAGAGGTTTATGTTAAATATGCCCACAAACTTCAGTAAATGTCATAAAATAGCCTGTACTACACCTCTTCAACCCTACCTTATCCCTCCAGATTACATTTGATGTCACAGTGACAGCAGAGGATGGAGGACATGTATTTCACTTTGAGACTACTAGGCATTAACTACATATTGGCAGGGACCCTATCTACAAACTGTGAGAGTCAATGGGAAGACCCACAGAACTGCAGTCCCCAACCATGCATTAGTGTCCCTTCATAATCACCGAAACTTAAAGGAACCGTTCAGTGTGGCATTTCAAGGGATTGTGTTTATTTCAAAATTGTAAACTACATGACCTGCAAAAACTTCCCATCCGCCTCAGCTGTCTTTGTGTTCAGTGCTAATTAGCAAATGTTGGCATGTGTGAACATCATAAACATTACACCTGCTGAACAGCATTGTGATTTTTGAGCATGTTAACATACTGGTTCTAGCATTTACCTCGAAGCACAGCTGTGTCTACAGCCCCACAAACTTGAGCCTGGTAAATGTTTCCAAATAGCATACCGCTAATACCAAAACGTAGCAATAGTTCCTGTAATTAAGGTTTTGTTGCTCTCTCCGACTTGTCCTCATTCAGCTGCAGTGAAGGCTCCATCGGTCAGTTCTGCGAGTGCTCTATTGGGGAAAAAGACGAGCGCACGCTGCGAGCGTCCTGTCAGAGGGACAACGGCACAGAGTGTGAGGGCCGAGGAGATTGTGTATGTGGCAGGTGCCAGTGCCACACCACAGAGAGTGGAACTAGTTACCATGGTGACTTCTGCGAGTGTGACGATGAACACTGTGAGAAGTTCCAGAATAAACTATGTGGAGGTAGAGTTTTAATCATTTTCCAAAAATATAACTTTTTTCATTGTGTGTTTTACCAAATAGCCTATAGGTACTTTCATCAAAACACTTTGTATCTCTAAGACCTAACATATGGGTAAATTGCATTTACTTTCTCATAAATCATTTGTAATGCATAAAGCAAAGTACCAGGAAAACCCCAATATTGGTTTTAACATAAAGACATAACATTCATGAAATGTTTTTACAAGATATAGTTATAGAACTACCAACCCCTCCCACATTCTGCCCAATGGGATCTCCCTGTCACTCACAATGTTGTGTACCTAGGCTCTGAGTGACACAGGTCATTATTATTTTACATACTGCAAATGTACTTTAACTCTTCTCTCCATTTCTCTACTTGTAGGAAACGGTAAATGCAATTGTGGCTCATGTGAATGCAATTCAGGCTACGAAGGCTCAGCCTGTCAGTGTAAGGTGTCTGAGGAGGGCTGTCGGACCCTCAACAACACTGTGTGCTACAACAGAGGCACCTGCAAGTGTAACCGCTGTGAGTGTAAGCAGGGATACCAGCATCCACGATGCCAAAAATGCCTCGGCTGCCCAGACCCCTGCCAGACCAAACTGTAAGGATTTAAACTTCTACTGAACCTTTACTTCAAATGACTGTCGACCTATCACATTTAGAAAATAAATCACTCCAATAATATGTCGAAGCTTAGAAAATGCCCCGGGTGATTTAAACTGTGTTTGGGGGAAGATGGGGCAGCATGAAGTACATTGATTAGCTTAACGTTTTGTTGGGTTATTATTACAATAAATGTTTGTGATGTTACTTTTTTGTAGTTCTTCGCTGATATCATCAGTATCTACCCAGAAAGATAATCTGAACATTTGTTTTACTGTTGTGTTTTAACATTTTATATCTTATCCAATCAATGTAAGTTTAGCAAACATAGGTAATATTTCTCAAAATTATCCTATGCTTATACAATACTTGTGTCAATGCCTTATTTGTAAATTCATAGTAATGTTTTAAATGATGGCATGTTTAAACAATTGGAAACATTTTATGAATTTTAAAATAATCTTGTTTTCAGGAACTGCATTGAATGCCTTGGCTTTGAGTTCGGTCCCTTTAAAAAAAACTGCAGTGTGGCTTGCAGAAAAAGCATTTATCACGAGATGGTTGATCAGTTCACCGTACAAAGCAAGAAGTGCCAGCAGAAGGACACGGAGGGATGCTGGATCAGGTTCAATCTGGATCAGTTGGTCGGAGAGGATTACTACAAGGCTGAAATTCTCAAACAGAGAGGTGAGCAGCTCATAATGTGTGGAACATTCTTCAGAGCTATCAAACTCTTACATTTAAGAACTATTGTTGGTGTCGGTATGCTATTTGGAAACATTTAACAAGACTAAAGCTGTAGACACAGCGGTGCTTTGAACTAAATGCTAGACACAGCATTTTAACATGCTCAAAATGATTATGCTGTTCAGCAGGTGTACTATAATGTTTATGATGTTCTTACATGCTAATATTTTTCTAGTAAGCACTAAACACAAAAACAGCTGAGGCTGATGGGAAGTTTTGCAGGTATTTGTTCACGAATATGAAGCAATATGGAAAGTCAGAGGATCACTAAAGTGATCGCATTGCAACTAGTTTTTATAAGTTAGTCAGAGGATTACCATCATTGTTAGGATTCACTCTCCCGGGACCATTCTTCAACACAAAATAGTTCAAATAGTCCGAAGTGGTATGCCGACTGACCAACAAGCCGACCAAAATAAACACTCAAAAATGTCAGCAGACATACTGTATTCTTCAATTCATAATTTTTGATATAGGCTGTCCTTTCGAATATCAGTAAATCTTTCTGTAGCCTAATTTTTCCCTGTTCCTCCAGACTGTCCGGAGCCCCCTAGTGTCATAGCTATCATCGGGGGCGCCATTGCATCTGTTGCTCTCATTGGCATCCTGATGCTGATGATCATCAAGCTACTCATCTACATGAAGGACATAAAAGAATTCAGAAAATTTGAAAATGAAAAGAAGAAATCCAAGTGGGCAGAGGTGAGACAATTTATATATTATATATACATACACATAATGTCGTTTTTCTGTGATCTTTTGATGGACTTCCTGTCGCCAGTAGTTGCACATTGACTATTGCTGCATTCCAAATCTCTTATTTGACAATTCCTCAACCCTCGGGGAGCGACCACCTGACCATCCTTCAAAATCATTAGCCCTCAGGGAAGTGAACAGAGATGACAGATTACACTCAAGTGCATCACTCCTAATGTTCATTTAAAAAAAAAAGATGTATCATCTAGTTAAAATATGAGATAATAAATCTGAACACATACAACTATCATCATCCATGAAAACAATTAAATGTTCATGATCTATTGTTTGTCCCATTAACTTTGATTATGAATACAACTACATTCAGTGAGAGTATTGCCCCTTTCACACCAACGAGGTTCCAGGGCCGGTTCGGAGCTAGAGCCTGATAAGCACCGGTTTTTCCTGTTCACACCGCATTGGAGCCGGCTCTTTCCCCCCGAAAACCGGTTCTTACCAAGCTTGAAAAAATTGTCGATCTAGAAGCAAGAACCGCATACGTCACGCTTACGTCGGAGGGGGGCGAGATCAACCTGAGCTAACAGTTTATGGCGAGTACGACAAATAAAAGTTGTAACAAGCAGCGCTGAGCAAAGTGACTAGAACGGAACCACACACTTGTAAACAAACACACTTTATAAAGTCAGGCAACACTAACCAGGCTTCGTGTGATTCTGTTTATTTCTACCTTACTTTGACCATCCGTTCGCTGTTATTGATCATTGTGGAGAGTTTTGTATTATAGCAGGTATCGAATGGAATAGATACATGAGCTGCACAGGTTGTCATGTCCGACTATCACAAGTAGAATCATAATGAAAAATACGCCGGTAAAATGTGCCTGTAGAAAACGGCTTATGCCACAATAGGATAGCAACAAGTAGTCAAGTTATAGTCAGTTTAGCTTCGGTTGCTATGCTAACATCACCCATTTTATACCAGAGAAACTTTCATAACAGCGTTGTGATGCCAAACAGCGTCAATTCAGACTGAAACACATTCACTTATGGGGAATTGGGGATATGTATCAGCTGCTTGTGTGACAGTCAGACAGTGAATACTTTACAGCGGCCGCTGCCGTGAGTTAACGGGAGAATAGACTCCGGTGGACGAGCAGCACTGCAGCGGTCGGTAAATGCCGCTGAAACACATTAATAAACAATGAACCACGGCACTCTGGAGAAAAGTACAAGGTTGGAGAAGTAGTTATTTAATAATCTGGCTTCGTATGATTAAAAGTAACACGATCATCGACCCGACGCAGTCCCCCATTGTTGTTGTTGTGAGCGCCATTGGGGAGAAAATCAGTGACGTAAACGGTGACGTCACGACGCAGCAGCGGCAGCGCCAGTCGGGCTCTGGGCGGTGTGAACAGAGCGGGGGCTGAAAAGAAAAAAACGGTTCCGAAGCAGAAGAGCGCGGAGCTAGAACGGGAGCTGCGTTGGTGTGAAAGGGGCATGAGAGAGGCTGTTACCAAGAAACAAAACGGTCAATGTCCGAAACATTTATTATATTAAGTTTTCATTTATCATTATTTTAATTTAATGTTTGATCTTGAGCCTAGTCAGTGTTCAAAAAACACTTTATTCTTATGCTGGATTGCTTGATTTGAATTCAAAATTCTGAATATCAATAGATGCAGACTAATAACAATACATGTTCATATTTATATATATATATATATATTTAATAAATGAATAATATAAAATACATTCTGCTCCCAATAAATGTCCCATGCCGCTAAGCAGGACACAGCGCTCAGAATAATTACAGTGGGCAGGGTGTCCTAATGCTCAAAGACACTTTACATAAAATCAGAACAGAAACAATATAAAGAAAACTAAAAACATAAACAGTAGTCCTAATTAAATTGCGGAGTAAAATTGGGCGTGGGGGGGGTTGTTGATCAGAGTTTGAAAGCTAGAGTGAACAAGTGAGTTTTGAGAGATTTTGTGAAGGATTCAAGAGTGTTGGCCTTTCGGATGTGACTGGGAAGGGTGTTCCAGAGTGAGGGGGGGGGGGGGGGGGCTGCAGTGAAGGCTCTGTCCCCCCAGGTCCAGAGGGAGGGGGGGCTGCAGGGAAGGCCCTGTCCCCCCAGGTCCGGAGCTTTGTCCTGATGGGCTGTAGTAGATTAGCTTCAGCAGACCTGAGGCGACGGGTAGGGGTGTGTGGTTGGATGAGGTCACTGAGGTAGTTGTTGGCTTTGTAGGTGAGAAGTAATATTTTGAAGTCAATCCGGTGTTGGATGGGGAGCCAGTGGAGGTCGTGGAGGATGGGGGTGATATGGTCGGAGCGTCGGGTGGAGGTGAGCATACGGTCAGCGGAGTTTTGGACATATTGCAGTTTATTGAGGATGTATGCAGGTGAACCATAGAGGATGCTGTTGCAGTAATCAAGTCGGGATGTAATGAAGGCATGGATCAGAGTTTCAGCAGCGGTGGGTGAGAGGTGGGGTCTGTTGCGGGCAATGTTCTTTAAGTGGAAGAAGGCGTTTTTTGTGATCTGGTTGACGTGAGGGAGGAAAGTGAGAGCGGGGTCGAGGATGATACCAAGGTTACGGACGTGAGTTGAGAGATTGACGATGGAGCCGTCGATGTTTAGAGAGAAGTCCTGGGTGGAGCGGGTAAGTGAGTTTGGGCCGATGATTATTTCAGATTTCTCACAGTTTCATTTAGGGCTGCTCGATTATGGCAAAAATCATAATCCCCATTATTTTGGTCAATATTGAGATCACGATTAATAAATAAGATTATTCATTGATTTTGAAACCATCAATTTATTGAACTTAAACAAAATAAAAAAAGAATTTGAACAGTATCTTTTTAACAGTTGATTACCCTGAACTTTAAGTATAATTTCACTGCAAAGTATTCAGCTGAAGCCACATCTTTTTCAACTTCCCCACAGCATTCGTTTTACCTTTCTTGTTCACGAGGTGCTCTTGTTCTGCCATCTTCTCCCCCTCCCTTGTTAATGCCATGCAATGAAACTCAACACGAGACTGAAAACATTAGAAAGCACACCAATTATTATTTACCAGATGTTATTTGAGAATTTGTATTCCTTCTGTATGGTGGTGTGCGCTGTTTAAAAGCATCAATGGCACTGTGTGGAATTTGTATTTGCTTGTTTCATATGATTTTAAAACTTAAACTTTAGTGTTAAAGAAAATATCCCTTTATTTCATATTTTATTGTATTAAAAATGATTGTATCATTTGTGTGAAATTATCTTCATTAGCGTATGAATTATTGAGAACTGTCTAAGAGACACACAGAATACCTGAAAACATAATAACTTAAAAAAACAACATAGATGAAAGAAACTAAGCATTTTGATTTGTGTGTTGCCAGGCTGACAACCCTCTGTTCCAGACGGCCACCACCACGGTGAGCAACCCCACCTTCACCGGAGAGTGAGACACACACAGAGGCGCAGCGCTCACACAACAAACAGCCATGTGTGTTTAGGGCAAGGTCATTTGTAATGCCCTTTGCAAATATTTATCAACTTGTGTTAATGTTGACACGCTGTCGTTCTTAAAGAGGCCCTATTCTGCTTTTTGGGTTGTTCCCTTTCCTGTAGTGTGTTCTAATGGATTTTAAATAAATGTAATCCCTGTGTTCCCTCCAGAGGGAGTTACTCTCCCACAGCTGTTATTATCTGAGGGGGGCAGAAAAGCAACATTCATGCATCAGTCTCATTCTAGTCACCCAGACAGATTCACTGTATATCCTCAGGTCCTGAGTAGAGAGAGTCTGTGTAAGAGTTGTGTAAACTGAAATAGCCTGAAGTCATTTGAGGAACTCTTCTACTTCTTAAACTCATTGTGTCTCCATCATTGTTGCTGAGAGCTGATTGTTCATGTCTTCACTGCACAGAGATCAGCTGTCAATCAAACATTATGGGATGTGCTTTAACATCTTCTCATGAGTTGTTCTGTAGATGTTGGAGTTTCTTTAGGCGGCGCTCCTTCCTGTGTCTGTTTAGCCATGGAGGCTGTCACTGCTCAGGAGGACCTCTGTTAACCTCAACTGAGATTTCTCTGCATGGAAATGTAAACTTGCTCTAAATATTTGTTGAATATTTCTATTGATGCATTTATATCTAGTTATTTCTCTTTTCATGCCTGAGTCTTAGGAGAGAAAGCAGCAGAGCTTCTTTCATTGTAGATATTTTATTCTCACAAAATATACATTTATAATGAGTTGTATTTCTCTGCATAAAAATGTAAACTTTGCTTTAAATATTTGTTGCATATCGATATTGATGTATTTGTATGTTGTTGTTTCTCTTGTAAAGCATGAGTCTTCAGAGAGAAAGCGCTTCTTTCATTTTTAGATATTTTATTTCTAATTGTCTTTTATTTTTGACCAAGTCTCAATGTGTTGAATGCATAAATGAAAGTTTGAAAAATGAAACACAACACATTAAAAGAAAACTCATAAAAAATAAAAGCTAACAGGTTGATTTTGTAATAAATTGTGTTTCTATGTTCAACATATGAGATGAGTGCCATATTAACATGTCTGGAAATGTTTTAATGTTTGGGTTTTTCTTGTTAATAAAAGAGTTAAGAGGACAAAAGTGAAACTGTAAGTCTTTCGATTTTTTTATTATAAAACTAACTATAACTTATTTTTCGGAAAAAATACATTTGCATTCATTTTTTCTATTTTTAGGATTAAGAAATAATTCATAAATTCAGATTTTCTTTTTTTTTCTCCAGAAAAACATGTGAAAACCTTTTTGCTAATGCAGCTCTTTTAGTAAACCCTGCACATGGTTTGTCAGGTTGGTGTAGATGTTTCTTACACACTACAGGAAAGGGAACCCCAAAAAGCTTAATAGCCATATTAACCATACATAAAGGGCTTCACAGTCTCACACTCGCCCTTTAAATGTGTTTGGATTCATTCTTGATTCTCCAGCTCTTAATCACAGCTCAGTTCGATCCGGATGAAGTCTTTGATGCCCAGGTTCTCCAGGAACACAAATAAAATTACCTCAACTATTGGACATCTACCACGAAAACTCAAAACAAACTTCAATGCTATTTGGCTCTAAACAGACAGTACACGGTGGCAAACATAGCCGTGGGAACATGTTTCAAATGGGGTGCTGTGGGGATCACATCCTCTAGGAGGGTCCAGGGGTATGCCCCCCCGGGAATATTTTTTAAAAACATTTTAAAGTAAAATGCTTCAATCTGGTGCACTTTGAGCACACAATTACTAGAGACTAGATCTAGGGGTACAACTCTAAACACCCATATGGAAAAGATCGGTTTATATTTTAATTATCAAATAAGTATGTGAACATAACCAATAACCTACCATAGCCAATAACAAATAAATGTAACTTATTTTATTTTTGTTGTTCATTCATATCTTATTTTACCTAGTTAACATTTATTTATGCATATTCTTTAATATCTCCAGTTTTAAAGGATATTTTTGGTTACTGTCCTATAGTATACATTGAAATGATTTCAAACCTGTTTTTATTCATCCTAAAAATTATAAAGGTATGCCTTGGAAATATTTGTTTACATAAATTGTGATCAAACCGTTTGAGACCCACTGAGATAACTTAGACTAAAGTGAACTATCTGAACACTCAGAGTCCTTTACCTCACTGAGCCTCTCAGTCTAACGGGAGAGGGCTCTCAGTCTCTCCTCCACATTATTGTAGAAACAGCTTATTATATCCGTTAGCGCAGCAGAAGCAAACAGAAATCCCCGCCGGTACCGGTGCGCCCCCTCGCCCCCTCTCTCTCTCTCTCTCTCTCTCTCTCTCTCTCTCTCTCTCTCTCTCTCTCTCTCTCTCTCTCTCTCTCTCTCTCTCTCTCTCTCTCTCTCTCTCTCTCTCTCTCTCTCTCTCTCTCTCTCTCTCTCTCTCTCTCTCTCTCTCTCTTGGCTGTGGGCTGCGGCCGCCTGATAAGCCAACATCCCCACTTTCATCACTTACAGCGCCCATCGTACAGGGCAAATGGAAAATGTAACCGGGGTGAAAAGGGTGTTATCTTTACTTAATTATGAATGTTGTTACATCAAGGCTGAAAATTCGTTTTTTTTGTATTATATTTCCATTTAATCTTGTGGACGTGCAGATTCCCTGTCCTCCATCAGGGGGTGCTGCAGCACCCTCAGCAACCCTACTTCCCACGGCCATGGTGGCAAACTATCTGACCGCCGTGACTGAGACCTGAGACCCAAACTGAGGAAGACATTAACAATGTACAGACTCAGTGACCACAGCCTGGCCGTAGAGACTGGCCGACACAGGCAGACCTGGCTGCCTAGAGAAGAGAGGCTGTGTCAGCTTTGTCCACAGAGACAGGTTGAGACAGAGCAACACTTCCTGCTGCACTGTCAAACATACCAAGATATTAGAACAACGTTCTTTACAAAGATAACATGTAAACTCCAAGATTTTTAATCACTGTCTGAGCAGAATAAAAGGCAACATGTACTTGGAGAAAATAGTGCCAGCAGCATAGAAGCTGCTTTGTCTTCTCATCAGGGCTCTATAAATAGAGAACTACGGCATATATGTAATATTTAATGCAGCCGAAACGTGTATTACAATGCCGTTATGTGATGACTTTCAAAGAAAAAAGCAAGCACACTCGGAATAATGTATTTTTTAATTTTTTAAAATGTTTTCCGATTTCACATCGCATAAACACCAAATCCCAGCGTGCATTGCGGCTAAACCAACCAATCATCGAGCTGAGGATCTTGCCTACGTCTGTTTCCGGTTCCGTTTATGAAGGATGTATTTTGTTATATCAAATCGAGTTTTATTTATATAGCACATTTTTAAAACGATTTTTGGTCGAGCCAAAGTGCTGCACATATAATAAAAATACCTACAGTAAGGACACTTTACAGTAAATGCAACAGCAGTTTGCAGAATATCAGTATGAGAAAAACGGCATCCTCTGTCCTTTGACCCTCACATCGTACAAATAAAAACTTCCAGAGAAAAACCCACAGTTAATATAAACACATTCCTTCACATTTAAATTTTAATTTACATTAAAGTATTTCGCGAGGCCTTCTAACATTTTTTTAAATATAACTACGGTTGTAGTTGAAGAGTTTGTAAATTAACATGAACCGAAGCTGTTGCCTGTTGCAATATACAGTCTATGGTTGCTACAGAGGATTGTGGGTAATGTAATGTCTTCGGCCATCCAAAACTCATAGAAAACTACTTTTTTCTCAGAATTGAGGGGGAAAACGTGACAAAAGCATTGTACACTAAAACCTATCAATGTCGTTTAATTAACAAGGATAATCTGGTATTTTTGAGTTAATGAGTAGTGGAGATATCGCTGTCAAATCAATCGACAGTAAGGGGAATACTTACTTCCGGGTGTACAATTCTCCGTTATCCAATGGGAATGGACGCTCACATTGCCTTCAACAGCCGCCGACACAAACGAATGCCGTGCTTCCATGAGCGTCAAATCCCGCCGCAGATGGGAATACATTGCAATCAGTTGAAAGCTATTTGCATCCGTTTATGAAGCTGAAGGAGACTCGGCGCGTCACAACTGCACGCCTCGGGACCCTGACCGCGTCGCTCCTGGACGTTTATGGAGTGAGAGTGTGTTGTTAATATATCCTTAATGGTTGACAAATCCGCCAATAATTGGCCTTTCTAAGGCTACAGGGAAGTCTGTTTATTTTAAACCTGTCAAATAATTGATGCATTGATAAATTAATTTGTAAGGCCTTTTGTTAATCATCTTTGATTGTCCAGTATAAAACCAAGCCAATGCAGGAGTTCCAGTTTGGGAAAGCCATTAGGCGCTTTCACACCGGAGTACTTTTCCCCATACTTTTCCCTTTTAGTTCCGATAGTTCCTGTGATTTTGCGTTCACACCAAAAAGAGAACTTTTCCCCCCTTTTTAGTCCCTGCTAGAGAGGTGGTACTTTCCTGGGGAGAAAAAAGTTCCAATTTCTGATTGGCTGGGCGAATTGCAAACAATGCCCCGTAAAACTCTGAAAAGTTTTTGTGAAGTCGCCATTTTATTTCCATGCATTAGCATTATTAGCATTAGCATTAGCCCAGCGCACCAACGGAGAGAGACCAAGTTATGGCAACACAAAAAAAAACATGGGAGCGGTGGAGTGATGAGGAGGTGTCGCCGCTTCTGTCGATTTACTCGGAAGGCTTCAGTAGAAGCTGCTGGGAGTCCCAGCAGCTTCTACTGAAGCCAGTCCCCAACTCCGGGGACCTCCGGCCGGGGACTTCGGGTGGCAGTATACCCCGTGAAGTTGTTTGCGGCCTGCTAGTAAACCCAAAGCAGAAGAAGAAGAAGTGACGTCAGCGGGTTCATTTGCGTAATCTTCCCTCGGGAACTTATTCCGGTGTGAACGCGATCTGCTCTTTAGTTCCATGAACTAAAGAACTCCGGGGAACTAAGTGCTGGGAACTAAGTACGGCAAAGTACTTGGGGTGAAAGCGGCTATTGAGGACTTTGCTTATCAGGTGACTTAAAATAAACTTTCCTCCATACTTTTAGAATGTCTACATACCAAGGAGAGGAAAGGAAGAATACTTTAAAATGGAATGTAGAATACTTTGAAATGGAATGTAGAATACTTTGAAATGGAATGTAGAATACTTTGAAATGGAATGTAGAATGTGTCCGTAGACCAAAGCACATTTTGGAATGTTCGGCTCTGAAGTCTTACTGAACCTGATGATGTCATATCACATTGTTTGCAAGAGACAAGCCAGGTTTTATCCCAGCCACATCGAGTTTCACATTATCAGTAAGAAGCAGCTATTTTTTCACGATGAATAAGAAGGACAGAGAAAGACCTGTTTTCAACATGACGTACAACAACTCTCCATGGCATCGAAATAATTGTCCCTCTGAGGACAGTTCTATTGAGGAGGAGATCGAGGAGGAAATTGAGGAGGAAATCCTGGAGGAAACCATGGCGGAGGTGCAGGAAACAATGGAGGAGGGGCAGGAGTTTGCAAACAAGGTGGAGGAGGAAGTTGAGGAGGATCAAGAGTTTGTGTACTCGGTGGATGAGGACTTCGAAGATTCATTGGACCTTCATGATGAGGAAGAGTCCGAAATTAAAGAAATATCTGACCTAGATGAGACAGAGTCAGAAAACGAAGAGATTTTGGACTTTAATGATGAGAAACAGTCCGAAATCAACGAGATTGCGAACTTTGATGATAAGACAGAGTCAGAAACCGAAGAGATTCTTGAGTTTGTTGAGGAGGTGGAGGAAGATATTAAGGAGCAGACCTCCATCTCCAGCAACAGAGAAAACTACAGCGACACTTCCTTTGCTGAGGTAAGAATTCAATTCAGTGGCACACATGTCTACACTTACACTCATGAAAACTGTAAAAAAGCTAATACTCAACGCTTTAGTTTCTTTACTAAAGTTTTTCAAAAAAATAAATCAAAATAGTAAATCATCTTTAATGCAATTGATCACAGCATACTTTTTCACAACCATTGATGCAGAATTAACTCCACTTCTGTTTTCTTAATAAAAAACACTGCACATAGACAACACAATAATAATTGTTTTATGTTTCACAGACAGAGGACTCTGAAAGATCTGAGAGATCTGACAAATCATCTGAGAGATCTGACAAATCATCTGAGAGATCTAACAAATCATCTGGCCTTCAGGAAGCCCTGGATGAGGAGAGAAAAGCCAAAGCAGCTCTTGAAGAGGCTTTGATGAAGGAGAAAACATCTACAGCTCAGCACAAAGCAGCCCTGAAGGATGAGCAACAAGAAAAAGACGCTCTTGCAAAGGCTCTGAAGTATGAGCAAGATGAAAATAATTCCCTGTGTGATAGAATAAAGCTCATAAACGCTGCTCTGAAACAGTCACAAAAAGAGCCGCAGCGTGGCAAAACAAAGCTGAAAAACAGAATCACTATAATGACTTCTGAGCTTGAAGAGGACAAGAAGGTGATTGAGAAGCTCCAGATAGATCATCATGCATCCTCCAGCCAGCACCAAAGAGAAATCTCAGAGCTGATTGCGTTGAATACTGCCTCAGTTACAGCAATAAAGGACCGCCTCACTGAGTTGCAGGAGGAAAGTCTGAAAAAAGACAAAGACATTGAATCCCTGCACTCAAATGTCCTGAATCTCCAAAGCGACATTGTAGCCAAGGTCAGCATTGTTACCTCACTACAGGAGAGAGTGAATAAGTGTGCCTCAGACCTCAAAGAGGAGCAAACAAAAAGCAGCTCACTGCAGATGAACCACGAGGCTGCTGTCTCTCAGCAGAAGAAGGAAGCAGAAGACCTGGCCCGTCTGACTCAGGGGAACCAACACCTCGCCTATGAGAACAAAAGACTGCAAAGTGAACTGGAGAATACCCTCAATAAACAGCACATTGATGAGAAGAAGCTTCAGGGTGACAGAGGAGCTTGCAGCAGACTGGAGGAGGCCATTAAGAAGGAGGAGGCTCGTTTCTCCAGAGCCTCAAAGAAGATCCAGAGCCAAGAGAAAGAGCTGTCTGAGAAGACCATGGCTTCTGAGGGACTGCAGAGGGACTACAAGGCTGCTGTCTCTCAGCAGAAGAAGGATGCAGAAGTACTGGCCTGTCTGACTCAGGGGAACCAACACCTCGCCTATGAGAACAAAATACTGCAAAGTGAACTGGAGGCTGCTCTCAATAAACAGCACATTGAAGAGAAGAAGCTTCAGGGCGACAGAAGAGCTTGCAGCAGACTGGAGGAGGCCATTAAGAAGGAGGAGGCTCGTTTCTCCAGAGCCTCAAAGACGATCCAGAGCCAAGAAAAGAGCTGTCTGAGAAGAACCTGGCTTTGGAGGTACTGTGGAGGGACTATGAGGCTGCTGTCTCTCAGCAGAAGAAGGAAGCAGAAGAACTGGCCCGTCTGACTCAGGGGAACCAACACCTCACCTATGAGAACAAAAGACTGCAAAGTGAACTGGAGGCTACTCTCAATAAACAGCACATTGAAGAGAAGAAGCTTCAGGGCGACAGAAGAGCTTGCAGCAGACTGGAGGAGGCCATTAAGAAGGAGGAGGCTTGTTTCTCCAGAGCCTCAAAGAAGATCCAGAGCCAAGAGAAAGAGCTGTCTGAGAAGACCCTGGCTTTGGAGGGACTGTGGACGGACTACGAGGCTGCTGTCTCCCAGCGGAAGAAGGATGCAGAAGTACTGGCCTGTCTGACTCAGGGGAACCAACACCTCGCCTATGAGAACAAAAGACTGCAAAGTGAACTGGAGAATACCCTCAATAAACAGCACATTGAAGAGAAGAAGCTTCAGGGTGACAGAGGAGCTTGCAGCAGACTGGAGGAGGCCATTAAGAAGGAGGAGGCTCGTTTCTCCAGAGCCTCAAAGAAGATCCAGAGCCAAGAGAAAGAGCTGTCTGAGAAGACCATGGCTTCTGAGGGACTGCAGAGGGACTACAAGGCTGCTGTCTCTCAGCAGAAGAAGGATGCAGAAGTACTGGCCTGTCTGACTCAGGGGAACCAACACCTCGCCTATGAGAACAAAATACTGCAAAGTGAACTGGAGGCTGCTCTCAATAAACAGCACATTGAAGAGAAGAAGCTTCAGGGCGACAGAAGAGCTTGCAGCAGACTGGAGGAGGCCATTAAGAAGGAGGAGGCTCGTTTCTCCAGAGCCTCAAAGACGATCCAGAGCCAAAAGAAAGAGCTGTCTGAGAAGACCCTGGCTTTGGAGGGACTGTGGAGGGACTACAAGGCTGCTGTCTCTCAGCGGAAGAAGGAAGCAGAAGAACTGGCCCGTCTGACTCAGGGGAACCAACACCTCGCCTATGAGAACAAAAGACTGCAAAGTGAACTGGAGGCTACTCTCAATACACAGCACATTGATGAGAAACAGTCCGAAATCAACGAGATTGCAAACTTTGATGATAAGACAGAGTCTGAAATCAACGACATTGCGAACTTTGATGAGACAGAGTCTGAAATCAACGACATTGCGAACTTTGATGAGACACAGTCTGAAATCAACGACATTGCGAACTTTGATGATGAGAAACAGTCTGAAATCAAAGACATTGCGAACTTTGATGAGACAGAGTCCGAAATCAACGACATTGCGAACTTTGATGAGACAGAGTCTGAAATCAACGACATTGCGAACTTTGATGAGACAGAGTCCGAAATCAAAGACATTGCGAACTTTAATGATGAGGAACAGTCCGAAATCAACGACATTGCGAACTTTGATGAGACAGAGTCCGAAATCAACGACATTGCGAACTTTGATGAGACAGAGTCTGAAATCAACGACATTGCAAACTTTAATGATGAGAAACAGTCCGAAATCAACGACATTGCGAACTTTGATGAGACAGAGTCCGAAATCAACGACATTGCGAACTTTGATGAGACAGAGTCTGAAATCAACGACATTGCAAACTTTAATGATGAGAAACAGTCCGAAATCAACGACATTGCGAACTTTGATGAGACAGAGTCTGAAATCAACGAGATTGCGAACTTTGATGATGAGAAACAGTCTGAAATCAACGACATTGCGAACTTTGATGAGACAGAGTCTGAAATCAACGACATTGCGAACTTTGATGAGACAGAGTCTGAAATCAACCACATTGCGAACTTTGATGAGACAGAGTCCGAAATCAAAGACATTGCGAACTTTAATGATGAGGAACAGTCCGAAATCAACGACATTGCGAACTTTGATGATGAGAAACAGTCCGAAATCAACGACATTGCGAACTTTGATGAGACAGAGTCCGAAATCAACGACATTGCGAACTTTGATGAGACAGAGTCTGAAATCAACGACATTGCGAACTTTGATGAGACAGTGTCTGAAATCAACGACATTGCGAACTTTGATGATGAGAAACAGTCCGAAATCAACGACATTGCGAACTTTGATGAGACAGAGTCCGAAATCAACAACATTGCGAACTTTGATGAGACAGAGTCCGAAATCAACGACATTGCGAACTTTGATGAGACAGAGTCTGAAAACGAAGAGATTTTGGACTTTAATGATGAACAACAGTCTGAAGTTGAGGAGGATCAAGAGTTTGTGTACTCGGTGGATGAAGACTTCGAAGATTCATTGGACCTTCATGATGAGGAAGAGTCCAAAATTAAAGAAATGTCTGACCTAGATGAGACAGAGTCTGAAAACGAAGAGATTTTGGACTTTAGTGATGAGGAACAGTCCGAAATCAACGACATTGCGAACTTTGATGAGACAGAGTCTGAAATCAACGACATTGCGAACTTTGATGAGACAGAGTCTGAAAACGAAGACATTGCGAACTTTGATGAGACAGAGTCCGAAATCAAGGACATTGCGAACTTTGATGAGACAGAGTCCGAAATCAACGACATTGCGAACTTTGATGAGACAGAGTCTGAAAACGAAGACATTGCGAACTTTGATGAGACAGAGTCCGAAATCAACGACATTGCGAACTTTGATGATGAGAAACAGTCTGAAATCAACGACATTGCAAACTTTAATGATGAGAAACAGTCCGAAATCAACGACATTGCGAACTTTGATGAGACAGAGTCCGAAATCAACGACATTGCGAACTTTGATGATGAGAAACCGTCGGAAGTTGAGGAGGATCAAGAGTTTGTGTACTCAGTGGATGAGGACTTTGAAGATTCATTGGACCTTCATGATGAGGAAGAGTCCGAAATTAAAGAAATGTCTGACCTAGATGAGACAGAGTCAGAAATGGAAGAGATTTTGGAATTTGCATCAGAGACAGAGTCTGAAAACAAAGAGATTTTGGACTTTAATGATGAGAAACAGTCCGAAATCAACGAGATTGCGAACTTTGATGATGAGAAACAGTCCGAAATTAACGAGATTGCGAACTTTGATGATAACACAGAGTCAGAAACCGAAGACATTCTTGAGTATGTTGAGGAGGTGGAGGAAGAAATCAAAGAGGAGATTCAGGAGTTTGCTGAGGAGGTGGAGGAATATAATAAGAAGCAGACCTCCATCTCCAGCCAGAGAGAAAACTACAGCGACACTTCCTTTGCTGAGGTAAGAATTCAATTCAGTGGCACACATGTCTACAATTACACTCATGAAAACTGTAAAAAAGCTAATACTCCACTTCTGTTTTCTTAATAAAAAACACTGCACACAGACAACACAATAATACTTTTTTTATGTTTCACAGACAGAGGACTCTGAAAGATCTGAGAGATCTGACAAATCATCTGAGAGATCTGAAAAATCATCTGAGAGATCTGATAAATCATCTTCGAGATCTGACAAATCATATGCAAGATCTGAGAGATATGACAAATCATCTGGCCTTCAGGAAGCCCTGGATGAGGAGAGAAAAGCCAAAGCAGCTCTTGAAGAGGCTTTGATGAAGGAGAAAACATCTACAGCTCAGCACAAAGCAGCCCTGAAGGATGAGCAACAAGAAAAAGACGCTCTTGCAAAGGCTCTGAAGTATGAGCAAGATGAAAATAATTCCCTGTGTGATAGAATAAAGCTCATAAACGCTGCTCTGAAACAGTCACAAAAAGAGCCGCAGCGTGGCAAAACAAAGCTGAAAAACAGAATCACTATAATGACTTCTGAGCTTGAAGAAGACAAGAAGGTGATTGAGAAGCTCCAGATAGATCATCATGCATCCTCCAGCCAGCACCAAAGAGAAATCTCAGAGCTGATTGCGTTGAATACTGCCTCAGTTACAGCAATAAAGGACCGCCTCACTGAGTTGCAGGAGGAAAGTCTGAAAAAAGACAAAGACATTGAATCCCTGCACTCAAATGTCCTGAATCTCCAAAGCGACATTGTAGCCAAGGTCAGCATTGTTACCTCACTACAGGAGAGAGTGAATAAGTGTGCCTCAGACCTCACAGAGGAGCAAACAAAAAGCAGCTCACTGCAGATGGACAACGAGGCTGCTGTCTCTCAGCGGAAGAAGGAAGCAGAAGAACTGGCCCGTCTGACTCAGGGGAACCAACACCTCGCCTATGAGAACAAAAGACTGCAAAGTGAACTGGAGGCTCTCAGTAAACAGCACATTGATGAGAAAAGTCCGAAATCAACGAGATTGCGAACTTTGATGATAAGACAGAGTCTGAAAACGAAGAGATTTTGGACTTTAGTGATGAGAAACCGTCGGAAGTTGAGGAGGATCAAGAGTTTGTGTACTCGGTGGATGAAGACTTCGAAGATTCATTGGACCTTCATGATGAGGAAGAGTCTGAAATTAAAGAAATGTCTGACCTAGATGACACAGAGTCTGAAAACGAAGAGATATTGGAATTTGCAGCAGAGACCGCAGAAGAACTGGCCTGTCTGACTCAGGGGAACCAACACCTCACCTATGAGAACAAAAGACTGCAAAGTGAACTGGAGGCTGCTCTCAATAAACAGCACATTGATGAGAAGAAGCTTCAGGGTGACAGAAGAGCTTGCAGCAGACTGGAGGAGGCCATTAAGAAGGAGGAGGCTCGTTTCTCCAGAGCCTCAAAGACGATCCAGAGCCAAGAGAAAGAGCTGTCTGAGAAGAACCTGGCTTTGGAGGTACTGTGGAGGGACTATGAGGCTGCTGTCTCTCAGCAGAAGAAGGAAGCAGAAGAACTGGCCTGTCTGACTCAGGGGAACCAACACCTCACCTATGAGAACAAAAGACTGCAAAGTGAACTGGAGGCTACTCTCAATAAACAGCACATTGAAGAGAAGAAGCTTCAGGGCGACAGAAGAGCTTGCAGCAGACTGGAGGAGGCCATTAAGAAGGAGGAGGCTCGTTTCTCCAGAGCCTCAAAGAAGATCCAGAGCCAAGAGAAAGAGCTGTCTGAGAAGACCCTGGCTTTGGAAAAGAGCCTGACAGTTGTGAAACTCCTAAAGTCGTCTCTAAAAAGTGAGAAGAAGCGATTTGAGAGGATGGTTGGAAAGCAGGCATCAGCTGGACCTATTTCAATCCTCACTCAACAACTGAGAGAAGCATCTGCGTACAACATGCAGACATTAAGGATGGAAAATGCTGACATCAGGGCTAAATTCCTTGTCCTGGAGAGAGAATATGACAAAGAAAGATTTGAACTCCGCTCTCTCTCTGCGGGCCATGAAGAGATGCTGTCAAGGAAAAATGATAGCATTTCTGACAATCAGTTTACCATCACTAATCTACAGTGCATTGTAAATGAGTTCAAAGCAAAGGAGTCAAAGATCAAGATGAGACAGGCCAATCTCGAAGAATCCCTTAAACAGGAAAAGACAAGAAACTCTGAGCTGCACCATACTGTTGATCAGATCTCCTCCAGTTTGGAAAAAGAAAGGACCAGGTGTGAGAAGCACCGAGTCGAGCTTCAAGAAGCTTTGAAGAAGCAGATCACAACTCTGGAGGAAAACAACAAATTGATCTTGTCTCTGCAGAAGGCTCAGGAAACCTTCCCCAGGCTTCAGGAAAAACAACGTGCAGAGACAAACTACAACTTTGGAAACATCAGTGACACCGAGTTCAGGCTCAGGGAGCAGAAATATTTCCTGGATGAGAGCAATAAGGCGCTTCACCACCTGCAGCAGGAGTACACCAATCTGGGGAGGAGGCACTGCGACATCAACGCTGAGTATCGTGAGCTGCTCAAGATTCACACTGCCCTCCAAGTCAGACATGAGAGGCTCAGCAATGCTCAAGGAAACCCATGCCTAGACTTCAGTCCATATCTCTTCCAGTCAAATTGTACAGCACACTAGAAAATTATCCTCCAAGGAAATTTTGAGTGTGCGACTGGCACCGACGCAAATATGTTTTTTTGTTATAATTTTGACTATGTACTTTTTTTTAAATGTATTATCTTTTTTTTATTTTCACACAACATCTGTTGCACGTCACGAGCACCAGGAGGTTGTGGGGCAGCAATGGGGCGGGGTAATCGATTTATGGTTGAAAACAGTTTTCTTGGTTGATATTGTTGGTCGTTGATTATGGTTGAATAGTATTGAGCTTTATGCTGTGTAAGTTAGTTATTATATCTAATTTTTTATTTGTAGTCTTGTCTTTTATCTATGTAAAGTCTTGTCTTTTATCTGGACCCTGAGTCTGTAATAACGTTTTTTTTGTTGATCGATTGATTGATTGTATGTTTTATTTTCACGTTTGTCAATTTTCTTTAATCAATAAATGTTGAGTCATCAACCATTTAAATTTCAAGAATTTGTGATGGATGCTTTTCTGAAAGTGGCATAGTGCAACAACATTTGCTGCCCAGTGTTCAAATTAATATAATTGTGCACCAGACTTAATACAAATATCGGTTGAATTCAGTGAGCAATTCAGTGAGCAAATCTCTACATCTACATTTCCAAGGAAAATATTTTACTTTTTACTCCACTACATTTACTTAAGCACTCACAGTTACTAGTTACTTTGCACATATAAAAGACCTGATATGCTGATATGGTATATTGCAGTACTGCACCAGTAATCTACACAGTATTTGTAGTATCTACATTTGGTCCACGTTGTCAAACTACAATGCTTAAATGCTCTTACTTTACATTTATAAAAACAGGATAACATAATTACCATAATATAATACTGTGAACCTATCCATTCTGCATAAAGACTACTTTTACTTTTAATACTTGGAGTACATTTAGCAAAAAATTGTGCTATTTAGTACTTTTACAAGGGACTTTTTAAGTCTTCTATTTTTTAACTAATCAAACCAAAGACAAAATTATGGTAACACTTTTTATTAAGGTACACAAATTAATCATCAACTAGTTGTTAATTAACATGGATATTAGCAGTATATTGGCTCTTAATTAGTCATTATAAAAGCTTATTAATGCCTTTATTCTACATGACCATATTCTACAAGTACTGTAATAAGCCATTAGTTGAGAGTTTTTACTCAATAACCCTCTAATTAGTGCTTATTTATTGCAAGTAAGGAAGTTGTTGTACATGAGTTTTGGTCTTAATATGCGCTGCTCAATATGGGCCTAAGAAGGCAGTAGTACCACAAGAATAGTAATTCTACCATAATAATACTTAACAAATATTATCTATTCCTATTCTTAAGTGTTAATTGTGTCTAAATAACAAAAAAAATGGTATTTCTATCTAAGAATATGTTTTGGGGTATTGACAGTTCAGCTACCAATAGCAAGGTGATATTGACCTGTATGTCTCATATATGCACATTTATATTTTTGTCAAATTTGTACTGAAGGTTAGACAGGAAACCGGGTACAGGAAATAGGAGAAAGTTAACTGAATAGCATGGCAGTAGACTGCTACTAATTTTCCCTATGCAACCTGAAGAGTAAAAGGGTCAAGTCCGTCAGAAAGCAATGACTGTAAGTGTAAGCCTTACACTGTAAGGATTAGTAACATATATTGTGTTTATGTGATGTAATTTGGAGATGTTTAAACACAATGAGAAAATGCTTTAGCATTCGCGCTAGCATTTGCGTTAGCATTCGCACTAGTGTTAGCATACAGGTTAGCGTTAGCATACATGCTAGCGTTAGCCATACTAGCCTGTATACATGCTTATTGCACAGCTAGCATTAGCTTTATTTACCTTGTTTACACTTAGCGGTCCCATGTGTTAATCTGTGTATGTTACACTTGCATGTATGAGATCATTAAGTGCCTATGCCGTGTACTAAATAGACTTAAATACGTGTAAGTCTATACAGTACAGTATGTGAGTGGTGAAGTTCAATACAGTTGTAGGATTTTTTTACAGTGTAAAATAATAATAATAATAATAATAATAAGGATCTATAAATAGAGGACATTTGGCCCTGCTTTAAGAGCGCTCACAGGGGAGGAGGTGTTCTGCAGCGGCAGCATACATGAAGAACGAAAGCATGAGATTCATGACGAGCGATCAGAGACCTCCAGGAGCATGGCCTGCTGGGAAACATCCCACAATGCACTGGGGGAGAGTCACGGGAGGAAATGTTCAGGGAAATGTTGAATTTCTCCGGGGAAGAAGAAGAAGAGGAAGAAGAAGAAGAAGACTTTGCCTTTTAGGGTGTGTGTGTGTGTGTGTGTGTGTGTGGGTGGTGTGTGTGTGTGTGTGTGTGTGTGTGTGTGTGTTTGTAATGCTTAATGAGTTTGCTGGCTGTCATTAAAGCAGGGAGAATCAGTCATTCAGGAGTCCCTGTGTGACTGAGTTAATCTTTCCCAGAGGCCCACTATCTTCCTTCTCTCCTCTATGTAGAGCGGACTCTCTCTCTGTGGCGGACACCATCTCTACATTTAACTCTAAGTGTCTGAACAACGCTCTACAACAGTAAAAAAAAGATCTTAAATAAATCTCAAAGCAACCAAAGATGCAGGGATAGCAAATTAAATTAACTACATATTATCCCTTTATGCCTCACAAGCACAGGGCTCAGAGGCACATTCAAAAAGCTCTTTATTTTTCTCATACTGCCTGTGCTGCAGCACCTCTTTTCACCCTCTGTCTGAAACCAGAGCCCAGTCTGCTCTGATTGGTTAACTGGCCGGCTCTGTTATGATTGGTCAATTGGTCAACGCCCCTTAGCCTATCACGTACAATGTGTTGTAGCGCTAGCCAATAGATGCGCATGTGTTACATAGTGATGTCACTATGTTACGGAAGTAAACCAATGGAGGCGTTTCAGGCTGGGGAACTTTTGGATTTAAGCCTTTGCAGACCATTTATACACTAAAACCATTAGAACACACTACCACTTACCACAAGATGGTCCCTCTTGAGATGGTAGTCTCTGTGTAAAAGCACTGTGCTGTTTCCGTCTGTGATCCCTGCTCATCGCCCTGGGAGACCCTGTATATTCAACATGTGTCAGTTCACAGCACTGGGATCCTGTGAGTTGAACATATGAGAAAACCTGATGAAACTTGGAGACTAATGCAGACTTCACTCTAGATTAAAACAGGAATATGAGAGAGACCTTCTGTGGGTCAAACCTGGTGGAAAAGTAAAAGCCCTCAGAGCTGCTGAAGGTCATTTCAATAGCTTTTTGAGAAGCCTGCAAGTGTCTTGGAGGTTCTGTGGCTTTTCTACGACTCCATCAAACTTTTCTCAGCCTTGGGCTACATCTGTCTTCTGACCTTTACGTCCCGCTCCAGGCGTCGGCCCGGTCCCTCTTCACTCATCAGTGTCAGTGAATCTAGTCCCCGATGTCATCATCCCTTACATGACTGATGGAGAGAAACAAGAGTGAGCCGCTCTCTGAGG
This sequence comes from Dissostichus eleginoides, assembly GCA_031216635.1. Lineage (NCBI taxonomy): Eukaryota > Metazoa > Chordata > Actinopteri > Perciformes > Nototheniidae > Dissostichus > Dissostichus eleginoides. The sequence continues at coordinate 116,558 of JASDAP010000494.1, forward strand.
AACGCAAAGGAACCGCCTGTGGTGCACAATGACCTTGGAACTTTATTCAAGGCTATAAGAAATGTAATTTGGATCAATAAACCTCGAGGAATTAAGAGAGTATGATTCGTCAATTTACTTTTTACACACACCTGTGACAGAGGTAACATTTTCTTTACAATCTAGGTGTAGTAGGGGAGAAAATGCACATAAAAAGTAAAGCAAAATCATCTAACCTGCTTTCTAAGAGGTGCAGATTTCTCAATCACTTGCATAAATGACACATTAAAGACTTAGATTATCTTTCTCACGCACATATCCCCAACAGATCTTTTAAACACCATTTCTAAATGACTCTTCACGAGATGATTTCATTGAAACTCCTCTCAATGACTCACTTTAAGTAGCTTGGGTTCACTGAGAGAAAATAGAACTGGCTGCAGATCCACGCGCTGACCTCCAATCCTGATCCCAGCCCGACCTCGGCAAACAACCGTCTCCCCCGTTTCTCCCCCTCTGCCCGGCCCCCTGAGCTCCGTCTTTTACCCTTAAACTGTCAATCACCTGCAGACCGCTCCCTCTGTTTTCCACCTTAGGCAGCAAAACCAATTAGTGTCTCTGACAGTCGGCTGCAGAGCTTCTCCTCAACTTCCCAAACTCAGTTTTTTATTTCCTCCTCCCTGTGACCACCAACAGCTCGCTCATTGACCTGTGAGAAAACCTCGGTGTTGTTGTGATCCGTTTGTCCCCAGACTGCTCAAATCAGATCATAATCCTTGTTTGTGTTTCCAAATATAAGATAAAATCAGATTAACTTTATTGATCCCAAATTGGGATTTTCTTGTCGTCACAGCAGCATGTTAAAACAAGGCATTGCAGAAAAAAAGAGTAGAAAATAAACAAACATATATAAACATCTCAAAATAGAAAATAAAACAGAACTAAAAAGTCAAATGTTGACGGTGAAAGATACAAATCTGTAGACTATATGTCAAATAAACACTATCAAAGGCCAAATTACAGCTAATAACATTCAAAAGTATATTATTAATATTAATTGTTCAAGGATTTGAGTCTCTATTGTGTTTTATCTTCACTCATAAAGCATTTTCGGACTTCATTCTCACACAGAGTAAATCCCTGAGAGGATGTTATCTTTGCAATCGCAGCAAAACTACTAAGAGTTTGTGAAGCTGTTGATTTCCTTTAGCAGCATGTGTCTCTGTTATCTTAAGTCTGTCAACTCCGTGGCATTTAGAAGTGTATCTAGTGTTCGAGTAGCAAAGCAATGTGTTGTGAGAACAAGCCGACCATGAGTTGAAAGTATGACAGCATCCATTTCTCTTTGAATCATTTCATCAACAATCCTCTCATTGAAGGGAAAGACAGTAATTCAGTTAAATCTTGCCGGCACTTTGCTAAATATTTGTTTCATATTTACTTCTAAGAGAGTTTTTATTTAGATAATTAGTTCTATAATTTATCAAGTGTCTGAAATGATTTATGCCCTTAAATGAGGCCTAAATCATCAATATGTTAATACAGTTTTTCAGAGATTTAAAAGATCATTATTTCCATTGACAGCTTCCCTTTCACCTACTTTCCATGCAGAGTGTTGTCTGTCTGAAGGAGATGTTTTAGACGTCTGAAGACACTCTGATTACATTTCACATCATTGAGTGAAATGAGGAATAGCCAGAAGAAGAAAGACAGGAGTGCAACAAAAGATAAGTGCATGTATGGACTCTTGAACTTGACATTTGATGTCCTTGGGCGTGAAACAAAATGTGCACAAATTGGAGAAAAATGGGGAAAGTGGAGGAGAAATATATGCAGAGATACTTCAGTGAGATTTACGATTGTTTTACCTTGAGTGCCTTTCTCCTGCTCTAACACTTTTATTTCTCACCTTTCCTCATCTCTAAAACATTTATTTTCCACTCGTCTACAAATCCCACTTAGTCGCCTCAGCCTTAATAATGTCTCCTGCCTCTCCCATGCTGAAAACATGAAACAACATTTTGCTAAATTTTCACCACCCTTTCCTGCCATCAGTTAACTTGCCAATTAATATGCATGCTATTATGGGCTAATTATTCACAGGCATTGTGACCCAAGCCATTAATATTCATTCATTTATTGTTCCCGTTTTTATAAATATTCATCATTTTTTAAGTCAAAGTAGAAGTACCAGAGTGTAGAAATACTCTGTTACTTCTACTTTTACTTAAGTACAAGATCTGAGACTTCTGTTAGCAAACTGTTTTGACCGTGTTGCCAACACACGCATGTTTTGGGTTTAAATAAATGGTATGAATAGCAAGAATGTCGTGGTAGTAATCGGAGAGCGCACGCATTTAACTAAAAAGTACACAGTATCAATCCATGGAGATATTGAGGGGCAATAGTCACCACATATACATTTCATGTCATTGTTATCATATCATTCCAGGATTGAGAATGCTGTCCTAAAGCCTCATATTGAGAGAGCAAAATCTACCTGATGTTGAACATTAAATTGCATCCATCACTTTCACAACCGCCTCAACATATTGTGTTTGTGCATCAGCAAATATTTCGCCTTGGCTGTGTTTCTGTGAGATTTCTGTCATTAAGAATAAACCACTGACTCAAAGTGACTGACTGTTTTTAATCTGGGGAAAACACGTTCACTCTCCTCAACATTTTCTTTACACATGCTATATATATCCTGCAGAGATGGGAATGCTTTTTTTAAAACCCTCATTTCAACAGGGCCAAATCTGCCCAGTGGGAAAACTAAACCACAGCTGTCAGCTCGGTGTGAACACAAACCAGCAGGAAAAAGCTATCTCTGTTTTAAATGGATCCATTTGGAAAATACATTATTCATGTTTCCCCCGGTAAGCACTAATATATATTTTTGTACCTGCTGCTATGTTTAATTCATTACTCCGAGACATTTCTCTTGCCTCCAAGCTGGGCGAATCGATTGTGAGATGTTGTGTTGTGTTATATTTCTCAGAAGTTGTTGTGTCCACTCAGACTGCATGCCCCGGATGGCAGTAATGATTCCTCCAGAACGAAAATAGACATTACTTTAGCAGCAAATATTTCTCTAGGGGTTACCAAATTGGCACGAATAGTTGGCTGCCTCACGTGTCAGTTTGTGGTAAAACTTATTATTTTCTACCTGACAGCCAAGTGTTTTTAGAAATGGCATCAGCCCTAATAAACCATCAACATTACCCAGACACTCCCTTTTTCCAAGTTTCTCAAAAGTGGGAGGAAAGTAGCTTCACTAAACTTTAATTTATGCCAAACGATTACACTAATAAAAAGAAAAATGTGCAACACAGTTTCACAGGATTGAAAAGGGAGAGAAGATTTTGTTAGGGTTGATGTGAGTTTGGCGTCTGGGATTTCTTTGTTTGTGTTTTAATCTGCTTATATATCTGACCTGTTTATGTGACAGATGGATTGTAAAATAAATGGTAAATGGACTGTAATTATATGGCACTTCATCAGGTATTTTCAACCCCTCAAAGCGCTTTACATACACAGTCATTCACCCGTTCACAACTCATTATGTAGAAGTACACTTGCTCTAGGGAAGCTAACACTCACAAACACCTCACACACACTCACACACCGTTGGCCATCGGGAGCAACTCAAGGTTCAGTATCTTGCCCAAGGACACACTGACATGTTGACGGTACGGGTTGGGATCGAACCCACAACCTTGTAGTTGAACAACGACCACAGTCTGGAATAAAAATCATGTTGTTAGAATTAATTTCACACATTCATAGCCATATTCCAACAAAAGCTCTGGCTGTGTGCTATAGTGTTGAACTTAATCATTTATTCCGTTAATTTCCCTTCAAACATATTTTAGAAAGCTGATCTTAATCTTTAAATTACTTTTATTAAAGGGGGAATGTGTGAGAGAGCGCATTATTCATCCAAATTATTATCGCAGCAGCAGTAAATGTTTAAAAATCCCTGCAGTGTCCCCATGCTCTGCTATATTCATATCATTTATTGTTCTAAATGAATAAAATGAAAGAAGATTAAAATCTTTAAATACCTTCTTTTTGCATTTAGGCCTCATAAATGAAATGTGTGTGTGCCCAGCGTTTGGTGCAGGTGTGTATCAGTCGTCTGAGGAGCTGCTGATGCTCTGCAACATCTGGAGAGAGAACAGAGAGAAAATGCTAAATTAAAAGTCAACCCAGATTCTGAAAAAAACATGTTCTATTTACAAACAGGATTGTGTCTTTACCAAAAAACAGGTTTGAATTGTCTGTTTCATGGCATGTCACTCAAACTCACTTACATTACTGTTATTCACCAGAAGAAGTACAATTACGTTATTTTAGTGACACTGAGATCCATTCACTACAAACCTTACCAGAGGAACCCAAAGTACTGTCAGCAAAACCTCATTGCTAAAATGAAATGTCCAAAAGTATTGTAGTTGTCCAGGGGCACATTCTCAGATCCAAATGAGCAGACATCATTTTTGTATTTATTGATAATAACAGAAATCTTGATTGAAAATCCTAAAAAAGTCTGTTTTCTGAGTGACCAATGCTCCTCTTTCCTTTTCCTTTAAGAGGCATGATCTGGTAAATTGTTTGCTCTATAGAGACACACCCAATAAATTCACTTTCACATGCTTTCTTCACTTCATAACCAAACTGTTATCAGAAGATGTATTTCGTAGTGCAGAAACATGGTGCAGCAGAGATGGTATCACACTTGTTGTTTGGTGGAGAAAAAAACACTATTAGCAACTTCTGTCGTTAAAACCCTGTCTGTGCTGTGGGGTCTCAGAGAGAGGTGTGAGTTTGATGAACAGCTGCCTCTTTCTGCTCCTCTTCCTCCCTCTATCAGTGTCTCTCTTTACACATGAGTTAAATTAACACATGGGGGGGTTTGCTCAATTTTGAAGTGTAAATATCAGGCTGTTTTCATCGTGTTCATGTCAGCCTGACACTGTCTATAGCACATGTGTCAAACTCAAGGCCCGGGGGCCCGCAGGATAATTTTAAATTACTATTAGATCTGGCCCGCCGGTATATTGCACGCACACCTTCAATCAACCCTGAGGGTTTCCTCAGCTCAGAGCCTGACCCCAAACATTGATGAACTTGCACCCAAGATGAGATGCCAAGTATCTGGCTTGAACTAGCATCACAGAGCAGCAACTGAGTTTCAATGAATGTTTCCTTCTGCACTTTTTCTCTCACGACAACAGGGCCTGTTTGGTTTTTTCTTTGAGGGAAATCGTTTTTTTGAAGCTGCTGTTGGCCTGTGGAAAAATGTAATCATAAGAAATGAAGCTGCAGATAGAGCCATAAGAAATGAATGCAACTGATTATTTAATGTTTAATGTTGTTTTTATAGGCAATCATTTAAGCTTTGTTAGTTCCAGGTTTAATATGTGCAATAAGTTAATTTCAATAAGTTTTGCAATAAACCTTGAACCAGTCCGGCCCTCGACTAGTGCAGATTTCTTTATTTTGGCCCACTGTGTATTTGAGTTTGACACCCCTGGTCTATAGACTCTATTGGATTATCTTTGTATCTTTGTATCCAGTCACAATCCAGCTGTCAGAGCGCAGCAGATTAGCATTTCAGAAACACATGAGCTGTCTCTGTGTGCAGGGAAAGAGGTGACAGAGCGCCACAGAGCTACAGAGTCTGTGCTGCTGTCAGCGTTAAAAGCTTCAGAGGCATCTAGAGAGCGGGGAGAGGACGCTCCCAGCAGGCGGCAGACAGGGAAGTGTTGGGAAAAGCAAAGGGAACGTGATGTAAATCCTTCTGAGGGTCTCACTTCATTTAGTCTTTTGTTACTTTGTTTTGTAAAATAAATTGATATTAACCACATTTAACATTATTATTTTAAAGCGTGGTACATCAAAGACTCAGCTCATAAATGCTGACTCATTTTTGGAATATGGTGTGAGGAAATTCACCCAAACTGAAGCACCTTTACTTTAATATTCACTCAAGTTATTTTCCCACCAAAGACCTTACAACGTGAAAGCTTAATCCTTTAAAGAGGGGGAAACAAAAACTGCACGATTGTGGAAAGAAGTCAATTGTTGGAGGTTGAAGAAATTCCTTGGAGGGTTAGTGGATGACCTTTTGAAATGGGATAAATCATATGATCACAAACAAATAAATACTGTCTGATACAAAACAACATCCTGCCAGTTTCAAGTCTTTTACATACGAGTACCTATCTCCGTCTAAGGAACACCCAACCACAAGAGGATACTACAGTACTGAGACCTTCATTATTTCATTCTGACATTAGCCAGAGATAGCTACAAAGACAAGAAATCAACATTTACATTTTTAAATATTTACAGTTGAAACAAGGGTATCAACACCTCATAAGTGCAACACTGTTGCCTATTTTTGTTTATCAGTATATTCACAATTTACAGAAAAGCAACAGACGCAAAAATCTGTCTCGGAGTGTCTCTGAGAGTCTCTGAGAGTCTCTGAGTGTCTCCGAGTGTCTCTGGGTGTCTCTGAGAGTATCCAAGTGTCTCTGAGTGTCTCTGAGTGTCTCTGAGAGTCTCTGGGTGTCTCTGAGAGTCTCTGAGTGTCTCTGAGTCAGATGAAATACTCCTTTGGGTTTTCAGAGGAGACGTTCTGGGGGTCAGTCTGGTTGTTGAAATGGAAATCCTGGCTGTCTTCCTGTTTGACTCCCTTCACTTCCTGGTTCCGGTACGTCTCTTTTCTCCGGTAGAGGAATCTGGCCGTTATCGCCAGGACGCTCACAATCACGAAGATCACCACCGCTATGACCCCTGCAGTGAAGAGGACATTTTAAGATGTAATAAACTGAGATATCACATTATTCACTTTTTAAATTCCATTATGCTTTAAGTTTTATCCCACAGACCATTCGATTGTTTAAATCCTGAGCTCTAAAGTGTCTTCACATTCATTTGTTTGAGCACACAAACATTTGAGTTATGATCACAATAAGTTGTATGTTTGATACTCTATTTTTCACAGCCTGTCCTCCTACAAAAAACGACCAAATAGGTTGATTGTTCAGCAGCTTATTACGACCCATAGTCACGTTTTAAAGTGTAGCACCTCTAGTGGTCGTGTAAGAAACAACATGCTCCCGTTGATTGCAAACGCTCCGGTGGGTCGTTTATTCACAAATAACCCTCTCTGGAAAATCCTAAATTGTGGAATAGTTTGGCCATTAAAATGCTTTTTGATTAGATTTGTAGCGAGAAGTGTATATTGTACTTTTAGAATTCACGTCCAGTGGATGTGTAGGATCTATAGTTTGATAGATATTACGAAGATGATTTGAGGTCTCGCCAGGAGAACGTGTACTACGTCTTTCCCCTATTCATTTCTATTGACGGCAGCTTCCATGTAAAGTTGGCGTCAACCCTCACGGGGTGAAAACAGTATTTCCGGTCTCGAAGTTTTCATAATAAAACCGGAAGTATTCCCCTCACTGTCAAATGATTACACGGTGATATCTGCATTACTCATCCACTAAAAAACATCAGTTTATCCTTGTTAATTACACAATATTGATTGGTTTAAATTGTGTACAATGCTTTTGTGTTTTTAACCTTCGATTCGTAGAAACAAATAGTTTTTTCGGAGTTTAGACACTACAGAGTTTCCGAAGACACTACACTACCCAGAATCCTCAGCTATTGTTTGGGACTACAACATCCGCTTTGCTTTACAAACCCCGTGATTAGTCCTCAAGCTCTGTGATTGGATGTTGGAGTGGCAGTGCGACAAGGTTACGCCGAGCGTCAAACAGCTCTTTGAAATGGAATGTAACCACGGCAGACTATCCAGAACTGGACTCGAACGGGTCCAGCCCAGCCACCCCCCCCCAGAACTACACATGCTGGCTATTGTGTTTCGCAACATGTTCTATGGCACGTCTCTACTGGGAATTGTAGTTTTAAAAGACGTTTTCGTATTTCCCATAATTAGAAGTTGCCAGTATTAAACTGTGTACACCCCTGGAGGTTTAGGGGATACGAAACACATTAATAATTAAATTAATAAATGGGTGAAAATCGCTTGTGTCCATAATGGGCAGCATTAATATACCCACATGACAGCTAAGGTAAGAAGAGCTTTATTTAACAGCTGGTCTTATGTCTGTGACCCCTCCTGTTGTTCATTGATAGGCCTGAAACATGCACTTGTATAGGTTCAGAGGCACATTTTGCAAATATGGCAGTAGCCATCGATCATCTTAAGATAAGATAAGATAAGATATAATTTATTGATCCCAAGTTGGGAAATGTTTTTGTTACAGCAGCATGTACTACTTTGTTCTACTCCACTACAATTCAGAGGTTAACCTGGTATTTTTACTCCACTACATTTATTTTAGTTACTTTGCAGATTCTGATTAATGATGTGAAATATAAACAACCCTTAAATCAGACTTTAGTTACACCTGAGTCAAATTCAGGGAAGGTGATTGTCAAGTGCCAAAATAAACTATGCAATATATTAGACTTTAAGTACTTTGTCAGACTTAATATTTATCTGTTGATACCCCCAACGTTTTTTTCTTATTCAAAAGAAGACCTTAACTTAAAGTATTCTTTAATGTTTAAATAAAGCCTTATTAGTTTGTCTGTTTTGCACATCCTCCTATTAATATCTTTGGACGTCCTCCACTAGCTGTTTTATTGTAGAGATCACTACAGTATCTTCTTGATATTTTCTATTCTATATTTCTATCATTGACCTTCTACTTTCCCCCTATTTTGTATGTAGGCTACTCTTAATATTTAAATGTTTTCATCAAATATAACATATTCAACATCAAAATTCAATAACGTGCTCACACTTTGAAAACCGCTGGTCTAGTTAATAAAACATAATAATATCAAACATAATATTACTATTAACTTTATTGTGAAATTAAAACAGAACGGTAAAGAAAAATACAGTTTCAGTCTCTCGATTTGAAGCTTATGCATTGTACCATGAACCTGTATAGACCTGTAACAGTCAACTGCATGAGGAGTTGGAAAGGTAGTCTCTGAAGATGTTACAAATAACACACAGCATACAATGCCATAATAACTTTGTATTATTAGTGTAGGACACTTATGTATAACATCTGAAGATGTGTAGTTTTATTCATGTTTTCACATAATTGTACAGGATATTGCTATAATATTTCATATATTGTAGTTCTATAGAACTACAATATGTGAAATATTATAGCTGATAATGTATATATATAGATATATATATATATATATATATATATATGATATATATATGATATAATGTAATATATCAGATATTAATGTGTATACACATTAATATCTGATTTGTAAAACATCACAGACAGAAAGGTATATCCGTCATTTAATGGAAAGCTATTGAAATTCTGATTCCATAGATGTGTCTCCCATCACCCAAAACCCCTGACTATTCTCTCAACTCAGTATTTACATTCTTTAATTCAAAGACATTTCATATCGCATAAACACCATATCCCAACGTGCACTGCGGCTAAAACATCCAATCACCGAGCTTCAACGATATATCTGAGGATTATGGGTAGTTTGATGTTTTATCAAAACCTCTGAAAAAAGAAATGTGTCTCTCAGAATCGAAAGGGAAAAACCTATGGGAAAAACACAAAAGCAGTGTACACAATTTAAACCAAATAATGTTGTGTAATTAACAAGGATTAACTGATGCTTTTAGTGGATGAGTAATGCAGATATAGCTTTAAAATAATTTGACAGTGAGGGGATTACGGTTTTATTATGAAAACTTCGAGACCGGAAATACTGTTTTCACCCCGTGAGGGTTGACGCTAACTTTACATGGACGCTGCCGCATATACACGTTATCCTGGCGAGACCTCAAATCATCTTCATAATATCTATCAAACTATAGATCCTACACATCCACTGGACGTGGATTCTGAAAGTACAATATACACTTCTCGCTAGAAATCGAATCAAAAAGCGTTTTAATGGCCAAACTATCCTACAATTTAGGATTTTCCAGAGAGGGTTATTTGTGAATATACGACCCTCCGGAGCGTTTGCATTCAACGGGAGCACTAGAGGTCGAAAACTTTAAAACGTGATTATAGGTCGTAATAAGCGCTTGAGCAATCGACCTATTTGGTCGTATGAGTTGGAGGACTTGCTGATTTTTCATGTACATAGTGTGCTCACTCCTTTGTGTCATTTGCACCATTTTCTTGCATTATTTATGCACTTCCTTTTTGTCTTCAATATATCGTATGCTGCACTGTTAGAAGAGCCAGGTACTTTTCCCTTCCCTGTAATGTGTTATATAGGTTTGTGTGCATGTCAATGGTCTGCAAAGGTTAAAATCCCAAAGTTCCCTCCAGAAGGAGTGAAGAGAGGTGCAGCAGGCAGTATGAGATAAATAAAGAGCTTTTTGAACATTAAAGCACGGAGACACGTCACAGCTGAGGAACAGAATACAAATGAGAACCTGGAAATGAGCAGAATAGGGCCCCTTTAAAAGTTTACTTTGCCACCAACTACGCTGTGGATATTGTAAATAGGACAATAAAGCCTTTACTTTTGAAACTACCTCAAAATTAGAGCAAAAGATCTGCCTATTCCCCCCCCCCCCTTCCACTGCCATTTAATTTCCTAATGCCTTGAATATCTTGCTAATCTCACTCTCGAGTGCATTAAACATCATTTTTAATCTTTCTCAATGTTTCAGGTTCTTCTGCTCCGTTGAGCACAATTGGGAATATGAGAGCAGATTTAAGTTAATTGGAATTTGAAAATATGACGGAAATCAATTTAATACGATTATTAAGAGACAATTTGTCTTTCTTTTAAGATAACAGCATAACATTTTTCCCATCAGCAAGTCATCCCTGCATTGGTTTAATGAGGTGAGCAGACACAGTCAGTCAGCTCAATGGCACTTTGAAATGGCTTTTCTCTGGGTATCACCTTTTTTTATCTAAACGATGATAGATTAAACCTTTTCTGTGCTCACTTTGAATCAATCCGTGCTGGCTGAGCAACAACGTTTTAAATAGTTTTGAATGGACTCTTGCTCGTCACTTTACTCTTTCTTACAGCTCAGCATGTGTTCACAGTGAAGGAGAGTCTAGGTGAGACTTTGAGTCTTTCTAACTACAGAAAATGTGCATCAAACGAATCGTTGAATATCAATATTTGATAGATTAAAATCAGTATGAATCACTGACTTCAGAGTGATTTGAACAACAGGCACGAGCACAGATACAGATAGACCTCAAAGGCTCCTTTCCATTTTAGAGTTACACTTGTTTTTACAAATCAATAAAATGTTCTTACATGAAAGAAAACAATTTATTAACCTGTGTCTAATACACTTTACCTAAAGCTTATGTGTTTCTTTTTATGATTGTGTCTCTTGATTATATGATATTTGAATTTTTTTAAACACATTTTTGGGACATAATAGTAGCATCTTAGCCGTACAATATCCGCATCTTCTTATGCTGAATCATTGTGCCTGATGTCTTTATGGAGAAGGTGGTCAGAGAAATATGGAGGAGAGGAAGTGCATCTTTGTCAGAGGGCTAGGTAAGAGTGTGGCTAGTTAACATGTGAGAATAAGTTACTAAACTTAATTCCTTTCCATGTATAATTCTTGAAAGAAATTCTATTAAGATTTTTGGGGTTTCCTTTTCCTGTAGTGTGTGTTTTTGTGCATGTAAATGGTCAGCAAAGTCTAAAATAAAGACCTTTTTGAACATTAAAGCATGAACACTGTCACAGTAGAGACACAGAATACAATTATGAACCCTGAACATTAGCATAATAGGGCCCCTTTAACACCAGTGTTTAAACCAACCCAGGTCATGGGATGGTTTAAACACATACATTTTAATATCCCTTAAATCTGTCACAAAATAAGTAAATTCCAGGTATATATTTATTTAAAAGTAACGAATATCGTCAGCTTGCCCCTCTAACATCCTGTGCATGAGCCTGGTCAATAAAGTACCAAAGAACAAGGATAGTGGTGTTTCAATAAAACAAGGTAGAACCGGTTCCTGTTGCAGTAAAATATGGAGAAAAGGTTCAGTACCTCCAATCAGAGCAGAGTCAGTCCGCATGGCATTGACTAAAGGTTGACCTGAACCCACTGACCCAGACTGGTCTACAGCAGAGGAAGAAACAGAGAAGATATTTTTAAAAAGGACACCAAGAAAGAGAAAAAGAAGATGTCAAAGAGTGAGAAAGAAATGCAGACATTATATGAAGGAGAGTAAAGAGACATGAGGGAACATTAAAGAATAAATGGATCAGAACAGAAAAAGGAAACAGATAAAGCATCATCATTCAAAGTAAATGACTGGAGGAGAACCAGCCCAGAGGAAACAGTAACCCCAAGAGAAAGCTCTCCCCTCGGAGCAAATCATGAAAGCATTGATATCTCTGTCATAACTGTGTGATTATTGAGCCTCTAATATTATCTGGAACAGCATGCAGTAATAACACACAGGCACGGAAAGACAGCAGGAGATGCCTAACTATATAGATACACATCAAAGCAGAAAGACGGAAACAGAGTTTGAAAACTTCTGACGTAATATCATCATTAAAGCCTTGAAGAGCCATTAACTACTGTACGGTGGATAACAACGTCAGTGTTAAGATATATATAAGTTCTATATAATTATATATATATTCATGTTTTTATTGAATATTTACTGTGGGAGCAGTGTAGGGCACGGTAGGGACTCAAACTGTTATTTTCTTTTATAATTTGTTGTGGTACTTGTTTTGTACCTGCAAGGGTTAACTAGATTTGCAGGATTTTAGATATTAGTAGTTTAGAAGGCTATAAGTAAACATACAAAGCTGATCTTACTTTTGATATATCATGTGACATTAGATTAAGTGCCCTGAAAACTGCGAACAAAAACTCAAACCTCCTTAGTATCCAAACCATCATGTTTAAAACATATGTGTTCAAAATGTGATATTGAATGAACCTAACCACGTGGTCCTCTCCTACCTGACAGGTGGTGTGTGTTCTCTGCTGCGTAGGGATTGGCTGCAGCCGAGGAGCCGCAGCTGGACTGCAGTAAAGGTCCGGAGATGGTGACGGGGCTGCTGTCCGGGTGCAGCAGAGCAGCTTTCAGAGGGCTGATGGAGTTAAAGCGGACCACCGAGAGACAGCCGGCGAAACCCAGAGACGCCAACCTGGACAGATCTGGATCCAGATCCTCAGAGTCTGGAGAGGGAAGGAAATCAAAGAGAGTCTAATATGTATAAATGTTGTTGTAACAAGTTCTGTACATTAAGAAGAGTATCCTGAACTCTTTATGCTCTCCACTTTCATTAAGGGTATCGCAGCATGGTACAAAGTCGGTGTTTTTTGTCACGATCTGTCTGTTTCGTGTTTTACTTTGAGTAGTGTTCACCCCCTGTGTTATATCTGTTTTTACTTCCTGTCCCTCTGTTACCTGATTCTGTTCACTTGGTTCCCTTTAGTTTTTCCTGCTCTCCCCTGCTGTGTCTTGTCCTATAGTGATTCATTTATTTAAGTTCAGGTTTTCTGTTACTGTTAGTCAGACCCTTGTTTTCTGTCCATGGGAGAGTTCTTTTTTGTTTACCTTACTTCTGCTTGGAAAACCTACAATTAAATGTTTTTTCTTCAAAGTTATTGTGTCCTGCATTTGTGTCCAACCTGCTCTACAGCGTGACAGTTTTGGAATTAAAGACATATTTATGGATGCCAAGAGACTCAACAAACTAATCAGAATCTATTGGCTAGCGCTCCAACAAATTGTACGTGATAGGCTAAGGGGCGGGACATCTCTAAGCAGTTGACCAATCACAACAGAGCCGGCCAGCTAACCAATAAGAGCAGACTGGGCTCTGGTTTCAGACAGAGGGTGAAAAGAGGTGCTGCAGCACAGGCAGTATGAGAAAAATAAAAAGCTTTTTGAACATTAAAGCATGGAGACATGTCACAGACACTACATACTAATATGAACCTGGAAATGAGCATAAAAGGGCCTCTTTAAAGTATTTCTGATTCTGATACAGTTTTGTTTTTCTTTCTAGTACGCTATACTGTATTGTGCATCACTTTGGAAAGGAAAAAATCTCAATGCATTTATTTTCTCATTAACAGAATATTGATGCAGTTATTAAATCAGACTTGATAAACATAATTTCTAGATGCTAACAGGCCAGGTGAAAACATTTCTCATTGAATGATAAAGTCATTTATCCTGTAGTGCCATCTACACATAAGAATTAAGAAATGCAGGGTTGCAAAACTGTTTACGCTTTCCTTTAAACACGATAAATACCCATGGCTCTGTAGATGAACAGGTTCATTGACTCTGCTGCAGATTCTCCTGTTACTCATTGTGGGAACATTGGAGGCAGTACATTGACCTGACTGATAAAGCACCGGTAAACACGTCATTCATTCATTATGCTGAGGACAGGACTTTTGGTTTATCTCCACTGAGTGCAGCAGCAGCACCAAACTGACATCCAATCAGGATCCATAATGCTCATCACCGTCCAATCAGAAACGACCTCCTTCCTTACAGCACACACACTGTCAATGCTTCAGCTTCCAGTGTGCATCCATCACTCCTGGAGACAGATGTGCACCCTCACCTCTCTCTGTTCACTGTATTGACTCTGTTCATCGTTCACCTCCTCTATTTCACAGCTGAGTAAACAGCAGCTGTCTGTTCACATGACTGAGAGGTGCAGGGTTGGGAGTGTTACTTAAAAAATGAATTTTTTACAATTACTAGTTACATGTAAAAAGAAAATGAAATCAGTGAGCTAATCTGTGAATAAATTTAATAGTGATTAAGTCATTTTTTATGTAACTGTACGGGGATATAGTTACCTTTTTTTGTAATATCCTGATTACGTAAACCTGTAATAATCATAGACTCCACTCATTATTTATTGCATTACTGACTTCCTTCACTAGTAGTTCGGAGCTGTCTGCTACAAAAGTCTGAGGGGACAGGAAATATTTTACAGCTGCAGACTGTTTTCAAATGTAGAGCAGGTTGTAAGCGAGGCTCCGTTTGTAAATGAGGAAACAGTTCAGATTGTCAGCGCTGCTCCTCCTCCTGGAATGAGTCAGAGTTTGATAAGCCCTCCCTCTTCTTCCTGCTCTCAGACACAGCCAGCTCCACTCTGTATTTCCTGGCTCCTCCCCTTTAGATCCACACTGAGGAGGATGGGTGTAACCATCATGTGGGTAAAGTACAAGAGCTGATAGGCCACATTCACTGCACACACACATGCTGTTCAGATCACAGCTCACATAGTTTCAGCTCTCAGGAAGTGAAACTCAGACACTCGCTGCCACTGAGAGGTGAAATGGCGCAGAAAGGAGTTCAGCTGGACCGGGAAACCTTCTCTTGTTCGATCTGTCTGGATCTACTGAAGGATCCGGTGACGACTTCCTGTGGACACAGCTACTGCATGAAGTGTATTAAAGGCTTCTGGGATGGAGAGGATGAGAAGAAGATCCACAGCTGCCCTCAGTGTAGGCAGAGCTTCACACCGAGGCCTGTCCTGCTGAAAAACACCATGTTAGCAGCTTTAGTGGAGGAGCTGAAGAAGACTGGACTCCAAGCTGCTCCTGCTGATCACTGCTATGCTGGAGCTGAAGATGTGGCCTGTGATGTCTGCACTGGGAGAAAACTGAGAGCCTGTAAGTCCTGCCTCGTGTGTCTGGCCTCTTATTGTGACAAACACCTCCAGCCTCATTATGATGCAGCTCCATTAAAAAAACACAAGCTGGTGGAGCCCTCCAAGAAGCTCCAGGAGAACATCTGCTCTCGTCACGACGAGGTGATGAAGATGTTCTGCCGCACTGATCAGCAGTGTATCTGTTATCTCTGCTCTGTGGACGAACATAAAGGCCACGACACAGTGTCAGCTGCAGCAGAAAGGACTGAGAGGCAGAGAGAGCTGGAGGGGAGTCGACAAAACATCCAGCAGAGAATCCAGGACAGAGAGAAGGAGGTGAAGCTGCTTCAGCAGGAGGTGGAGGCCGTCAATGGCTCTGCTGATAAAGCAGTGGAGGACAGTGAGAAGATGTTCACTGAGCTGATCCGTCTCATGGAGAAAAGAAGCTCTGATGTGAAGCAGCAGGTCAGATCCCAGCAGAAGAGTGAAGTGAGTCGAGTCAAAGAGCTTCAGGAGAAGCTGGAGCAGGAGATGGCTGAGCTGAAGAGGAGAGACGCTGAGCTGAAGCTGCTGTCTCACACAGAGGATCACAACCAGTTTCTGCACAGCTACCCCTCACTGTCAGCCCTCAGTGAACCTACACACTCATCCAGCATCAACATCCGTCCTCTGAGCTACTTTGAGGACGTGACGGCGGCCCTGTCAGCAGTCAGAGACAAACTACAGGACGTCCTGAGAGAGAAATGGACAAACGTCTCCCAGACTGAAGTGGATGTTTTACTGTCAGCAGCAGAGCCCACCACCAGAGCTGGGTTCTTAAAATATTCACAGGAGATCACACTGGATCCAAACACAGCAAACACAAGCTGTTATTATCTGAGGGGAGCAGAAAAGCAACATCATGAAACAACAACAGTCTTATTCTAGTCACCCAGACAGATTCACTGGTTATCGTCAGGTCCTGAGTAGAGAGAGTCTGACTGGACGTTGTTACTGGGAGGTGGAGTGGAGAGGCAGCGAAGTTGATGTAGCAGTCGCATACAAGAATATCAGCAGAGCAGGGAATAAATGTTTATTTGGACGCAATGACAAATCTTGGTCCTTAGAGTGTATCCAAAACAGTTATTCATTTTGTCACAACAGTATCAAAACTCCCGTCTCAGGTCCTCAGTCCTCCAGAGTAGGAGTGTACCTGGATCACAGAGCAGGTATTCTGTCCTTCTACAGCATCTCTGAAACCATGACTCTCCTCCACAGAGTCCAGACCACATTCACTCAGCCGCTACATGCTGGAGTTTGCTTTTATATGGATGACCACAGCTGAGTTTTGTAAACTGAAATAGCCTGAAGTCATTTGAGGAACTCTTCTACTTCTTAAACTCATTGTGTGTCCATCATTGTTGCTGAGAGCTGATTGTTCATGTCTTCACTGCACAGAGATCAGCTGTCAATCAAACATTATGGGATGTGCTTTAACATCTTCTCATGAGTTGTTCTGTAGATGTTGGAGTTTCTTTAGGCGGCGCTCCTTCCTGTGTCTGTTTAGCCATGGAGGCTGTCACTGCTCAGGAGGATTTCTGTTAACCTCAACTGAGATTTCTCTGCATGGAAATGTAAACTTTGCTCTAAATATTTGTTGAATATTTCTATTGATGCATTTATATTGAGTTATTTCTCTTTGAATGCCTGAGTCTTAGGAGAGAAAGCAGCAGAGCTTCTTTCATTGTAGATATTTTATTCTCACAAAATATACATTTTTAATGACGTGTATTTTCACAGACTAAATGTTATTGTTGTTTCCAAAATAGACTAACAAATTACTACTTTGATGTTTATAACATGTATTTTATCAGAAAATGTCCAGTTAAAATTATATTAATCACCATTAAGATCATAATCAATAAGTAAATAAGGTATTTTATTTTAAATAACACAGATTTTGGTCAAACAAATTGATTGTGTGAGGAAAAAATACCTTTATTATAACATGTATTATTTTTACACATTGATTGTGTATGAAGTGAATCTGATCTTGTAATCATTGAACAGACTTTACTGATGGGATGCTTGATCTAAAATGGAGGTTTACATAATGAATAAAGGTGTTTAAATGAAAGGTTGTTTTGGTCTTCATTTTATGTCATCATACAAAGCTGATGGAGAAAATGTGAAACTGATCTGAGAATAGAACTGAGGCAGTAACTAATGTAACTGAAACATCTCAGAGAAATCAGCAGAGTTTTCTATCACTTGTTGCTTTTTACAACTAAGATGGTGTTTGAGCACTAAGACAATAAAGAGGATTGATCACAGAGGCTTAAAAACTGTAGAAATAGTCTGAATTAATTTGGTCAAGTTTGGTTGTGAAGACATTTTGTTGAACCAGACACACACGAGGAAACAGATATTGAGTAGTTCTGGTCTTGAGGTCATTTTATTCATGCTGGGTCAGAGTTTATGTCGCCAGTAGGTTGTTGATACGGGAAGAGTCTTCCACCTTCTTAAAGTATTGCTAAGGAAACAGTAGGCTTACGTTGCAGAGCATGCTGTAAAAAGTGTCTGCACCACCATTCAAAACAACATGAGATAAGATAAGATATTCTTTACAAGCACTCACATATGGAAAAGATAATTACTCCCATGGATGTTACTAAAAGAAAAACAATGCGTGCTTGTGTTCAATCCACAAACATTTTCTAAGGTTTTTATTTCATACTTTAGTCTGTTTTATAATTGTGAATGTGATAGAGATTGTTTTATTGTGTACCTGCCCAAGGACTGCAGTTGGCCTTTAGCCACATGTCCTCTGTAAACATTATGTGACTAATTCAATCTTTACCATCTGCTGTTTTAGTTTTCTGTTTTTCCTCTTGACCCAGCACGACTCAGCAGTCAGTACTAAAACCGTGTTTATATTTTCTTCTTAGTACTTATACTTAATTTATTCCTGCAGATTTTCATAAGAAAGCACATGTTGCATGACATTAAAGCTGCTCTCAAACTAAAAAGGCCTCTGCTTTACTGCGTCTCTCTCTTACCGTGCACTCTGCCCAGCACCAGCGACTTCATGCCGTTGAATTCTCCGTCTGATGTCAGGTTGAAGTCTTCTCTTTGGTTCTGGTCGATCTGAAACAACAAACAAATATCTGTTATTAACTCGGGGTAAAACTTGTGCAATGCCTCCCCAGCTAGCGGGGAACGTTCTCACAACTTTGTCTAACATTACCTACAGGTTCTAATAATGTTTTAAAGAAACGTTTTAATCTGATGTTCAAAGAACCTTTTTAGGATGTTTACTATTTCAAATAATGTTCCTATAAGGTTTAAGGTTAACTAAGACATAACGTCTTAACTGCAACATTCAGAGGATGTTTTGAGGATGTTATTAAGGCCTGAGATGACAGAAAGTTTTTTTATAAAACGTTCCTTTAACGTCATATGTTAACAAAGGTGGAACGTTTTGCCTGCAGCATTCTAAGGATGTGTTTTGGACGTTGTTGGGGGTAACACATTAAAGATGTTCTTTATAAAACGTTCCCTCAATGTTACATGATAACAAATGAAGAACATTCTCCAAGAAACATTCTGAAAATGTTTTCAGGATGTTATTCTTTTTTTATAAAACGTTCCTGTGATGGCAAATATTAACACGGTCATGGTCAAAAATTGATGTCACCATATTTTCCTTTTGAAAAAACCAAACAAGCATGTAATTCATGATAAGCTGTAAGCAGATATTGCATGTTAGCGGTGGCATGTGTGAGTTCCCAGCTAGAAATGTTTGTTACCATTCATTGTTCTAGGAATGTTTTCAGCGGGACGTTTTATTTTTGGTTCCCAGAATGTTCTTCTGAAAGGTAGGATAACGTTCTTTAAAAACATTCTTGAAATGTTTGGTGATAACCTTCTTAAGATGTATGAGCGCATTGAGACAATGAATAGGACGTATAAAAACAAATTTGCATGCCAATATTCACTCACATGCACTTATAATCACACTAAGGTATGTAGGCCCACAGTATTCATAATATCATATGTGTAGAATATCAGATAATAATCACACTTTTTTCTGACTATATAGGTTGTGTCTCGTATGTAGGTTCTAACTGTTAGATAAGCTATCTGGGTGTGTGTGGTTTGTGAGGGCTGCGTATAACAGTGTCCGCTGTTTATGCATATTGGATACAAATCGTTATTGCACCCTTTAGATTTGAGACCGACAGACATATAGAAGAACGGACCGACTGTTACTGCCCGTCCCTGAAACCCGTTAGTGTTTGTATGTGTTTGTTTCTACTGTGTGTCTCTCTCTCTCCCCCCCCCCCTGCCTGCTGGTCTGCTCTACACGGCTGGGAGAAATCTCCAATCAACCACACCTGCAACCCGCTCATCAGCCACACTATGAAAGCCTGCAGCCTGCACTCATTCCCTGCCGGAGTGTTGCCGTGAACGGTTTGTTGCGTGCCGCTCTAGCTTTTTACCAGCATATTCTTTGACAACTTTGCCTGATTTTGCCTCACACTCATTTTTATGTCTCTCCCAGGAGGAATCCAAGGCCTTCCACACTCCCAAGACCAGCCAGGCCTCTCTACCCACCCTGGAACAACTGTTTCCCACTGCCGCCATAACCAACCTCCACTCCCAGCTCCCCTTTTCTAATAAACAAATGTTACTTTCACCAGCTGATTCCGAGTCTGATTCTGATTCTGGGTCCCCTCCAGTACATGTGACACCGACAGTGACTCGTACTAGCTGCTGGTCGCATTTAAAAAAAAAAAGACTTCTTATAAATCGGAACGATAAAGCACGTTATCCTACTCTAAAATAATAACATTCTGGCAACATAAAAAAATCTAACTTGCAGCTGAAAAACGTTTTAAGAATAGTACGGCATAATGTTCTAACAATGCTATCAAAAACATTTAAAAAAGGTTATTACCAAGCATTTTAAGAATGTTTTTAGAGAACGTTATCCTACCTTTCAGAAGAACATTCTGGAAACCAAAATAAAACGTCCCGTGGAAAACGTAACATATGAAATGCTAACTGCACATTAGAGTTGCTGCAGTCTGAAGTCTCCTTTACTGTGTAATATACTTTCAGTGGGTCAGTTGGATTTCTAGATGCTGCAAATGAAGGCAGAAACATTCAAAATGCAAACCTTTATCTCTTCCTTCTTCACTCAAGTTAAAATAAGACTTGGTACGTGTTACTCTAGATTTAGTCTAGGCATGCTAACATGCTAATAGTGACAATACTAACTTGCGCGTTACTGTTCACCAACTTAGCTTACCATGCTAACAATTGCTGATGCATGTCATTACTTTAGCAGATAAAACAAATATAGAACACAATAAAAATCCACGTTTACACACAGGTCTCTAGGGTTACAATTATTATAACACCTTTAAATGGTTGCAAATTAATCCCATGATTGATAAAGTTTGCTTCTGCAATATCAGCATTTTGGCAATTGTAATTGAGTTTGTAACAACTAGTTTGGTTATTTTTGTGTTTTCGTCTTAAGGATGATGTAAAAGATGATCAGTTTGTTTTTTCACTTCAATACTTGATTATTAATTGCATGAGATGGGCTGTCTTGTGTGTGGACACCAGGAAGAATGGATTCTCATAAAAAATATAATAATAATTAATTATTTCAAACCACTCATGTCTGAGATAGGGGGGATCTTAATAAAGACAAAGAAATGTGTAAACAATTGTATATATCACAGATAGCTAATATTATAATTGTGTTGAATCATCTAGAAAATGGCAATAACGGGTATGGGGAGTGGTTGCTGTATACTTTTCTTTTGATATTGAAAGATAAGCCTCAGGTGAAGGTTCTAAGCTTTAAATGGATATGATTTATTTTAGTTTATCTCAGTTTCCACATATGGAGCGTTTCCCCTTTTGTTGTCCGAACAGAGTGCGACTAACAGGAGCATGCAGTGAGTTTCCCTTGGAGGAAAACGTGCACTGGCCTCTGTGATAGCGGTATGAAAACAGAGCACACGGTGCATTGATAGCCCCGAGTGCTTTAGACTTCAGTGAGTCATTTTTCAATGGGACATCTGTTCACGGGAGAGGATATGAGAACGTCCACTCGTGAGAACATTGTGGAGACTGTATGCTGCTGGCCATCAGGACACCACACTCTGAAACTGGTAGGTTCTCCTGATGTCCTCGGAGTAAGTTGCAAACAATATAATTATTCAGGGAGACAGAAACAGGCAACATGAGATGACCCTCATATTTCACGAGGGTCACCTTTTATTTCATCTCGGGGTAATTATATAGACATCCAGGCTGCTGAAGTTAACCTCATATATCAAGTCAGGCTCCTGTTAACAAGATAGGAAGTTAAGTAGATAGATATGATTAAGACGCATCATATTTCATCTGAAGCTGATTTAGTGTAGTTTGTCCCTGCTGCCCTGCCGTAGCTCTGCGGTCATCACAAGGGCATTATTATCACTAAGAGCTCTTACTCTCCATGTGTTTGTAAAATGAATTCCCTGCCACAGCTTTTATTTTGAAAAGGGAGTCTAACAGGACAAACCTTCACACCCAACAAAATAAGTTCTGCTCTGTTAGTTGAAAGCAAGCTTAAATAGTTGCAGCTGTTATGCTTAAGGGTTTATTGACTAATCTATTACTGTTTTGACAAATCTGTACTGGCGCCCTCGTTAACTTGCAGATTTTATGCCACCAATAATTCGTTCTGTGCTTTTTTCCCCCTGACGTGTCTCCAAAAACATGGTTTTCCTTTAACTCTCTGTATCAACAGCTACATGGTGAGTACAGGTGTGTGTGTGTGTGTGTGTGTGTGTGTTTATGTGTGTGTGTGTGTTTATGTGTGTGTGTGTGTGCGTGTGTGTATGTGTGTGTGTGTTACCTGCAGAGACACAGAGTCAGTCAGTCTCCTGATGGTGACGGTGTGTAGTTGTCCGTTGGCCAGACTCTTCACTTTGCTCTTCAACACCTCAGCGTCTCTGCTGCTGTCCAGCTTGTACCGTACCTCCAACTTATCTACACACACACACACACACACACACACACACACACACACACACACACACACACACACACACACACACACACACACACACACACACACACACACTTCAATATGTTTTCCCTTTATGAAACATGCAGGGCTTCATCTCTAATCTTTACTGATCTTTTTTAAGGATGTATTTTTCACTTCCATAATGAATCTGAGCAAGGAGTATCTGAATCAATAAAGCTTTCCATATTAAGAGGATTAGATGCTAATTCCCTATCAATAACTAATTCATTTATAATTACTTTCGCTAATATTGGGAAGATTAAATGCGGATTTAAAGAAAACCTTGTGATATCTTTGGGCTTTAAAGATTAATAAGAAGGATAAGATGTTAGACGTCCTCCTTAAAGTGCATATAATGACGTGTTAATCTCATAAAGAAGATTTCATGATTATGACTCCCTTTTTTTTATGACATCGGTGTATTTACCCAGAAGGAATCCTTGTTTGGTGCATTGACTTCTCCAGTTAGCTCTTTCTGATAACAAATACTGTATTCTGGCAAACTGGTGATTGACAAGGAATTTCCATGAGTGGGAAATTAAATTAAAAATAAAAGCTCTCCGGGATTTAATTTGTCTTTTCAGTTTAAGTGCATTTACCTCACGACTCCACGGTCAGCAGGAAGCCTTAACGCCACGCTGTCCATCAGCTTTCTCTGAGTCATTAACACCAGAACAAATCCATTTACAGCCAATCAGGCAGCAAAGTGCCAGCTCTGTAGGGCTCTCATAAAATGTAATTTCAAATTAAGTGGCTCCTACTACTCCTAAAAGCCAAACTCACAACATAATCATTTAACACCAAAGTTTGTAAAACAAATCAGCAAGTTTTCTGCCACCTATTAGCAGAAAAGAACACTTTCATCCCTCAGTATGAGAGGAGTTTCAGTTTGAGACAAAGCATCAGCTGGACGGATTAAAAGGCAGTAGAGTCTGACGGGGTGAAACCAGAGAGAGGAAAGATCTGACAGAGCCTGATCTGGTAAAACTGCAGAGGAGGAAGAGGAGAGAGGAAGAACGAGAGGAGGAGAAGTTAGAGAGGTTAGATTAAAGGCTGAGAGGAGATAGGAACAGAGAAAACTAATTGAAAAAAAGTTAAGGGAGGAAGATGAAGTGGCCGAAAGGAAAATCCGTCTCATCTGGAAAGGGGAATAAGACTTTGAAAAAGATGTAAGAGCTGAAAAGCACGCAATCAGTAAAGATAAGCTTATGAGAAATAAATAATAGAGGACATTCAACCTGAAGTGAATGATCCGGAGGAGAGGAGACAAAGAAGGGAAATGGAAAAGGCAGAAGTCAATAGTAGGAGAGGTGTTTAAGAGGCTTACAAAGAGTTACACCTAATGCAATCTAAGCTCATCTAAATTAATTGAAGCTGCAGGAGAGAAGTCAAGGCAGATAAGGCGCTCTACTTTAATCTTGTGCAAAACAAGCTCCTTGAAAATGAGAGCGCCCCCTCACCGTGCTTGTTGATGAGCAGGGCCAGGTACTGGGCGTAGTAGGAGCTGACGTAGAGCAGCAGAGCCGGGCTCTGATTGGTCCTGAAGCTCAGCGAGACGTTCTCTCCTCTCAGCGTCAGGTCCGAGTAGATGGAGGAGGGCAGGGCGCTGCTGTTCCTGCTCAACTCGTACGGCTCCTTGAAGGTGTAGCGCAGCGACGTGCCCGACTTGAAGCTGGCTGACAACTCTGAGGAAGACGGAGAGATCAGTTTATCAGAAATGCAGAGGATTAGTAAAGGCTGATTTAGAAAGATGTATAAACAGTGTTTTGTTTTTTTTAAACTGCCAAAAACATCATAGATATATATTATTCTGTTAATACGGAGAGGTCAAGAGAGAGGTATATTTTAAAGTAAATATATGTAAAATATGAATGAAGAACTGACAACACTGAACTTGATTTAAAAGTCACCTATCATGCAAAATGCACTTGTTCATGTCTTCTCTACATCAACATGTGTCCCCTCTTCTTCATGTCTCTTCTACATCAACATGTGTCCCCTCTGTGTAAAGAGACTCTGAAAGTTTCAGGAAAAAAGATTCTCTCTCTTTTTGTCCTGATCCATTTCTATAAAAACCTGTCTGAAAATGAGCTGATCAGATTTTGGCCACTTTATGATGAACGATTTCTTGGCTTGTGTAACCATTAGCCAATCACCAACCAAGGTAACCCCCCCCACCTTATCACCTGAATCTCCTCCTAGAGCACCATTAGGCGCTTTCACACCGGAGTACTTTTCCCAGGAATAGATCCGATAGTTCTTGGGATTTTGTGTTCACACCAAAAAGATAGGTACTTTCCTGGGGAGTAAAAGGTTCCAATGTCTGATTGGCTGGGCGAATTGCAGACCACGCCCCGTAAAACTCCCAAAAAGTTTTGTGAAGCCGCCATTTTATTTGCTAGCATTAGCATTATTATCATTAGCACAGCGCACCAACGGAGAGAGACTGACTTATGGCAACACAAAATAAAACGTGGGAGCAGGAGGTGTCGGCGCTTCTGGCGATTTACCCGGGACTTCGGGTGGCGACTCCGGGACTTCGGGTGGCAGTATACGCCGTGAAGTTGTTTGCGGGCTGCCAGTAAACCCAGAGCAGAAGAAGAAGAAGTGACGTCAGCGGCTTCATTTGCCTAATCCTCCCTCAGGGACTTATTCCGGTGTGAACGCGATGTACTAGGACAGTTCCGGGACTAAAGAGTTCCGCGGGACTAAGTACTGGGAACTAAGTACGGCAAAGTACTTGGTGTGAAAGCGGCTATTGTGTTCTTTTTAACCAAATATCTCTCAGAGGGGCGTGGGGAGTGGCTCCTTATTTTCATCTAAAGTAACAGACAGAGAATCAGCACTTTTGAAACAGGGCTGAAACAGAGGGGATTATGGGATGCTGCAATGATCTGTTTGGTGTTTGGAGCCAAACACTTCAGAGACAGGTTTTGTATATATCTGAGAACTATAATATATTTATGAAAAACAGTATAATAGGGGACCTTTCATTTTTCTTCTGGATGGATTTGAAAAACTGTAATGTCACCTCCAAATTGACAACATACTCCAGCCTCAGATACCATTTACCACATTATAGACATTGGTTTGTATGATGGTGTATCTTGCTTTAACACCAACAGTGTGTGTACCTGTATGGCAGAAGGCTCCAGTGTACGCCGACAGTCCGCAGTCGCAGTGGAAGCCGCTGGCTCTCTCCACACAGCGGCCCTGGTTCTGGCAGAGCGAGCCGTAGCTGCTGCAGTGACCCGGGCAGCCGGGCCGGACCCCGGGGGTGATCTCCGCCCGCTCCTCCAGGTCCAGGGGGACGCCGTTCAGCTGCAGGAGCGGATACAACCCCGGAAGCCCTTCTGCCTGGACGCTGTGCCTCCTGAGAAACACAGAAACACACTGAAGAAACATCCATCCATCCTCCAAAACATCTAGGAGCTGTCCATCAAGGGCAGCCTGAAGCACTCATATTATAAGGTAGGTGTGGAGATATAAAATGTCTAAAATGACTATGTGACTAATATCATCAGCAATCAGCAAAGTCATAGCATATTAGAATCAAAGCTAGCACTGAGAAACAAACTGAATAAAATCCATCCACCCTCCAAAACATCTATGAGCAGTCCATCATTAGACCAAACATCGTGTCTGATCCCACCCACTCTCTCAGAGGTTCAACTCATAGAAGATTCAGCCTGGAGCTCTACAAACACTCATTCCTGCCCAAAGGGGTTTTCCCTTTCCTGTAGCGTCTTAGATAGATTTGTGTGCATGTAAATGGTCTGCAGAGGCTAAAATCCCAAAGGTTCCACCAGAGGGAGTTTCTCTCCCACACAAGGCAGGTTTTGTAAAAAGTTAGTTTCTGGGGTGGCTATTCAAAAGTGTATTGACACACATATGGGCTACCATTAAAAGTATAAACCTCAAAATGCGGAAACTTTAAACAGCTCTACAAAAGGTTCAGGTGTATATGTCTGCTTAGTATTCTGCACATATCCAGCAGTTAAAGTAATCGTAAAACATCAAGTGAATCACTTCTTGGAAGGTGAGATCATTTCTAAAAAGCATATATGAGGGATTTGCTGAGTAAAGATTAAAGCAAAGATCAAAGAGTCCAAATGCAGAGGAACTTCACCTCCGATCAAATGAGACCTTTAAGATCAGTGAGAATTTACAATATTCAACCTCAGCTCTAACAAGACAATTGCAGCATCTCTACAGGAGACCCTGCAGTGAGAGCACACTCTGTAAATACAGTATGAGTCCACATGAGAGGGAATCTGCAAAAACAATTAGTGAAGTGGAGATCAGACCAAGCATCAAAGGCAAAGTGTGGCTTACAATACAAAGAACCCGACCTGCAGGCACAGAAAGCAACGTGTCAAAAGAGAGAATTCACTGGAAACTGCAGAGTTAGGAGAAGAAACTCTGGAGCAAAGATTCAACCACATGTCCAACAGTGCAGCATCTGCTGTGAGAGGCAATAAAAGCAGGATATCATGCAATAAAACATACATTTGATAGGGCCTTCTGCCACATATTCAGAGCCATTTGTCACATATTTTTAAAGTTGAAATCAAATTATTAAACGGCCCATATTATGCTATTTTCCAGAATTGTATTCGGTACCTCTACATGACATGTCTTCTTGCTTTAATGTTCAAAAAGCTCTTTATTTTTCTCATACTGCCTGTGCTGCAGCACCTCTTTTCACCCTCTGTCTGAAACCAGAGCCCAGTCTGCTCTGATTGGTTAGCTGGCCGGCTCTGTTGTGATTGGTCAACAGCTTAGAGATGTCCAGCCCCTTAGTGGACATCACGTACAATGTGTTGGAGCGCTAGTTAATAGAAGTGTGAGTGTAACATAGTGATGTCACTATGTTAAAGAAGTAAACAAAGGAGGCCAATGGATTATTTTTTAATCGCCATTCAAGCTAATGTTTTTCTTTATACTAGTTGCAAGGCTATTGGGATGTCAATGTCTGTCCAATTTACAGCTTAACAGTTTGGTCAAAACCCTCATCAGCCAGTACAGAAATAGCGTTTCTCTGATGAATATTCTCAAAGTCTGAGACACAATTTCCAACAAAATACCAACAAACGTCTTTCAGCACATTCTCACTTCCCCTGTCTTTAAATGAAGATAAGTGTTTTCTGCATCTCAGAAAACACTTATCTTCACAAACCAGCCAACACAGCACCGATAAAAAGGTTATCTATTCAAACCAGGCAATACGACGATATCTGAATTGGTGCTTGCATCGAATGCAGAAATATGTCACCAGAAACTGCAGCGTGTGGATATTATACGCCGACAAATATGAGGCAATAAAGCAAGAAGAGGACAGTAATCCAACGGTTTGTAAATCCACACAAGGCAATAACACGGGTTATAAATCTAAACCATGTTATTCACTACCTTATAAATATCTGCAAGGAATAATTAAGGCTCATAAATACACGGTTTAATTAATCATGAGTTATGAATTCATGGAAAACAACAATGACTTTAAATCATAAAACTAAGTAGACTGACATAAATCTGTGGAGGTCTTCTAATTGCACTGCATGTAATAGTATCATAGTTTATCTTAAATAAGTTAGAGGAGTAGAAATCTACATTTTTCCTCATGAATACAGCAAGATGAATGCTTATTTATACATTTCCATGCATACAATCTATTTTCTAGATAGCTATCTCAAGGATACTTTTACAGAAAATACATTGTATGAATCATCAGTGTTAAATCTAAACCCCAGCTCATGTCTTTTATTAATTAGCAAAAGTTATTTTCTTTTTCCTAAGGCTGTCTCTGTGTATGCACAGAGGGTTTCTGTTCATGAAGATAGTTTATATTGTAGCTACGCCTTTCCAGCCTTACACTTCATTGCAATTGATCATTTAGTGTTGATTTGTTAGATTTCTCCTGTTTGTTAAAGGTACCCAGTGAAGTTTTTGACCACTAGTAGCGCTATTGTGCATGTTTTATAAACTGTGTCCCGAGTCTTTTAGTATCTTATATACACAGGTTATGTAAACACAGTCCTGGTTTAAAGCAGCTCCAATTGTCAACAGCTTTAAGCTTCGCAAATGCTTTATGAGAAAAGAAATGCATTCAACACATGTTTAAATCTTTGGGTGTATTACGATACACAAAATGCTTTTTATCGGGAAACAGAGCATCCAAAAAAGTAAACACAACAGGGTGGGGTTAATTGTCAAGTGTGTCTGAAAGGTTTTCTAAAACGTCGCTGTGATATGAATAAGCTGCACTGTTATTCTCTTTCTAGGGAATAAACTCACTGGTAAAGTGTAATGTGCCTCCCATGTAAATGATCTGTTTTCTACGAAAGCATAACAAGACAAAGCACTGTTTTGTTCTTGCCTGATGTGAACTTGAGAAAGAAGTCGAGCCTAAAAATATTCAACTAAAAGTTATTTTATCAGACAGACCGTGCTCAACTGCTGATTCTCTGGAGAGCGATACGAGAAACAAGACAAGTAAAGTTAGTGACTGCGAGATGTGCAGAGACAGAAGGAGTCACAGTCCTAGAAGACTTCAGAACGGGCCTTAAAGCCTCCAGCAGTGAGACTAATGAGGCCACAATTCACACAGAAGCTCACACACACATTTGTGCTTTTATAGGATTTAGTTTTATAACGACTAAGAGTCTCTTAGAGGACAGGAAGCAACACAATAATCAGACCATGGAGAATAAGGAGAACATTTCTCACCTATGCCTGAATTGCTGGAGCATCAATCAAAAACACAGGAATAATGAACAGATATGCCAAACAGTGGAAAATTGCAGAAGGAAAGACAAAACATCTGTCACGACTGGACACTTTTTAACATGTGAAAAAGCAGAGCGCATATCCTTGCAGTTTCATCCCACAGGCCATAAGACTGTTAAACACCTGAACTTTTGAAAGAACATCCATAACATTCATCTGTTTGCAACTTATATCAATATTCCAATTACTTGTACTATTCTGCACAATTTCTATTATATTCTATTTTATTTACTTGCACTATTATCTGTTTTAATGTGTTGCACTGTTGGAGGAGCCTGTGACCTAAGATTTTCTTCGTCATAACGACACTGTAGCTATGCACACATGACAATAAAAGCCTTGATCCTTGAACCTAGGTGTGTTCTGAACACATACTCGGCCCTTAAAGCAGATTCTTATTTTCTATAAACATTATATGAATATATGTTTGGCCCTTGTGTCTCCTCCTCACCTATGAACAGCTGGCTGTTGAGCTGCAGGTGGAGGTGTCCGTCAGCCGGAGCTTCCTGTGTGGCGACAGGAAGTCCGTCCAGCCGCAGCGACGCCTCTTTGACGTTCCTCTCGGCTCGGACTCGATGCCACCGGTTGTCGTTCAGCGGCACCATCGACTCCACGTGAACCTCCAGAGGCCCGTTACCGACGTCCAAGGAGAAAACCACCCGAGTGGAGGCTGATGGAGGGGGAGAGAGGGGGCAGACATGGTGGGTTATTGATGTGTCAGTCACTGCACGTCTAACTAAATGGAATAAGTACTCAGATGTTTTACTTAAGTAAAACTGCTTCAAATAAAATCCTGCACTTAAAAACATATTCAAATAGAAGTTGAAAAGTATAAATAATCATCAAAATAAACCCTAAGTACCAAAAGTAAAGTCGTCGTTATGTGGTAAGGCCCCATTTCAGAGTTATATTATATTATAATCATTGATGTAATATTATGATCATGACTTCATTCAGCGAGTATAGGTTGGGGTTATTTGATTTACTTTAAAGGGGACCTATCATGCTATATTTAAATAATATATAAGGTATATATATATATATATATAAGGTATATTAATACGTTTTAATTTTCAAAATACGAAACAGATCATGCATTTTAGCCATGCCTCATTTTGCCTCACTCCAGCTCTGTCTTTGCAAGGTCTGATTCAGCTGACCACGCCCCCATGCGGAAGAGGGGGGCGTGACACGGCCCCGGCACGAGCGTCATGTTATCATGCTTGCTGTGATTACGAGTGGAGAGTCAACAATCAGGCGGAGTGCACCTACATTACGTCAAAAAGGTGCAAATAAAAAATCCACCCGTATCAAATCCGTTGCAGCCCCGTTTTTAGAGATTTGGGTATGGAGGAAAAGAGAGAGGGTTGTGTTTTCTGACACTTTGTGAGTTCCCTGGAACACCGGGGACACATATGTATGTATAAAAGACATCACAAAGTGCATTTTGCATGATAGGTCCCCTTTAAGAACTGCTGGGTAGCTTTTACTATAATACTGTATTTTAAAGACTCACACTCGCCCTTTAAATGTGTTTGATTTGGATTCATTCTTGATTCTCCAGCTCTGACTCACAGCTCAGTTCGATCCGGATGAAGTCTTTGATGCCCAGGTTCTCCAGGAACACACCGGAGGAGGCGGTGGTTTTAAACAGGAAGGAGATATCCGCGCTCAGCTCTCCGTGGAAGGTCGGGAAGTGGAGGTACGACGTCTCCTTGTCGAAAAACGCAGCATTCCAGAAGTTCTCTGAGAAAAGGAAATGAAAACTCCTGGTCAAGATTACTAAGATTCAAAAATGTCCCAAATTGGGATCAATAAAGTACTATCTTATCTTATCTTGTCTAAATAAATGGAAAAACAAATAAGATATAAAATAATCCTCATTGCATTTACATTTTAATTAAAAAAACTGAATCTTGAACAACTTGTATACCATTTTTGTTTATGTATATTTTTTTTAAGTAGGTATTTTACAGTGTATGACTTATTCTGTATATTTTAGATTGTGTATTCTATTGATTCTTGTAATATATATATTTACCATTAATGTTTATTCAAATAGTTTTTTTCTATAATATTTGAATTTATATCCAATGCCTTATTAACAAGCTGCTGTAAGAAAACAATTTCCTAATTTCCTTAGTATCAATTAAGTATGTCTAATCTAATGTAATAACTAACATGTCACACTGAAAAAAGGTAAACATTAATTCCGTAGTAAATAAACCGTAACTCGGGATATATTTGTTGTTTCAGGTGCAATATCTGACTCAGCAGCTTTAAGACATGAAGTAACTATTATTTTCCGCTTCGCTCTAATGCATTATTTTCCCCCGGAAGTGGGCGGGGCCGTAATCTATAATTGAAATGAGAGGCAACTGGGATGAAAATGAAGACCGGTGTGTTGTATGAGGATTGACAACAAAACAAAACATTTGTTTGTCTGTCAACAGTCTGACAGAATAAAGTAAACAAAGGTCAATTTCTATGATAGGAAGTTTTTCTTTCATCATGTTGAAGCCAGGCAACTGGACTAGACTTACTGTCTCCATGACAACGGAGCGGTCCCACCCTGTACGCGGCCTCTGACCCCGGCCTCCTGACGTCACCTAGCAACAGAGAACGGACGGGGAGGCTCTCCTTATGGGTGAGCAGCCCCGAGTCCTCAGTCCTGCAGGAGGAAGAGGAGGAGGAAGAGGAAGAGGAGGAAGAAGAGGAGGGGGAGGAGGAGGAGGAAGAAGAGGAAGGAGAAACATAGTGAGGAAGCAGGAAGAGGAAGGAGGAAGAAAAGAAAGATGGCGGATTTCAAAAATCAACAAATTCACGCAACTCACAAACTCCCATCTAAGACCATTTCCTTGAGAAAAAAATTGGTGTTTGTTTTAAATATTGTTCATTAATAATATTAATAACTATGAAAAAGCAAAATACGTATTACATTCTTCTTCTTCTTCTTCTAATTATTATTATTATTATTATTATTCACAAGGGCATTTCATGGAGACTTAAGCTTTCAATAGATGTTGATCCTCAAAGTCCTAAATTCGTTAAATCTGTAGTGTAAGAGTTTGTTAAAGTACATGGTTCATGGTACTCAAAGACTTGACATGTACAGGTAAAAGTTAATAAAAGATAATAAAGAAACACACTTTGAACACACAACCATTAATTCCACATTTAAATCACCAGAAACTGTGATTTTTATCTAAACTTGGACATATGGGCAGATGTGTTTGGGTAGAGAGGGTTACGAGTTTGAATAATGTGCCATCAACTTTATGGCATAAAGGATGCGATTGCAGTATTCGATTCTGGGTGATTGCATGTTTTACTGGCTGCTGTAAACATTGCTGTGTGAAAACATAATAATAGCCTTCCTGACATTCAATCCTCTGCATTTTCTGGAACAGCTACTCCAACAACAAGACACCTCCCGTCCATTTACACCCACACGCAGCTTCACACACTCAAAATCACCGCCCGCTTGCCTTGTTGCTGAGGAAAGTTTTGGATAAAAATACACGCAGGGCTGGAAGCGAGGAGAGTTTACAGCACTATGCGATGAAATATTAAAGAGCAGCCAATCCGCTCTGTAAAAATAGATTTAAACTGTTTGTGCTGGGAAATGATATGTGAGGAAAAAGCCAAGATGACATGAGGAGAGGTTAAAAGTTGTTTTGATTGTGCTCTGCTCAAATTATCCCAGTCGATTTATTGTTTGCTTTCCTGCAGAATTTTGATGAATGTAAACCCGCAGACGCTTTTAGCACTCATGTTTACTATTCGATACAAATAAATCAATAGGAGTACAATCAGAAATGTCTTGTCCTATATTAAGCAGAAAGTTAGCATGAGCAGAAAATATGGAATCATGCAGTTACAATGAAATTTAAAAACCCTAAATGTGTCCGTCTATGCGTTTCCAGCTAGTTTCATTACGTTTCATACAAGTAATAAAATGAAGTCATAGTCTTTCCTGATTTAAATACCATCTTATCTCTAATTGAAAAACTATGTATCTATTTTCAACAGTGTTTTAATACAAAGACACCAGCAAGGAACAAAGTAATATCAAACTAAAGGTAAGATTCTTTTTTTAATAATTTGTGGAAAAGGCCGGTTTAATGAACACATTGCTTCACTAAGCTGTCCATTGTTTTACAAGTTAGTAATCATCATGTTGTCCCAGCATTTAAGCAGAACATTAGGGAAATTATACCACCACAGAGTTAACGGTCAACGACTGCATTAATATATATTTTACTATTTGATAAAGCAGTACGTTTATATCAATCAATGTCGTTCTTTACGAGTTATTTACCATTTCTTTCCATTAATTATGGGGTTTATTTTGCAATGTTTTTTGCAACCGTCTAAGGACAGAGGGTGTCGTATGCTGAAGGTCTGTAAAGCCCCCTGAGACAAATGTGTAATACGTAAAACTGGGCTATATAAATACAATGTGATGATTTTAGATATCCAGGACAAGCCTTTTCACGATACAATACGTGTTTCAGTACCACTCGGTGCGGCCGGCGTCACAGTTGCAGTAGTGTTGAGGAGGAGGAGGAGGAGGAGGAGGAGGAGGAGGAGGAGGAGGAGGAGGAGGAGGAGGAAGACACAAAGGAGAAGGAAGAAGATGGGGTAGATAAAGAAGAAGAAGAAATAGAAGGGGAGGAGTAGGAAGGAAAATTACAATTAGAGGAGGGAGAGAGATTAGGAAGCAAAGGGTAGAGGAGTGCAGAACAATAAGGAGAGATAAAAGAGAGGAGGAAGAAACAAAACAAAGGCGAGGCATTAGAGAGAGAGGGGGAGTAGGAACATTTCAGTATTAATAACCACGTCTGTAAGTATTGCTGTGTCTCAGTACCACTCGGTGCGGTCAGCGTCACAGTTGCAGTAGTGCTGAGGGTCCACACAGTCTCCCTGCAGCCCGCACACACACTGCTGGCTGCCCGGCTGAGCCCCCCCCCAATAAGACTGGACACGACCGGGAGCGGGACCCCCGAGCCACCAGCTGAACGGAGAGCCCTCTGAAACACACACACACACACACACACACACACACACACACACACACACACAGTGGTGAAAAGTACTCAAGTATTTTACTCAAGTACTATTTGACATATTTGTACTTTTATTTCCATTTAAAGCTACTTCATACAGTACGTCTACTTCTCATGTTTTAGAGATGAATATCGTACTTCTTTACTCCACTGATATGGTATAATACCGTACTGTAGTATTACAAGTATTTAGTCCACACATCCGCTACAGAACTAAAATGCTCTTACATGTTTAAAAATAGGATAATATGATGACAATAATAAAATAATATTGTAAGAGGTCAATTCTGCGAGTACTGTTACTTTCGATGATTGAGGTGCATTTAGCTTATTATTATTCTGTTCTTCATATTATTATTATCATTTATTAAGTTTACACAAATGCATATACCCTACAGGAGAAATAAAGGTTTACAAATGTTTTAATCTAGCAAATAACTTTATCAATTTTTGGCTCTGTGACATGTGAGTCTTTCATTTAAACACAATATACCAAATACAATCACATACTGAAACAGCACGTATAAAACTAACTATCAAAGAATACATAACACTTGTGAGGCTGTGAGGTCTGCTATTGTTTTGTGTTTTGTCAGCATCATTAATATAATGTAGAAATCATTGCGAGTAAAGGTAAGCAAATGTCAATGAATTACTTCTTTCCAAATAACTCTACGAAATCCCACTACATTCATTTTCTATCATCAACTTCTTTCCTGCAAAACAGGATTGCTATAAAGCTTTTTAAAGAATTACATGTTATTATAAGCCACTCTAAGAGTATCAAATGCCAAGGAGGTAAAACACACCCTCCATCCATCCATTTTAATTTGAATTAATGGCAGTGTTTTCCACAAGTAAACATTGTTCTTCACAGCATAATGGTCAATTAATGACTTGTACACTTGATGGAGACACAGAGAACTTAATTCGACTCAATTTAAAAGGAGGAAACATTTCAACTAATCGTACAAAACCCATTTGTCTGGCTCATTGGTGAAAAGAAAGACAATTCTAGGAACCTGATAACGTATCCAGCAACGAGCATAAGAATCATTTTGTTTTGTTTAGTAGAGCGGGAAAGATGTGTGAGGCCCCAGGGAGTTAGATTGTTTTCTCCAGAGATTCTGTTTGTACAAAACACCTCATAACTCACCTTGATAAAATGAGACAGCAAAGAAGAAATGTAAAACAACTATCCATGCAGTTCGATGATTACAGACTCAGTAAATCAAATCCTATTGGAAAAGATAATTTATATTGGCCTTGTTTAGTCTGAGTTACGGCTCCTTATTTTCCCGCTGAAGGTAAATGGAGAAAGGCTCTCAGTATTCATCACTCCACATCAACAGAGTTAAAAACGCCAGGTCCCTTAGAAAAAGTGAGAAATCTGATTCAGGGTGTTAGGGTCAGCTAAAGAAACAGCCCCTTACCTGGAGTGTTGAGGAGGCGGGACTTCCTGCAGTGGTAGGATAGTTCCTGTTCGCAGTACTCTGATTGGCTGATGGCGGCCAATAGCTGCTCCTCTTCAGTGGAGTAGTCAAAGTGAACTGAGTGCTGGTTTACCTCTGGAGACGGCCGCACTCTGGTCAGCTCGCTGTTGTTGTGCTGGATCACCATCCATGTGTTCTCCTCTGTGGACAAAAGAAAACACAACCGCTGTTATGAAGAATATTACACTAGATGGTCAAAGGTATTTTAGCTTTCGCTTTGACTCACAAAAAGGGCATAATTCAGAGCACTGACAATGTTCTCTATCATCATGATACCAAATGTGTAAAGCATCCCGACTTAAAGAGACAGGGTGATGAATGTGGGACAGAGATTAAAGGAGGGAAAGAGAGAGAAGCTTGGAGACAAGACGGATGGAAGATGAAGTGGATCAGAGGGGGATGAGTGGAGCATCATCATTTACAATTATGTAAATTGTAATCATAAAAAAATTGAGTAATGATGTGAGAAGAGGTGGAGTATATGTCTGTGTGTGTGTGTGTGTGTGTGTGTGTGTGTCTGTGTGTGTGTGTGTGTGCGTGTGTGTGTCACCTGTCATGTTGCAGTACACCAGTTGCGGTTTGATTGGTCCGCTGCCATCCACGTCGATGTAAAAATGTCCCGATGTGTTGCCGTTGTGTTTGTACGCCTCGCAGGACTGTTCGTACAGAGCTGGAGGAAAATAATGAGATCACGTCAAAATGAATCACGTCAACATCAACACATGGACACAGCCTGTCAAATGAGTGAATCCCCCAGGATACTGAAACCATTTAAGGGATTAATAGAGAGAGAGGGAGGGAGAGTTGGGTCGTTGGTGGCTGACAGTGCTCTCATGTCTCTTACTTTAGGGTCCCTAAAAGCAGGCTAAACCGTTACAAACACTCCTACCAATGTCCATTAAGCTTCTCAACAAACAAAAGTAGGGATGCACCGAATATTCGGCCACCGAAAATTATCGGCCGAAAATGGTTAAAAAGGCCCTTTCGGCTTTCGGCCGAAAGGGTTTTAGCGCCGAAAAAATATCACCGAATGTCAGAGAACACGTGTTGTTGTGATGACGTAATCAAAACGCGGCGACAAGCACGGCGCGCAACCATGCCTGGCTGTCAAGGTAATACGCTCGCGGCTGGCTCACAGCCAACATGTCTGCCGCTTGGAGATATTTCAAAATATCAGAGAAAGAGCCGCGGATTGCGATTTGTGAAACGTGTTCAGCTGACATTTCTCGAGGGGGTGTAACTGCAAAGACTTTCACCACTTCGGGATTACTCCAGCACTTGAAATCAAAACACCCGGACAAATATGCGGAGTATGATCAAATCACTAGCGCACAGAAAAAAAAAGTCCTTCCCAGCACCCCGACTCCTTCTGTGGCGGACCTTTTTGAAAAGGTAAAAAAGTAAAGCAATGACAGCGAGAGACTGTTCAGCGCTGCCTCTCATGTGCTTGATGAGAAGAGGAACAGACTTATGGCTGATAAAGCAGAGAAGCTACTGTTCATTAAAAAGAACCTCCCACTTTTCCTTAATAAGTAGACAAGGCTGGCTTATCATAAGCTTATCTAGTTCTACATGTCTACTCTATACCCACTTTCCTGAACAATTTTCATTGTGAGTTATAATTCACCATCTCAGGTTATCATTAGGGGGAAATGACAGCAGCACAGTGTTCAATATATTGTACTTATCCAGTTTGCAGTTTGCACATTTGTATGCATGCACTTATAGGTGCATTTGTTGTTGTTGAAGGCCTGGCTGTTACAGTCTTTACACTATTTTGTTGTAGGCCTACTGGCCTAGATGTTTATGCAGTTTTAAAGCACCTTGGTTTTGTTCTGAATGCACTTTGTTGTAGGCCTAGTTATCCTACAGAGAAAAGAAAATGCACTTGACTTGTAATTAATGTACTGCATTCAAAAGTGATGAATAAATGTTTTATGGACCCATAATAGTGATTATTATTTAAGTTAAGTTTTGCCATAATCATGTCTTTTTCCATAATCAGGTAGCTGAACAACATTGGTAAAAAATGTATACATTATATATATATATATTTCTATTAATCATTTTCGGCCTTTCGGCATTCGGTTTTCGGCCAACTGTTTCCTATTTTCGGTATCGGTTTCGGCCAAGAATTTCCCATTCGGTGCATCCCTAAACAAAAGTAACGTATAGTTTAAACGTTGGCCTTGGGGTTTGTGCAATAAGGCGTCATTGTCAGTATGTTGTCTGTGTGTACGTGTATGTGCAAACTGTGTACATGTATTGTAAGTCATGTGTGTTGCTTGCTCATAAAGAAATGTTTATGAATAATATGCTACCAAAAGGTCTGGGAGGCGTGTGGTGCAGTGGGTTGTGCGTTGGTGTTTGGATCAGGGGGTCACAGGTTCAAACCCCACTGCAGTCAGCATGTCGTTGTGT
Organism: Dissostichus eleginoides; assembly: GCA_031216635.1. NCBI lineage: Eukaryota > Metazoa > Chordata > Actinopteri > Perciformes > Nototheniidae > Dissostichus > Dissostichus eleginoides. The sequence continues at coordinate 155,092 of JASDAP010000494.1, forward strand.
CCCTGGGCAAGACACTTCAACCCAAATTGCTCCTGTAGGGATTGCCCACAGTATTGAGTATGTAAGTCGCTTTGAATAAAAGCGTCTAACAAGTGACATGTCATGTCTTAAACTATGAAGAGAAGTGAGCTTCATGACAGTGTTAATGGTGAGCAAAACATAAGGAAGGAAGGAACTGCATTTCTGCTACTTTATTTAGATTGTGCACTATTGTGAGTTATTCGCTGAGGTTCAGGAGAGGGCACCGTGCCAGGCACCCAGCAGATCAGAGCTTAGCACGTGACAGGAGAAACAGACAGTCAGTATAGTGTAGGGCCTGGATGACCTTGGGAAGAAGACTGGACCTGTCGGACCTGGACGAAGCCAAGAGGCGTGGGCTCGCCTGTACTCCAATCAGAAATCTACAGCACCTCACTCAGAAATACACATATCCAATCAGAATATGACACCTTTTATCTGTAATAAGTATATGAAATGTGTTTTGCCGGTTTTCGGGGCTCTGGAAGTCAGTGTGAGACAGTTAACTGCTTGGAGTGGAAACTGCTCACGGTCTGTGGATCACTGATCTCCAGAGACCTCAGCTGACTATCGTATCCTATCGTGTCCTATCGTGTCATATCTTGTCCTATTATGTCCTCTCGTGTCCTATCGTGTCCTATCGTGTCCTATCGTGTCCTATCGTAGGTTTTAATCTGGCTCTGCTTCCCAGTGGTTACTGTATGTGCTGCTGTTTGACTCACGGCTGTGGCAAATGGCTCCGCTGTAGCCGCTGTCAGAGCAGTTACAGTGGAAGACGGTCCAGGACTGACTGCAGCGGCCGCCATGTTCACAACGACTGGGAGAACACCTGAGAGAGAGGGACGCAGAGAAAGAGATGTTCACAAATAACAGACTGAGTGCTCATAGCCCGGCCATAGAAACAGGTAAAAGAAAGCATGGCTGCCAAAAGAGGAGCAATTAGGCCAAAAGTGTGGAGGACCAAGGGTCTAGGAAGTGAAAGGACATTTTTGTGGTCAAACGGTGGTACTACACTTCTGTTGTAGTTTGTGATGTAATTTGAGTCCAAAAATACTTTTTCCCATTGACTTACATTGGGAAAGAGACGTTTGTAAATTAGCTTATTGGGCTCCATGAACACCCTCTCTGTGTTCTTTTTCCATTATGACCGCGTCCTTGCACATATCCTTACATATTATCAGAAACATCCTGCAGAATAATCAATAAGTAAAGGAACGAGGGGTTAGAGGAGCTTGTTTTAGATGAATTTGTTGGTTCACGTTCAAAATAAGTATCTTATTCTGTTATTCTGCTTTGTTCAAAATGTATGTGAACACATCAACGTATTCCAATTGTACGTATATGTATAGTGGTTTATTGTAATTGTACAATGCTTTGGCAACATGGCATTGTGTTCATGCCAATAGAGCTTTAAGAATTTGAGAGAGAGAGACTGCAAAGTGTATCCAAAAGTTTCAGTCCCTAATTAAATCCTGACAGACACTTGAAGGATTTCTCTGCCTTGTCAAGACAGAGAAAAACTTTTTTTATTATCTATTCTTTTATATATACTGAGACAGCAGCTTAAAAATCTATTTTCTTGTGTTGGCACCTTGAACATATCTGCAGACTTTACTGCCAAAAACCTTTCAGGAGGACAAAAGCAGCCAATGCCAAAAAACACCTTTCATCCATTATTGTCAAGAGAAATACATTTGGTTTGAAAAAGCTGCTGAAGGGTCCCTTGTGTTTTTGTGAGTCATTTATCTCTGAACGAGTCAGCAGGCGTATTGTGTTTGTGGACATGAAACAATATGATAATAGGTTGTGATGATTGTCAAAGAAGTGCCTTCAAACTCTCACTTTCCTCACAAAAACCAAGTGTGCTTGAAATACATTAAAACATTACATAAGGCTTTTCATTTAATGGTCAGAAAGCAATTCAAATTATGTTTACTCAAGCCTATTTGTTTCATGGCTTAATGTGTGTAGGAGGGTCAGGAATATTGTAAATAATAGAAAGAGAATATGTTTTCAGCTTTAGTATTTGTAAGAGGTCATATTTTCCATTTAGGCGACATGTTGTGGGAGGTTTTGAAAACATTTCTCTGAAACATTTAGTTTTTGATGGTGACAGGAAAGACAGTTCAGCCGAACCATTGCTAACCCTTCTGACAGGATAAAAACAAGTCAGTCCTTTTGAATGAATAAACACTGTTAATCGTGCACAGCCATCTTTACATTATCAAGTTTGGGGGAAATCTTGTCTAGAGGTCAAAATAACTGTATCAGGGTGACAGTCGTTTTTTTGTTTTTGATTGACAAACAACTCCCCAAAAGTACACAGTCCAATGTTACCGGGACCTTTTTTATTATTCTTTTTGGTGGGTTTCCCTTCCCTGTAGGGGATTATATAGGTTTGTGTGCATGTAAATGGTCTGCAAAGGCTAAAATCCCAAAGTTCCCTCAGTGTTGTTTGAAACTTGGGTAACAATAGATACCTTGTCTTTTTAATGTAAACCAAATCTACTTAAAGGTACCAAAAAATAACCTGAACTCAACCTGAACACACAGGTACTGTAATAATAATAAAAACGTTGCTCTAATCGCATTTCATCATTCCTCACTTTTAGCTTTTACGAGTGAACATTGTGTTGCTTTCTGCGAGGCCGACTCTTTTATTTAGATAAAAGCCCCGTGTGTGCAGCCTGTCAGCCTGCTGGTGTGTGATTCTTACCTCCATTTATCTCCACACCGCTGTGGTCTAAAGTGAGCTATTTAGTATTCACATTAAATTCACATTCATGAATTCTAGCCAAAGCTACGGCTGCCTGCTGCTGTCTGATTCGTTATGTTGACTTTTAGTGTGCTAGTAAGTAGTGACATCTATTTGTTAATATAGATTTTTTTTTTGTGGTGGAATTCATTTTTTTATTGAGCCATGACAATGAAGATGATTGTAATGATAAATAAATGGCATTTTTAAGAAAAATAAGTAAAGGGGAAGCACCAGTTACAACATCATACAATAATACGATAAATAAAAACCCCCTCCAACCCTTTTTCCCAATCCACACATATTCCAGGCACAAATACACACTGCCACCCCCACACATATATCAAGAGAACCCAATATTGAAGGCGTCTGAAAACTAGTTTCTCCTGCTGAGACAGAGTTATACATAGACGAACTCTTTCAGACTTCAAATAGCTCATTTTAAACCACACATCCATTAAAGATTTCATTTCAGAAATGTATTGACAGCACAAAAAATATCTATCCCGTGATGCCACTTAATTACAATAAAAAACTCCAACAGAACCCCGTTCCCATCTTCATCTTCATCTTCATCAACATGCATAGTCGAAAGTCAAAATATATTTTTCTCATACTGCCTGTGCTACAGCACCTCTTTTCACCCTCTGTCTGAAACCAGAGTCCAGTCTGCTCTGATTGGTTAGCTGTTGTGATTGTTCAACCGCTTAAAGATTTCCTGCCCCCTTAGCCTATCACGTACAATGTGTTGGAGCACTAGCCAGTAGAAGCGCAAGTGTTACGTAGTGATGTCACTAGTAAGTAAACAAAGGAGACGTTTCAGGCAGGAGGGGGAGTGTGTGGGAGAGAAACTCTGCAGACAATTACCATGCCCAAAAACCTATATAACGCACGACAAGAAAGGGAAAACCACACGAATTTGGACTATAAAAGCTAAACAGAAGTAACCAGGATGGCCGAGTGGTTAAGGCGTTGGACTTAAGATCCAATGGGCATCAGCCCTCGTGGGTTCGAACCCCACTCCTGGTAAATTAAAGTATTATTGAAATGAATTAGGGCAGATTGCATAATGACAACATCAGCAGAGGTAGTAGATAAGCAACACTAGTTGGATTTCTTAAGAAATTATCAGCAAATTAGCTTAATTCCCTTGTGGTATTTCTACAGGAGAAGTTTGTCACACAGAATGGATTCATCCCACTCCTGGTACAGTAATGACTTGTCGAGTGTAATTGCGAGGCTCCTTGTGTGTTTGAACTCTAGTTGTGATGTTAATGGAGTGTTTGCATTAGCTAATAACACCCTTTGCTGCTGGCAACTATAACAGAGCACACACATACACATCCTTGCAGAGTAATAACCTGTTCTGAAGTATGGCAGTGAGTCCATTTGCCAAATGATTTTACAATGCAATATATCTGAGCGGTATTGCAGCGAGAGAGCATAAGGATCATTTTCTTTCTCTTTTTACTGGAAAACAGGCCTTTTGTGTGTGTGTGTGTGTGTGTGTGTGGTGTGTCAGTGAGGAGTCAGATCTGTGCAATGACTGTATAATAATCGAATTAATGCAAAAACAGGGAGGCATTTAATTAAAACCACTCGAGTAGATTCTCCTTATCTTGCAAGGATGTGTGGTTAGTTCAATATTAATGTGTATGTTAGTGTGAACAATCAAAATGACTGTATATGTGTGTCTGTTTTTCTGTGTGTGTGTTTGTGTGTGTGTATGTGTGTGTGTGTGTTGCACCCGCAGGAAGGGTTTATAATTGCTGTAATTGTCTCATAAGTGTGCTGCTATTTGGCGTGTCACCCGAACAGAAAACCGATTTGTTCTACACTCCCTCCCTCATCTCTCTCTTTTTCTGCTCCTTATGTTGGAGCTATCTCTGCAGTCTTATATTCTCGCTGATGAGACATATATTCATACTATAATTTATCATCATTGAGATTAACACTGTTTAGTCAAATATGCTGCTCTTATTATCCTAAATAAACGTACCTTTGACCTTCCTCTGCATTTCATGTAACTGATTGGTTTGAGGGTTTGAGTCAAATCCCCTACTGTTAGGACACGTGTGATCACAGTTGTGAAATATTCTGTTCATTTTTAGGTTATTTATTATTTATATACATATTTTGTTCCTCTACTGCAGGGGTTTTCAAAGTGTGGGAAGGTGAGCCTCCCCTCAGAGAACATAAGAACAGCCGCGCCCCCTCCCAATAATTAATTATTATTGCTATTATTATTATTGTTGTTGTTGCTATAATGCAGGCAGGTATCATTATCCAGTGGAAAGCCCTTACCTACTGGCCTAGTTAAATCAAAGTGGTTACTTTTTTTTGGCTAGGCAGTGTAGTTTTACACACCGTCTTATTTGACTTTCTCAGGACTTAAAACTGTTTTTTGGGGGCAGACCCCCACAAAGAAAAAAATATATTTACACACGTAAGGTCATCATCTTAACAGTTTTTTATGCTCATCGAGTCATCCGTGAGCAGAGTATCAAGTTGGCATGCCTATAACAGCTGAATGCGGCGATTACCATGTTGTTCAGCAAAACGCCTCACAAACTTATTAAGATCAACAGCTTCAGTGCGTTTTGATTCAATGCTGAGTACAGCCAAACTTGACAGTCTCTTCTCTGTCATTGTAGACCGCAAATACCTCATTCCTTCCGTCTACTTGGGTCCGAATGCTTCTCGTTTTGCGCCGTCCCGTTCAAATGAAATCGCTGCCAATCACATTTCCACGCTCGCGCCAGGGCCGGGGGAGGGGTTACAAGGCTCGCGTCTTGTGCTGCATTCACTTGCACTCGGACATTAGGGATTTTCTCTCATAAATGTCCGATGAGCCACAACTTTTATTTCAAAACAAAGCTGCTGACTGGGGTGGCAGCTGGGGTGGCAAGGCTATTTTTAGGGTGGCAGTTGCCACCCCATGCCACCCCGGTAGATCCGCCCCTGCTTGACCGGTACTTGCTTTTGATCAAAGTCAATGCGGAAAACCCGCACTCACACAGGTAGGCGGAGGTGAAGGGAATGAGGACTTTTACAGCCTTTTTGGCGAGGTGGGGGAACTCGGTCTCCACAGACAGCCAAAAGTGTGCAAGTGACGTTTTCTGCCAGACGCTGTCTCCTCTCTCACTTTAGGTAACTTCACAAAAAACGATCCATGTTGCCGCTCGCATAAAGTCAGCTGAAGTTAACAAATTCTCGTTATTTTTCTCTCACTCTGCGCCTCCCCTGAAGCTCTCTGACGCCCCCCCGGGGAGGCGCGCCTCACACTTTGAAAACCGCTCCTCTACTGTGAATGTTTACATGCTTTAAAGTTCAAAAAAGTATTTCTTTTTCTCGTTAGCTGCTGGGATTGGTCAAGTTCAATTGAAGACGATAGAAGACAAAGAAATCACCAGGATGGCCGAGTGGTTAAGGCGTTGGACTTAAGATCCAATGGGCGTCAGCCCTCGTGGGTTCGAACCCCACTCCTGGTACATTTACAGTATTATTGAAGTGATGCTGGAAATTAATTAGTTCATAATGGCAACATCAGAGGTAGTAGATAAGCAAATTAGCTTAATTCCCTTGTGGTATTTCTACAGGAAAAGTCTGTGCTTTGATACTCTTGACAAGCCCGCTGACATGAATTGAGGCATTTAAACATTGGTTTAAAAACACCACGATGTAATTAGGAGGGTTCAAATCCCACTGCTGGTACAGTAATGACTTCTCGAGTGTAATTGCGAGGCTCCTTGTGTGTTAGAACTCTAGTCCATTAAAGTGGTGCTGTTAATGGAGTGTTTGCATGAGCTAATAATACCCCAACAATTAGACAAAAGACATCATATATGACAATAATAAGAACCAGGATGGCCGAGTGGTTAAGGCGTTGGACTTAAGATCCAATGGGCATCAGCCCTCGTGGGTTCGAACCCCACTCCTGGTAAATTAAGTATTAATTAAGCAGATTTCATAATGAGTTTAACTTAATTCCCTGGTGGTCCTTAATAGGAAAAGTCTGTCCTTTGATACTCATGAAAAGCCAGATAACAACATGATTTAATCTACAAATGAATGATTTAAACCACGAGGACTTGTGAGTGGGTTCAAATCCCACTCCTGGTACAGTATGAATTTAAAAACCAAACAGTGGAAAGGATGCCAAACCTTTAATATTGGATATTCGCTGTGTCTCGCTGTCTCGCAGATCCCCGCAGCAACCAGGAAACGACACCAGTAAGCCAGCTCACACTGTCCGCTCCTCACAGCAGCGAGCCCCGCAACGTCCCGCCAACACGGCACCCAGACCCCACGCAGCATTCTCATCTGTTTGTCATTACTGGTGTCATTTTCTGGTTGCTAACAAACGCCATTGTAACACATAATCACTGATGTTCCGCTGTAACGGTGGTGGACTCATCAGAACAGAGTGGGGGAGCTGACCAATCAGAGCACAGTGGGCTCATAGGGAGGGAGGGGGGGGGGCAGGAGCTCCAACAAGCCGTTTAGGACAAAGAGTGAATACACATACTATACAGAGAAGCTGTATGAGAAACCGATGTGAGTTTGGAAAATTGCACAATATAAATCTATGTTAGTAGACCTGAACAATGGAATTATGATCAGTAGAAATGGCCATGACATGGGACCTTTAAAACAGATATTAATGAACATATTTTGGGAACCTGACCTGTCAATGATTCCACACATATCTATCTGCAAGTTGCTGTAGATTCCCAGCTGCTTTTTCTGCACCATGATCAGATCCACGATTTGGTCGTCCAAAGTTAAGAGACGCATGCAGCCCTGGAAGATATTGAAGGGGTTTCTGCACTCCTGCCTATCGTTTTCAGGAGGACAACCTAAAAAGAAAAAAAGAGCTCTTACAAAAGACAGTCATTCTCCAAACATAAACAATTCTGTCAAATAAAACATGTTTTCAGAGGTGACACAAAGATATATCAAAGTCAAAGTCAACTTTATTGTCAATCTTCCAGTTTGTGTGACAGACAGAGAGATCGAAATACCGTTTACCACAATCCCGAATATAAAAAAAATGTATATAAAAATATATTAATTGATTACAATGTGACCTGTGAGTATAATTTTATTTAGCTGCCAAAATCAAAAACTGCATGATTGTTAACAATGTAGTTCTCTGGGGAACATCTCTGTAAAAAAATCACAATTTACTTTTCTTAACTATTTTTTAACATCTTAAACTCCCACAGAGCTGTTTGATGTTGGACAGGTTCAAATTGCATCTTACCACCAAAGAAGAGGTGACTTTCTACAGTGACAGGAAATGAAGGAGTGGCGTGAGCGCTGCTTCCTTCCTCTTTATCCACGATGATGCTCAGACGACCTCGCCTGGAGTTCAGATCCACCGAATGCCACTGACCGTCATTCAGAGCAGAACCTACAAAACAAATACCAATTAACACACACCCTGCTAAAAATTGACGTTTTCCCCTTCATATAGTATGTACATGGTTCCATTTAGACCAGGGGTGTCCAAACCTTTTTCACCGAGGGCCACATACAGAAAAATATACGAAGGGCTGGGCCACTCATTAGAGGTGAGGTGTATTGCCTCACACTGTAAGTTCAGTTATAAGTTCAAATCAATCAAATATAGTTAAATGATGCTTGTGAGTGTAGGCAGCTCAATCCTTAAAAGAGAAGCCTCCGATTGATTATAATAAGGAGAAATAGGAAGGGTGTATTTCAAGCTTGTTATTTAAATGAAGCTCAGCGCAAGTTCTTTCAGGAAGACTGGTTCCCACGCTCTCATTCACAATTCTCACTCACCCCTTTTCTCAATAAAGCGAAGGTGCAACTTACCCCAGCTAAACCAATCGGCTGCGTCTTATTCCCCACAGCCAATCACAGCACACCTGGCAAAACGTTTAAATCTGCTCTTTCTCTCCCCTGACAGCATCGTTCAGGAGAATTGATGCAACCCTCCTCCACCTCCTTCACCTCCAGTTTTTCAGATCCAAGGCAGGATAACCCAGAAGAACCCTCATCACTCCGGATTTTTATTTCCCTTAGTATCACCACCTCCAGTGTCTAGACCCCGGGAGGGTTTCTCTTTCTAGTCGGCTTCTCCTCCCCCTTAATTCATCACAGTATGATGGGGTCTAATCTCCAAAACGCTATTGTGCATACGGCAATACAAATGTTATCAACTACAAACTAAGTCTCTCCTGATTGAAATACTGTAAGTCATTAGCCTTTTCTTATCAACTAAGATATGTTAGGAAATGTTTCCAATTCCTTTAAATGAATGCATTTATTTGAAAAGTGGTCCTATTAACACATGAATACTACTGTGTAATATATTTGAACATATATACTTAAGAAGTACAATATAAGACAATAACAAGTTTCATCTGTGGGCCATATTCCATTATACTTTTTTAATTTGCTGAGGGCAGATTCAAAATGGCACGCGGGCCGCATTTGGCCCCAGGGCCGTAGTTTGGACACCCCTAGACTCTGCAGCAGATGTTGCCAGAGGCTAGACTTAGTACAAATGTATTGAAAAAACCATGGGGGAGGTGGGCAGATTGAGTGCAGACCACAAAGGTATCTACTTCCTGCATCCTCTGTGTGATCGATCTGCCACCAAGTACCAGCAGGCTGTTGCTCTCCGGTGAATCGGTCTGTTGTCAGGAGTTGAGGGAATTAATCAATATCTCATTATCTCCTCTACTTTTCTTACTGGCAATACTCTGCACAAGAACACACCTCAGTCATCGTACAGTGCAATCGGCTGCAGAGGGATTTGGCAATGAGAATAAAACAGTACATCACAAAGTACAAATTAACCTTTTGAACAAAATGCAACTTTAAGAGACTTTGTTAGAGAACTATGTGCTTGTTTGTTCAAACTTTAAAACCAATGTATTAGAGAAACGGTTATAATTGACCTTGGCATGCATGAGATTTTGACTTTTCACATCCTACATTTTATTTAATTGATTAATTTGAATTGAACTGATTTTGCTTTGCTATAACCTCTGCTAAAGTCTCATTCTGTTGTATGTTATTAATCCATGCATCAATCAATTCAAAGAGGGCTTGATTTTTACTAGATTATGAAGTAAGAGCAACCAGGATGGCCGAGTGGTTAAGGCGTTGGACTTAAGATCCAATGGGCAATAGCCCTCGTGGGTTCGAACCCCACTCCTGGTAGATATACTGTATTATTAAATCGATTCATGGATTTGGTTCGAGACTATGAGAGAGGTAAAAGCAGAGAAACACCAGTTGCATTTCACTAGACAATGAGCAACAAAAAGAGCAGTTGTTTCAAACCCAGTGAACCATAGAAACTGTTGGCCAGGCATGTGGCTCTGGTGAGAATGATATAAAGCATTAAAAAAGCACCTTCTGTTATCAACTTCCAAAACCACAAGATTTATTTGTAAACAAAATCTGTCAATTGGATGTCACCTGCTATTTGGACAAATCTGATGGCCATACAGGAAAGGTTTGGGAACAGGTTGTCATGTAAGTACAGTGGCTTACTTGTCTCTCTAACATACAGGTTGACATCGTTATATATCAGTAACCAGGTAAGATTAACGACTAACTGTGTGCAACTGTCCACTGAGACAAATGTAACATGTGTGATATTGGGCTATATAAATAAACATTGATTGATTGAACTGTGACTGAAAGAATGTTGCTTTTATTTTACTTTTTTTGAAGAAGGGGCAGGTAAAATAACATTTTCTTCTCCCTGCTCCTTTTCACCATGCGCTATCAAAAATAAACATAAACAACCAGTAAATGTACATGTTTTGTAAAGTGTACATGTTTTGTTTTAAAATAACTGCCATGTGTGGAATAAACAAATAAATGAACTTAACTTTTAGCGGTTGGAAGTAGATTTAAAGGTACCTGCACTGAGCTCCAGCAGCGCCCTGCCAGCTTTATGGACCTGCAGCCGGAGTCTGGCCTCACTCAGGTAGAGCCAGGCCACGCCCCCTCCCCGAGGCAGGTCAAAGGTCAGCAGAAGCCCCGCCTTGTTCCACGTCCTGAACTGGAACCGACGGACACGCCCCCTGACGACGAGGCCCTGGCCCCCGGCAACTGGAGGAAGCTCTGGGGTCCGGGGAAGGTCACGGCGACGGAAACCGACTCAGCACAAGAAAAGGTGACATTGCCCTGAGAGCGGAGAGAGGAGGAGGAGGGAGAGGAAAATGATTACTAGAGAGATAACACAACATCAAACATGAATATTAAGCAGTTGCAAAGGGCGTGACTTCTGTCGCAATGATCTCATCAGCAAGTCTCCTTAAGAGGACACCTGTATTACCATAATGATAACAGCAAGGCCGAGAATACGATTAAGAAAGCAAACTAAAAAATACCAAAGTCACCCAGCCAGGAGGAAAAAGACATAAAGTATACAAATGAAAAGAAAGAGAACATTCAGTAAGCCTAGTGCTACAATATCTCCACATCTCTGTTGCAGTACGTTGTGTTGAGTAGTGGTAATGTCACCAGGCTGCAGCAGAAATATATTACATCTCAAGCTCTCTGCTGGGAGTAGCCGCAGCCTGCTATCTTTACAATGCTCAGGAAACACAGATGACATCTAAAGCCCTTTGTGGTGTACTTGTACGTGATGACCTATAACTCAGGTTGGGAGTGGGCACAACAAGTAAAAAGTTAACTTGTAAATCCACAAACGCCTACAGCTCCACAGCACTGACACACCAATCTTCCTTCACCCACACTCTTTGTGTTAATGCCACCTCACAGAGCCATATGAAGCACCATTTAGTCCCTGCATTAAATTGGATCATAACTTTGTGGCTAGTACCTTAACACATAAAATAAAATTGCCTCTATTAGATCTTTAGCCATGCATGTGAAATCTGTGAACCTCTTCACTAAGAATTCATGTTTTCTTGCTGCCTGGGCCTTTCCTGTAATGAGAGAGCACTTATGACTTCCTGTAGGAACGCTTCACAGCCTCTCCCTGATGAGCCTGCGCCACTCATCACGGATGTGGAAACATCTGAAGGTACTAATGGTGTGAGATGAGGGGGCATTAGTAAGAGTCTAACCACCTTCTACACTCTTGTATCCTGGCTTCATTACCCAGGCATCCACAGGAACCAGCACACTGCAGGGCCTGAATGGTAAAGCCAATATCTCACCACTTCGATACAATCAATTAATCAATTCAATGTCATTTATACAGCCCAAAATCACAAAATACTAATGTCTCTAAGAGGGCTTAACAATCTATAACACATTGATTGAATCCCAGTAGAGACAAAAGGATTCTTATCAAAACACAAACGCACGTTGGCAATTGTTTCGCAAAAATTACCAATAAAAAAACACTTAAATAAAACAACCTTATTACTTTAAACTAAATAAAAATTCACAAAGTAAAAAATGAACATGCTGGTCTTTGGTCATGTTTGTATTTAAGATATTTTTGTTATTGTCATATGTACCGTATATGTTGCACTGTACAATGAAATGTACGCTCAGCTCTCCACACCTAAATATGAAAAAAATATACAAACAGCATAAAAAAATTCTCAGAATAAAAGTGCATGATAAAACAGAAATTAAATAGGATGTTTAATAATCAGTTAGAAGTCACAAGAGTCACCAAAACACACAACGCAGAATATTTAATACGTGTTTTGAAAGAGAAACTTTCTGAAGGACCACGTTCAGAGGTGGATTTGTGTTATAGTGCCCAGTGATTGATGCTGTGCCCCCTCAGTGCATGTGGTTGTGTTTAACAAAATTAACTTACCATGAGGGTAACTTGGTGGTCTTTGTGTTTGGCTAGATCTATCAAGTTGAGGCCGTTGAACAACACGTTTTCAAGGCAGCCATGAAAACCCCTCTTAGAGACGACTGGTTTCTGAGAGCTGAGGCTCTGGACTGTCCCCACACTCAGCTGGATGAAGACACAAGAAACAGATCTATTAAGAGGGTTGCATGCACATTAAATAAGAAAATACAAAACCTACACGTCTGGCTCTAATATGAGCGTTTAGGGCTTGTATACTGTTGTTTTCCAATTGCATCAAAGTGCGGATGCATGTTCTCCTGTGTGTTCTCCCACCTGCTGGATGTGCCAGTGGCTGAACTCTGCAGGGATCTGAATCCTCTCCGTGTGTTTGTCCACAGTGAGGTTGAGGTGAGAGCTGCGCCGCTCCACCGCTAAATGATGCCAATGCTGATCATCCAGCAGACTGCCGAGGGAGGAGAGACGCCGGGGCTCAGAGGAAGTAGTCCTGCCTGGAAGAGAAGAGGAGAGGTGAGGTGGAGAGAGTAATGAGGTGAAAAAAGGGTGTAGAAAATCGTGATTTTACAAACTTAGAATAAAGTTTGTTTCCATTTTCTGACAATATAAAATAACTTAGCACCAGGCCAATAACATATTATTTACTTTGATGAATAGTTTAGTTTCCCCTGTATACAGCATATGTTATGTTTGTATCGATTTTTTTTACATTTGACTTAACTGTGACAAAAAAATTTTCCCCTGGGATGAATAAAATAGTCAGATTCTGAGCTGCGTCGTAGAATCTGAGAACCAAAGCGAAATATGTCATAATGCCGAATATGAGAAACTGCAGCGGAAACATGGCGGACATCGTTAATGATTGATGAGCAAAGTCCAAATTGGTGGATTCCTTTCTGCACCCCCTGCAGTACTTTGGGAGAAACACTGTGTTTCTGCTGAAGTGCACATAGAGCTGAATACAGTCACCATTAAAAATGCATTAAATAGTCTTTAGGGAGACTCAGATCCAACTTCAAAGAAAGAAACGGAGACACTTTAATGATGGTGGACATTTTCTGATATTGCAGTCCATTTTGTGAGAGGTTTATTTGTCTGCAGCTTATATAAAGAAAACTAATTCATCTATAGTGAAGAAGAGAAGACATCACAGTGAAATCAATATGAGAATAGCAAAACTTTAAAACAAATAAGATGTTGTTGGATGTACAAGGAGAGGATCTTGTGGTTGTTTCTTTGAATATTTGATTTCATTACTGACTTCATGACTGGAAAGACAACGGTGGAAAAAATAGGAGAAGTCCATGAATTAATGTTAATATACAGAGATCAAATGTGACTTTTTCTTTGTCGCTCTCTCTTTATTTTCCTCTATGTGGCTTATCTTTACTTCGTGGATGAAGTATCAAGGTCATCAGGGATTAAAAATATCTTTCTCTTTTTTCAAGAAGTGACAGCAATGGTCGCACATGTAGGTTTATGACATGGCAGTAAGTCGTTTGCTTGGTGTGGAATATAAAAAATGCACCGCTGTCTTCTGTGTAAGACCTCCTGTCAGTGAGTCCTTGAGTGAGATGTTTATATGAATGGTGATGTGGGTCAGCAGAAATCAATAGGTGACTTCCTGATGGGAGCCTGAACGTGCCCGGAAAATATTAAAAAGCGACTTGTCACCATAAAGGAAACATTAAGTCGGATGGGAACACAGAAGAGGGGTCATGGGGTCGAAGAAATAAAGTATATTTACAGCATGAATGTGCACATTAATATCATGGAGATAATATGTTATTATTAGCTTATTTGATAAGATAAGGGGCCGGACATCTCTAAGCGGTAGACCAATCACAACAGAGCCGGCCAGATAACCAATCAGAGCAGACTGGGCTCTGTCTGGTTCAGACAGAGGGTGAAAAGAGGTGCTGCAGCACAGGCAGTATGAGAAAAATAAAGAGCTTTTTGAACATTAAAGCATGGAGACATGTTACAGGAGAGACACTATATACTGATATACACCTGAAAATGACGGCCCCTCTAAAGATGGATAAAAAAAACACAGGGCTGAAAGTTCGACAGAGGAAAAGACAAATATAATGATGCAGGGGTAACAGAAGGTTTTGGGAGTTGTAAAATGCAAAAGAAAGAGGGTGAAGGAGGCAAGGAAAAAGGAAAGGAGTGAGGGAGGTAGAGAGATAATGGGGGGAGGGGATGGGTGAATGGATGGATGGAGAAAGTATTTCAGCAGCCAGATGGGGTTCCTGATGAGAGGTGAGCCATATGGTGATGATTCAGCAAGGCGGCCTCTAGTTTAACCAACCCTCACACACACACACACACACACACACACACACACACACACACACACACACACACACACACACACACACACACACACACACACACCCACACACACACCCCTATACAGTCTGTAAGCCATGCATCAAGTCCTACAGAGTCCGGCCCTAACACATGCTACAGTGAACGGATACCATCCATCATGGCTGCAACTAGACAGAGATGCAGCAGCGGAGCGAGAGCCGAGGTTTAAACCAATCAGGCGGCAGCGTGCGTGTCGTCCATCTCACCCAACCACAACCAATCAGAAGTTATCTCAGGGGGGTTTATATTGTCCTCCACCTTATAGAGAAGTTCTCCACCAGTACGCCCACAGAGAGGCCCACAGATGACATGTCAAGACACTAAATCTCTTCGTGCTGATCAAGTTGTTTCAGCTATGTTTCAATTTTTACCAACGATGTCAACAATATACTGCAAGCTTCTTAAGCCTACCACTTCTCTTGTTTGCCATATCCGTATATCTCCCAATATTTCCGCAGATAAACCTGGTATTCATAGAGATTGTTGTGTCATTCTCCAATGTACAAGACATCGAGCGTTTGAGGCCGTGGCTCCTAAACTATGGAACGCTCTGCCCGCTCTGCCCGCTCACCCACGGTCCGCTGACTCTGTAGACGCTTTTAAATGTCATCTAAAGACATTCCTGTTTGGGCAGGCGTTTGGGTAACTTGTGTGCTTTTATTCTATTGTATTTTATGTTTGTATTCTGTTTTTATTGTGTATTGTGTTTTTCACAATGTATTGTGTTTTTAGCACTTCTTAACACGTGGCTTGTGTGGTCATTTAATCTTTTATGATTTGTATGATGTTTTAATGCTTTGTCAAGCACTTTGTGACTATGTCTGGGAAAAGCACTTTATAAATAATGTTACTTACTTACTTACTTAGTTACTTACTTACTTACATACATAATATATGTCAGTATTGCTCAGTTGTGTAGATATCAGTATATTGTGTGAGGTACCTTGTCTGAGCAGCAGCTGCAGCTTTCCTCTCTCTAACTCCAGACTGAGTCCTCTCCCTCTCTCTCCCTCTGCATGCAGCAGCGTCCCAGAATTCCTCAGGGTTTTAAACTTCAGAGAGACGACCTCTCTGGACGTCTGCCTCGGGTTGGGGGTCAACCTGAACACCAAACTGCTGCTGCCGTCCAGACTCACCACATCAGAGGCTGGAAGACACAAAGAGAGACAGAGGGAGTCAGGGCTTTGAGTTATATCAGTATTTCATATTGTGCTGTCATATAGTAGGGAAGCATTCAAATCAATACTAACTTGGGGTCCTTTAACCAAGCCACATCTGGATTAATGGTCAATATACCTTTTCTCTAAAAACAAAATTAGACTGTAACTATTTTTTTGTAGCTATAAGATATCATTTTATAAGATGTTAGTATTTTTATTTATTGATGCAGAAAATCTCCAAGCTAAAAAAACCCAGAAAAATAGACACACCCTTCTCGAACGAAATCGTCTCAATGTTTCTGGAGGTGGATGAAGAGGAGTAAATCACTAAGGGTTTAATTTGTGTGAGATACTTACCTCACATGTTTTCAGAAAAGCAAATTAGGAGGAGGACTTTTACGTAAATTACGGTTATGTTTTAAAGGAAATCTTAATACCAGGCCAATTGTGTTGTGTTGCAACAGACTTTGCGGATATTGTGTTTTGCAGTAAATGTTTAATGTATTTGTGTTCATTTAATTTGAAAAACACTTTAGATAAAGATAATTTCAATCGACTGTCAACAAATTAAACAGCATATGTTTTTTTTATGAATAAAGTAATGAAAGCTGGATATGGATGGATGGATGCAATTAAGAAATGTTCCCATGGGATTAGCAGATGTAATGTGGATCTTTTGTGAAACATGAATTATGAGTTAACATATGTTAACGTGGGTAAAAGCACAGAACATTGTGAGTTTGTTCTTTTGTGCTGATCCAGAACTCTTAATGCAAATCATAATCCAAACAGAATCCATTAAACTGCTGTTAACACCATATGGTTTCAGGTTTTCAGTAGAAGAGTGTGAAACATGATGGTTGTCAATGTTTAAACAGGAAATAATTAAAACATGAATTAGGGACAATAGTTGGCATGAAGCCTAATTATCTCTTGCTGCATGAAAGCTGAAAAACATACCAATATAAGACAAAATAAGGCACTATAACTTTATTAAGTATTCAAATGATAAGGTAGATGATCATTATGTATTAAAGCAGGGGAAAAAGTCAAAGTCTCATACATACTGTACATAACAAATCTCCCAGAGACCCTAGCTTCAACATTATACGGTATTTTGTTAATTTTAAAATACATTTCTGCAATATTTCTGCTGCAGAACCGGTAAGGTGTGCATTATGCTCTGCCTTAATGATAGACTGTCCTAAAGTGAGCCAGCACCTTTAATAACTTCAGATTGCTCTCTTTGTAAAAGCCCTCTTCCTAATCTGCCTTTCTGAAAACATGTAAGGTAAATATATCTCACACAAATGAAACCCTCAGTGATTTACTCCCCTTGATCCCCTTTTAAAAACATTGGGTATATTTTGTTGGGTCTCTGGAGAGTCCAGTCAGGATGGTAGAGGAAGAGAAGTCTTACTGTAAGGACACCCGTAGGTCTCCAGCCGGAGTCCGATCCTCCCGCTGGGGTTCCAGTCCAGAGGGAGGAGGCGGAGGAAGCGAGCGACGGCCGGCTGCTGCAGTTTGTACTGAACCACACTGTCTGCATTACTGTTACCTGGGAAAGACTGGAAACACACACAAAAAACTGTTTATCCGTCTGTGATTTATAAGAAATTGGCATGGATGTAAGTGGGAGATTAATTGATTGGACACATTTCACCTAAATTACTTGGCAAATTTGCACAAACATTAAACTGAAAGGTTGACATCTACACTTTGTACATGTTGGGGAAAATATTTTCCTGGGCCCATAACTTTGAGCCAGTTTATCAGTTTGTACGGCCCTCGCTGAGCACAGGCCTGCACCTTGGGCAGTTGTGCTCTCAGTGTTTTGTCTCCCTGTTCCTGCCTGTTGGCGTCAGCTCATAGAGGTGTTATGGTTTTATCTTGTTATGCACAATGTTGATTCTTCTCTCAGAACCAGCTAAATACATGGGTCTGGGGTAGAGATCTTCAGAATTGGTTTGGCATCTTCTGTGTCAACTCGTGGCACAGTACGTCTTGTGAATTCTCCAAATAAACCATCAGTGTTTGCCATCAAAGTTCCTGCTGTCCTCGTGTCTCTCTGAGTCTCCATTGCTTCAGAAGTTTCCATCACAGTACAGATTAAACAAACCAGATGCAACTGTTGAACTAAGCAATATGTCAAACTATTCCTGTGCCTCTTCCTATGTATACCTTTAATAACACTCAACATGCTATTATCTGGCACAACATCCTGTTTGCTTCTTTTATCTTCCCTGCACACTACTAAGACACCACTTCAATTCACCCATATGTCCTCTTTAATGTCACTTGCCACTCAAAAACATGTGCATAACAGCACCGCAGCATGTGCATAAAAGTGTCACAGTTCTGACAGTTTTCCCTCGTTGGTTTCAGTACGTGGCTGTGCTCCAGGCTGCGTGTTCTCAGCCAGGAAAGTGCCGCTCGGCTGCCTCTCCGCTCCGCTCCGTGTCCATCAACAGCAGCTTAAGTGTTTTGGCAACAGGTCCGCACTGTCAGCAGAGCTCTTTCATTGCTCATCCATTATTAATGAAGAGTCAAAGGCTCCTGATGACTGTGATTATCTCCTCAGGATGGACTGATCCCCGCAGACCAGCCCTGCTCAACATCATACCGCTGTAAATACACTGTGGTAGTGCTGGGAAATGAGCTGTAATGACTGTGGTTTAATCACACACACATTATGATACTGAACCTACAGTACTGCTTGTGCTCATACAAGAGTTTAACAGTAAGATGGCAAAGTCTCACACTTTGGAAATAAATGCACATTTAAGCCGCTTTTCCTCTTGACAAAAATAATTCCAATGACACCTGCTAATATATGTCTTTTGTCTTTAATTGTCTTCAAATCACCATTAACTTTTGGATCTGTGCAGCAGACACAGGTATTGATCAGCAGCTCCAAACAGCAGAAATTACGGCTGGGCTGACACAAGTTTCCCCCCTTTTCTGCTTCTTAAGGTGTTTATGTATTCATTAAAATAAACACGGATTTTGATTGATTTGGTGTACAAAACACACATTTAATATGCTCTCCTCGAAGCCACCAGACTCCATTGAAAGAAAGAGCCATTTTATATTGCTGATTATTGCAAAACTCCTAAAAAAACGCTTTTTAGTTTAGTTTTCCACTGTTCCAACAATCTCTAGTTTTAAAGATATGACATTTTTTGCTAGTGATACCCAGCCTGAGAAGGCTACAAGGTCCTCAATGGTGGGCAAGGCATGGTGGCCCCAGACTTTGTGGCCCCCCTCTACTTCCTCTAAAAATCAAGTTTAATCTTCTTCTCTGTGCCGATTTGAGGAACAAATTAACCATTCAAATGGTAGAAAAACTGTCTGAACTTGACGATCCGTTAAAATTTGTAAAAAATCAACTCTTTGACTTCCGACTTCATCACATCACTACAGACAAATAACAGTCAGTGAAAATGACCAAATCAACTAAATCTACAATCAGTCAGTCAGAGTGCTCCACTTCTGAATGAAAATGAACCATTGTTATATGCTGTGCCTCGTATTGTTAAATACATGCAAAATGTCTCCTTGAGGAAACAGCGGCCTTTGCACTCACCCCGATGCTGTCCTCCTGTCTGTACTGCTTCCAGTTGTTTCCCGTGTCGCTGAACATCAGCAGGTACGACGTCAGCCAATCAGAGCTGCCGTAGCGTCCCTGCGTTGCCACGGCGCTGATCGTGGTGCGCTCTCCGAGGTCGACCTCCAGCCACTGATAGCCGTCTGAGGAGAGAGGAGACCACCCTCCCGCTCCTAAAGGGGGAGAGGTTGATACATCACATTTCTCTCTAGAGGAATCAGTACATCAGTCCTGTTCTGAAGTCTTGACACTGGCTTCCTGTCTGTCAAAGAATTGATTTCAAAATACTGCTGCTGGTTTATAAAGCTTTGAATGGTTAAGGCCCAAAATACATTTCTGATCTCCTGCTAAATGATGAACCATCCAGATCTCTCAGGTCTTCTGGTCAGCTTTCTGTCCCCAGAGTCAGAACTAAACATGGAGAAGTTCAGTTATTCTGCTCCAAACATCAGGAACAAACTCCCAGAAACCTGCCGGTCCGCTGCAACTCTGACTACTTTTAAATCCAGGCTGAAGACTTTTCTTTTTGCCGCTGCTTTTAATTGAACTATTCACATCTTACACTGCACTGTAACTGTTATTCATGTACCTGTTATTCAACTCTTATTATCTTTATTTCTTAATGTTTATAATGTGTTTCTTTCCGCTGCACTATTTCTTAATGCTCTTAATGTCTTTCATTTTTGTAAATCACTTTGAATTGCCTTGTGTTGAAAGGTGCTATATAAATCAGCTTGCCTTGCCTTACTGTATGTGCATTAGGGATGACTTGCTTGCCCTTTAAGTGTTACCTTACCACGCATTTGTTGTGGAATAAAATAATTGAGCATAGAGTATTTCACTTACTGAATGGTGCTGAAACAGGTTAGTTTTACTCCAAGATACTGCAGGTGTTTTGAATTACAAAAATAACATCCTGATATTTACTTCAAACACAGTTCATTTATTGAATTTTTATAAATCTGTTTGTCTTTGTAAATTAAATGTAGAAATCAGGCAACTCTAAGCAAGTTATTGCCGCTAAAAACCTGCCTGACATGACCTTTTTTACTGGATTAGATTTGTGACTATCAAATGTACTCTCTAGATTTCCATAACATCATCAATAAGACATTGTGTTGCTGGTCAATGATTCTTTGCACAAATGCTAGACCATTAGTGTCCTTTCTCCAAATATAGCATTGCTAAGAGGCTGTGGCGTGATTTATTGATTAGTTGTACAGTTTGCTTGCAAGTCTGGATCGTTAGCTATATAGAATATCATCAATAAAAGGTTGCGTTGCCAAGCATTGATTGTTTCTACAGTCCTGCATGTCTGCATCCTTCCCGTATGACATATCACAATTAAAGAGCATTGTTGTTGCTTATTGATGTGTTCTAAGTTAATATGTCGAATAGGAGGGTTTGGTGAAAGAAACGCTGAGTAGTATTCAATAGGCGTGTAGCGTTTCCTTTGTTTCTTATTGCTTAGTTCCACATTTTGCACGCCATACAATTTGTCTCACCCCAAAACACTTTAAATAAAGGCTATAGTGCGTTATTGATTAGCTGTATACAAGTCATGAAATGTGTCTGTGTTTTCAGATCAACAGTGTGTGTGTGTGTGTGTGTGTGTGTGTGTGTGTGTGTGTGTGTGTGTGTGTGTGTGTGAGTGTATGCTGTCTGCTTTTTGTTTCTGCACCAGGAAGCTAACATTGTCTTAAAAAAGCAACACACATCATTTATCCTAAACCTCCAGGGGACAGTACTGAGCTGTTCAAGTTAGTTAAGGTGTTGCTTGTGACTCTCTGCCATACAGTCCATCACAAAAAGTCGGCTGTAAGACATTTTTGTTTTATTTGTGGGGTCAAGCAGTCTGCCAAACGGCGAGTGTGATATGGGTTCAGCAATCAGGGAATACAAATATGTTCTCAGAGTATCCACAGGACATATTATATAAGCTTGAGAGTTGAATTCGCCTTCAAACTCAGCCTCCTTTTCACCACGATTTTCTCTCACGCTCAATTTTACCCTACTTAATCACTAAAGTATTCCACCTCCCTCATGTCCTCAAGAGGAGCAAACCACCATCCTACAGCAGTGTGTTATTGCAAAGGATGAAAGGATGTAACTTTAATTATGTGTTAAATTAATACTAGTTCTAACCACTATGACTGTGGGGTTGCAAAATAAATAGTGTCCGTATTCCCTTACTTTGTCTCTGAACTAAGCTAAGCAGTGAAAAAGAATCAGTGTCGGTCTGATTGCTGGTGGACCTAAAGGCCAAAGCTAATTAGCGCTTGACTAGCAGACGTGTCCAGTGACAGGAGAACAGAACAGAGCAGACACTCTGACCTTTCCTCATGAAGAGTTGACAGAGGGAAAAGAAAAGAGAAAGAGGTCGGAGGGAAAGAGCTCCAAGACTCAGAAAGGCGTTACAAAGACTTACTGTGTGGTCCACCCTGATGGGTACAACTGGCTGCGACGGCTGTCACTTTAAATCAAACAGTTTCTTTCTGCTCTGATTGTCCATCAAGGAACCAACTCTAACCAGCCACTTAGAAATGTGGTTATGGTTAATGACAGTCACTCCTCTGCAGGCCAAAAAGAACTACAAACTCTCCGATGTTATGGCTTTACCCATCAGGGAACAAAAGGGGCCCTATTACACTTTTGGGGGATTTTCCCTTTCCTGTAGTGTGTTATAAAGGTTTTTGTGCATGTAAATGGTCTGCAAAGGCTAAAATCTAAAAGTTCCCCCCACACACTTTTTCTGACTGTACAACAGTTTAAAAACAATGCAGTGTTTTTCTCCTTTGTGTTGAATTCCTTTTTTTACATGATAACTTGTCCAAACAGTTCCTATTGGACGTTTTATCATTTTTAATATTTCTACTTTGAGTATAGCACAAATGAAGGAAGCCCTTGGATACCTAAGCCTGGTAATATATTGTAATCAGGCATATTTCATTGCATATTACTGTACCCTTCACATATACCTAACATGTCTAGGCTGTTGTCATGATTGATTTCTCCCATATTCATGCACAGGATCCTCCTCTCCTCTCTCCAGCTACTGCATCCATTATTGATCATTCTAGATGTTTTCATTCCCTACATGATCACTAGGTTTCCTCAGAGTTTCTATTCTCTGCCAGTCACCTGCACACCTGTCACTCACTTCCACGTAAACCACCCCTGTGCCTAACTCCGTCATTAAGTCTTGGTACTTAAACCAGGTATATTTTGATACTCTGATAAGGTTACTGATACACATTTTTAGAGGTAACTAGTAATTGTAAAGGAATACATTTTTAAAGTATCCCTCCCAACTCTGACTATATGAATGGACTAAAATAGAACAAGCACAAAAAAGGGCGAAGTTGGAGAGGAGCTAGAGATATCCACGGCGCTAAGTATACCTAATAAGTATATTTGAGGTGGGTTTGCTGCACCCTTCTTCCCTGATCCTTCAGTAATCCGCCTCACATGTAAGGGCTCTGACACCTGAAACCAACTCAATTTGTCTCCCTGTTTTTATTAGAGCAGTACAGGTAGTGTATGTAACAGGTGAGGATAAGGCTTCACTGTTGAAGGGAAACCAAGCTTGACGAGAGTCCGCTCTGGACGTTAGCTTCACTATGAAGAAAAGATGGATGGACAAGTAAAGAAAGGACTCTTGAATCATTAATAATGCACCGATATTCCACCTGACAGGTACAGAGGACATACAAAGAGAGAGACATGCAGCAAAATGAAAAGTCAAGCAGAATGGAAAAGGCAAGGAAGAGGTGAGCCGTCACAGTGAGAGAGACAGGTAGGAAAGAGAGCAGGAGACAGGTAGCTGAAAGGAAAAGAAGACGGACACATAGCAGGCAGAGTGTTTTATATACAGGCCTGGAGCTCATCATTTGCATGAGAATACAGAGCCGGGATGGTAATTCCAGCAGCCTGATAACATGTCAGATGGACAGAGAGAGCCTAATAACGCAGGAGCCCGGGGAACATTGAGTGTCTCCTGCAGCCAAAGTACAACACATAACCCGAGTCGAATTTCAAGTGTAATCATTAAAACTTTACAATTACAATGCACAAACACATGTACTGAAAATCAATAGTGTGCAATCCATACACAACCAGAACAGGTTAAACTTAAAGTTCAAAGGGACCCTATATGCTCATTTTCAGGTGAATATCAGTATGTAGTGTCTCTACTGTGACATGTCTACATGCTTTAATGTTCAAAACGCTCTTTATTTCTCTCATACTGCCTGTGCTGCAGCACCCTTTTTTCACCCTCTGTCTGAAACCAGAGCCCAGTCTGCTCTGATTGGTTAGCTGGCCGGCTCTGTTGTGATTGGTCAACTGCTTAAAGATTTCCTGCCCCCTTAGCCTATCATGTACATTGTGTTGGAGCTCTAGCCAGTAGAAGTGCACGTGTTACGTAGTGATGTCACTATGTTCTGGAAGTAAACAAAGGAGACGTTTCAGGCAGGAGGGGGAGTGTGTGGGAGAGAAACTCTGCAGACAATTACAATGCCCAAAAACCTATATAACGCACGACACGAAAGGGAAAACCACCGAAAATGTGGACTATAAAAGATAACAGAAGTAACCAGGATGGCCGAGTGGTTAAGGCGTTGGACTTAAGATCCAATGGGCATCAGCCCTCGTGGGTTCGAACCCCACTCCTGGTAAATTTAAAGTATTATTGAAATGAATTAGGGCAGATTGCATAATGTAATCAGATGTAGTAGATAAGCAACACTAGATGGATATCTTAAGAAAATTAACACGCAATGTGTAAAAGCGCTAGCCAATAGAAGTTTGAGTGCTACATAGTGATGTCACCATGTTCCGGGAAGGAAAAGTATGCTAGTGGAGAAATTAAAGATGAAAACTGAATATGTGAAATCAAATTGATGTATAAGACAGACTGAGGAGCCAAACAGAGTGTAAAATAGTGCTTCATCCTGCATCCTGGTGAAAGAGACATTTATCTCTGTCATTCATCAGCTTCCTGCTGGAGCGTTTCAGACTATTCCTGGCCCAGATGTAAAGATATTGAGTGTGCCATCTTTTGAAAGAAAATGCTGTGTATAAAATGCTGTGTATAAAATGCTGTGTATAAAATGGACAATATGTGAGGTTTCACGCATGCTTTATGGCAGACACAAACACATCCATCACTGCTGAGCCGTGTGTGAACACTGTGGCAGAAAAAGAATCTCAAAGTAGGAATGTGTGCACTTTTCAGCTGAAGCTTTGTTTGTTCAGCATAATTATGATCTGTTTAGCACAATATACTGAGGGTAGCAAATAAGACTGTGTCTACTGCCTGCAATTACACAAGACTGGAGCCAGGTGACGGAAACACACACTCTCATTTATGGGGAAAAGGTTAAGTAATAGACAACGCCGTGGAACATATCTGCTTATACTTTAGTCGTTGAAATGATTTGTTTTAATCTGACCCTTTTATCTGTTATCTCTAACATCATCCTGATGATTTATATCACACCTGTGAAATACACATTGATGCTGCAGATAATGCATACAACTACAAATCTAATCAACCTTAAACGACAGTATTATGCTCACGATCAGACTCGTTTTATAACACTTCTGAGGTGAAATTGTAAACAACAAAATCAGTTACCAAGAGACCTATTCCCTGGATGTGCACAAACCTCTTCAGTGAAGTAAATGGTTTTAATTACAGCGCATTGTTATTTAAAAAAAACTCTTTAATGATAGAGCCCATGTGAAAAACATGCGTATTAATCCTTTAGGCGGTGTTGCAGGGCTCTGATAATCTGTTCATTTAGAGAGTAAATTAACTGGAAGCAGAGCTGCTCCTCTGAGAGCGGAGGCAGAGAGTTAGCAGCAGGAAATAGAAACCAGACGTTCATTTATTCATCGATTTCCTCAGCAAACAGCTGGAACCGTGTGAGCTCTGCACCGTTAATATAGCTTGGGAGGAAATGTGACACAAACAGCCCTCCTTATCTCCTAACAGCTATTTTTAACTCATTCATTACACCCCCACTCCTAATCCCTGCATTTTCTCACATTCAAGAAAGTCTGGAGCATCCAATACACCAACTACTGTGTGTATGTGTGGAAATATCCTCAGCCATTTTATTGTGGCGGCATTATATGAGTTTTTTGGCCTTTTGGCAGCAGATAACTCAGTCATTATTATAATATGAAGTTGATACAATGAACAAAAAGTTGGTTTTAATTGCACAGCATAGTGGATAAGAAGCTACATTTATAATTGATGCATGGGTTTCCTTTTGATGACTTTCTTAGTGGCTTATTATGAGACAGTCTGTTTATTCTTCAGTTTTATTTCCCCAGTGATTGTCTGATTGTGTTCACCTGTTGCCCCCCCCAGCTGTGTCTTGTCTTGTGATGAGTCTTGTGTCTATAGAGTTTTGTCTTCCCTTGTGCTCCTTGTTGCGTCTTTGTTTTCCCCATGCATCCTCCTGTTGGTTTTCCCGGGGCTCCTGTACCTCGTGTTCCTGTTTGTGCATAATCCGTTTTTCCTCGTTTTCTTGGTTATCGGCTTTTTTGTGGATTAAAGCTTGGTTCTTGTTCAAACTACTTTACCTCTTTTTTTGTACTGCGTTTGGGTCCTGCCTTCCTACCAAACCCTGACATATTATCTGTTAAATGCCCCACTGTGTTCACCGGCTAACTGCTACCTTGTTGGTCTGATGTTTAGAAATGGGCAGGTAGCAGTGATACAGTGATTTTATTTTACAGCTGCCACAGATGAAAATGTGTCTGAGAGTGAATCAAAATAGTGAATGTACATGTCGTAAAACCAACAAATTTGAAGAAAGATGCTAAAACTTGGAAAAAAAGGCTGAGCTACTGTTTGGGGAAAGCAAGACTTTTGAAATAACACACAAATGATAATACAATAAAACTCAACAGGAATATGTTCAGTAAAAATAAATAAACGTATTTGGGCTATTTTAAAGTCTCACTTGTAGTCTCATTCTGCCAAATCATGCTGTAAATTGCAGTGATTAGTTCCCACTTAGTAAACATCATCCAGTCATTCATTATAATTCACTCAGTCACTCTCAGCTGCAGAAAAATCTTTCTTACCGTCTCTCCTGTTGAGTTTGGCGAAGCCCGGCGCGTGGCTGCTGGACAGCTGGGAGGAGCTTCTGAAGGACGATGGAGGCAGATTGGACACCAATGAGCTGTCACACACCTCTGTTAACCAATCACAGAGCAGGAAAAAAACATTAAAGTTAGGGCTTTCGCATTCTCCCTTAAAGTTCTTTAAAATATGAACTTTCAAAACTCTGTGGCTCAACAAGTACAAGTGAACTGACAGGGAAACTGTCATCTTTTAAGTAAACAAGTTTTTACAAGGTGTTCATGATAATCAATACATATTCTTTAATATCTGCTCATGTACACGGCTGAGGGTACCTTGTCTCAAAGCACTTCAACAAAACTGTTGCTCTGAATTTTGCACATTTTCCATAAGATGATTTTTAAATTGCTCAGTGATCTCTTTGTTGTCCAAAGCAATCAACAGCATGCATTAAAACAAACACACAGATTATTTGCGTTGTAATAAATATTAATAAAAAAAAAATACATCCATTCAACAAGGTTTTAAAATAGCACAGATAGTAACAGCAGGTTAGATGTCAGCTAGGTGAAAGCAGGCCTTTGACATTACACTGCAGTCTGTCAGTAGTTTAACACAGGAACGTCTCCTCTCTCAGCATGAGTGTAAACATTATTAAGGGTCAAAATCATAAAAGGAGATGTGTCCAAACTCTTCTTCAGAGTGGAAAACACAGCTGAGGGGTCGACAGTTAAAACCACACTGAGGATATCGCAATATCACACGCAGCTGGAGATAGATTATCATTTTCCATCTGTTCGTCTGGGAGAAAAAGTGTTGAGTTGTTAAAAACAGAAGGACGAGAGCGCACTGAGGCTGAGAGGAGGAAATAATCAGCAATAAAGAAATACATTATGTCATTGAATAAGGTGATACACAAAGAAACAGATGCCTTTAAATCAAACGTTTGTCACAGCTTCATCATCATTCCTTTTGAGTCTGTGGATATGAGCACGAGTGGCACTAATCACAGAGAGGCATGCTTTATGTCCCCAGGTGGAAACAGGTCTTTCAGCTGTAATGGCACCATAGGAGATGAATGAACAGTGTAATAATGTGGATGAATGAATGCTGTAATCATGTGGTGTTAAGATGAATGGCTCATTACAGGCTGATCCTGATGGAGACTAATCAGCGTTGTCAGAAGAAACCTTCATGTTTCATTCTTTAATGCTTTATAGATGACTGAAGGCAATAAAATCTTCATATTTTATACCTAATGCAATTATTATCATTTTAATTGGCTTCTCTTTGCAATCAAACCCCATTTAATATACTGTATTATATATAGAACAATATGCAATTGCGAAGTTGTACAAATTCAATTGTGTTGTCTTGCTTTGAGATATTGTAGGAAGGGGGTTGCAATCTAAACTTAATAAAGGAAAATGAGTTAATAATGTTAAGCTAGTCCCCGTCTCCATCCCACTAATGTTCAAACACTCTCCTCATTCTCTTTAACTAAAAACACAGTTAAATAAAAATGATTTAGGCAAGTATTTAATTGTTTGTAGGGCCCTGCGGCTGTACACATCTTAATAATTCATCATTCGGATAAACTGTATACTTAACAGTAATGAGACACACTGTAGAATTGTAGCCCGTAGTGTAATTGAACCCCACACATATATATACAAACAGATTCATGAACATCAGCTCAATAAGTATTCACAGCTTCCCCCTCTGTAATCTAGCGCTGCCTCCATCTAAAGCTGTTAATGGATGTTGTTCTCAACCGCTGAGATAAGAGCCAATTACTATGACTCACGCTCGGTCCGATCCCTGCACACAACTCTTTAGCTTCCATTACTCCGTCAACATTAGTGTACTTCATCTCAACAGCACAAGGCCTTCATCTGCCTCTCAGTATCCACCACGGACCCATGATTTCACTGTTTAAAGAGGACATATTGTGCTCCATTTTGGTATTTTGTGCCTCTACTGTGACATGTTTCAATGGTTTCAAAAGCCCCTTAGCCTATCACGTACAATGTGTTGGAGTGTTAGCCAATAAAAGCTCAGGTGTTACAAAGTGATATCACTATTACAAAAGTAATAACAAAGGAGTCCAATAGAGGTGTTTCATGAGTGTGTGGGAGAGAAACTCCCTCTGGAGGGAACACAAGGATGATTTTAGCCTTTGCAAACCATTTACATGCACACAAACCCATAGAACAAAAAACAGGAAAGGGAAAACCCCCAAAAAGCATAATAGGGCCCCTTTAAAAAAGGAATGATGCTCAATTTAAAAAGACACTTTGTTCACAACAGTGCTGGATTATGTCGCTTGAGTTTGTATTGTGACAAAAGGCGCTTTTATAACTGCCTTTATCACATCAGTGGCATTCTGAAAAAGTAAGACTATACTGCCCAAAATATCTTGCAGGCCAGATTTGTTGACCTTTCACAGATCATGAAAAGGATAAACATATGTTTTAATGATGATTAATCCTGAATTCACCCTTTTTTTGGGCTACTTGAGGGGAGTTAACAACTTGTAGCACAGCAAATCATAACTTCAATAAAAATGTCATCTGATTTCCTACTTCTTTTTGTCAAAATTGCTACGAATGCAAACCAGTTCCCTCTAGTATTCGTCACATGAAATTACATATTTTCAGTTTTAAATGGCAACGACTATGTTGTACTGTATTTTGGGAGGACAATATTATGATATTTGTGATGAAACACTTCTCAATTCAATTTCATTGGATTTATCATGGGGGAAAAGTTTGCAAACAAGCCTCATTTAAGGCGGGCAGGGAAACAGTATGTCGTTCTGGAGCGATGCCACCTACTGTACAATCCTCTGCTCCCAAACTACCTGCATGTTTCTGACAGGAAGTGCAGAATCTAGTGTAAAATTGGCTGCACAATTTGAAAAAATAACTAATAGCGATTGATCATTTTTGCAACCCTATTAATGACATGATGTCTGAATGTGCCAGTGTAGTTGTAATGCTTTATTGATGTTAAATGTTAAAATTAGCCTTTAAAAGTTTCATTTATGCATTTGGAGAGTTTTAAAGTCGATGAATATTTAATCCCGCCTCCAGCTTGGCCTCAGCGGCTCTGAGCAGTTTCTCTCTGATGGTGAAATTATCTGGTACTAACTGAGTCTGAAGTCAATTTAGGACACTTTGTTACGGCAGATATCATTAAGAATCCTGACGTACAGCCGCATTACACAGACTGAGCTTCACAGTGGCTCTTTAGTTGGTATTTTATATCTCTATCATTAGTAATAGAGTAGTTTGAGCCTCATACATATTTAATGTGACTCTTTTAAATGTGCTGCTCCACATTCATCAGAGGGCCTGCAGCTCTTTGTTCCCCTGGAGCTCCTCCTGATAGTCTTTATCCCTGCAGCCGTTGACCTGACAGACTCTTGTTACTGTGGGGGGGCTCAGCGTGAAAAGCAGGGGAATTACAGTCGTCTGAAGAGGGGAAATGAGAGGGAAGGCTCTCCAAGGAGGAGTTCATTAATCCCTGAGGAGATAATGTGTGGTGAGGTAACTCTCAACAGAGAGAGGGAGCGGAGCGGTTTGAAAACGTCGGGCAGGTTTTCCTCCGCTTTGGCATTTAAGAGCCGACGTCCCTGACACTGTGG
Organism: Dissostichus eleginoides; assembly: GCA_031216635.1. Classification (NCBI taxonomy): domain Eukaryota; kingdom Metazoa; phylum Chordata; class Actinopteri; order Perciformes; family Nototheniidae; genus Dissostichus; species Dissostichus eleginoides. The sequence continues at coordinate 185,546 of JASDAP010000494.1, forward strand.
CCGGTGGAGCACAAACACAGAGGGCTCAGAGGAAAATGGAGCTAAATGTTGAATACCTGCTGGACTCTGCAGCCACTGACCCTCGACACTGACCCTGTGTCGGACAGAGAGCTTTCCTGAATATCAAATCACTGCACCTTCATCCTTTACACAAGAACAAACACACCTCCTTTTTCTTTTGTCAGATTTGACATCCAATGAATGGTAAACTCACAAAAAATAGTCTCTCCTGGCATTTACATTTCAGGCACTACAAGAACAACATTTTACATGTTTGAAGATGTCAGAGCCTAAGTACACTCACAGCAAACAATACAAAACATTTCTGTGACACTAGAAGGTCTTATTATGGAGAATAAAACAAGTAACTTGAGAGCTGTTTCTCTTCAGGATAAAAGCCCTTACGATGCAATTACAGGAGGTTAAACAGGAGGAGAAGAGGGCATTTGGGACACAGAGGCAACTGTTTTTCTTGATGACTTCTCAGCTGAAATACATATGGAAGAAAATGACAGCATTAACTGAATCTCCCTTCTTCCTCTGGTGAACAAATACAAAAAAGTGTAATGCAGAATTTCACCGACAAGAGCAGGAGAACATTATATTGGCATTTGAGTGATGGAATATGGCTTTTCATCTCAATAAAATATCCTCCCATCAAATGAATGTTTAATAGTTTCTGGTACCTGAGATGGATTTAGAGGGAGAGCGTAGTCTAACCTCTCTCCTGGAGCCCATCTATCCATCCACAGTGTCACTTTTATCATTCGGGGAGTATAAACTGGGAATCTGATGGCAGTTAAAAGTCTCAAAAGATATTTGTTTTTCCAAATCTTTGAAGGGCCGAGGCCTTGGCAGTGTCAAGCACAATTACTCACCACTGACAAGATGGGCGGACTTATACTTGGCACAGGAGTGACAGAGAGGGGGCCATAGCTCTTTCACCTGCATCGTCCACTTCTTTACTGTTTTACTGAATAACGAAGTGCCCACAGAGTCCGTGACAGAGACCCTGAATAGCGATGAGCTCCATCCTCACTCAGCAAACAGTGAACAGAAGGTCCTGCTCTTCAGAGCTCTGTAAGCCCCAAACACCCAGAGTTCAGTGCTGCTCAGTGTGAGCCCTCTCCTTCAGCCATTCAGAGCATGCAGCAGTAAGCAGGATAATGAGGCTCCGGCCATGGTTGTTTTTGCTCCACAGCACTGACAATCATCCTCCAGTAGAAAATGTTCCTTCTTAGTAATCCAAACCATTTCTACCTCCGGTTTGACCCGAAGAGATAAGACTAGGAAGTATTGAAGGAATATAAATATAGTGGTCTGCATTTGTGTGGTGTATTAATAATACATAAGTCTGTGCAGAGACTAAAAACATCCACCACCGTAATAAAGATCATCAATTAAAACGTTATGTCTGTTTGATCTATTTCATTTTACCTGTCGAATACAAAAGGACAACTGGGAAAACGTCTTTTTAGTAAACAACAGCTTGGCGAATTACTAATGTGTTTATAATTATTATTGGATTGATTGTTTGGTCTATAACTAGTGGGAAATAGTGAAAAATAGAAGCTTAGTGACAATTACTAAGGCTTGTTGATGATCTGCTGCAGCTGGTGAGCTAACCGCTAACATGCTATTAATCGGAAACATGCTAGCGCTAGTCAGTCTAATATTTCCCTATGTTTCTTTCTATTGTGTCTTTATTGTGTCATTACTTTTCTATCATGTTAATTTCATTGTCAAGTTTCATTTTGTGCATAAAACCTAAACAAAGTAGGTGGACTTCAAGCTGCATCATAACAACCTACAAGGATACACATCTTTGTCCTTGCTCTTTTGCAGTCTTAATTGTTGGTGATCCCTTATAAGTGTCTGTTTTGCTCTGATAAAATATAAATTATAAATAGTGATTGACACAGAGTGCTAATGGTTCACCTACAGTCACTCATTGACAGTTCTTCCCCACTGTGTTAACTAGACTGAAACGATTGAGAAAAACTGAAATAATGACCTTATTGAATCATCTGTGACAGCACGCATCAGCTATACAAATGAACAGTAAATCCAAATGACACTTACATTTTGTTTTTGCCCTTTAAATCATACACCATGTTCGATTTATCCTCTGGCTATGATAGATAGAACAAGCTGATAAAGCTTCTGAATTATTCACCAGCAGCCAGTATCTGATCTGGAGCTGCCTGTGGCCCGACTTGTTAATTGATTAATTGAAATGCAGAGCAGCGTACTGTGCTAACTAATACCCTGAAGGTAAGGACATGGCAGGAGCTCTCCTCCGCTAGTTTAATTAGCATTGCTTTGACACACAATTAATAGCACAGGGTGAGAGAATCTGATCATGCCTCACACCAGCATACGGCACCTACAGTCTACAGCCAAACTGCAACTGCATGACCTCAGCAGGGTATTTAATGCACTTTATAATCTGGAGGAATGATTTGACATACTTTAGGATACTGCAAACATACTTCTTGTCAGCTGATTTCTACACTTATGTTGGTAACAGACCTACAAAGACTTAATTTAAGTAAATAGAAATAACTACGCAAAGACAAAGGTAAATTAATCGCAGTTGATTGCCAACTCTGTCCAAATGAAACAAAATTCAGCACTAGCAAGATGAATTATTAATACATTACTTTGTGTAAAAGTGTGGCTGTTTGTATGGTTTGTATGGTTGAAATGAAGATGTTGAGTTCATTTTAGAGGTGTTTGCGTTTTTATTTTTTACTCTGAAAGGCCAGACTAGCCACCTTTTTTCGTATTTCCCAAAATATGAAACTATTCCATTAAAACACATCAGTCTGCCTTGAAGAAAAACCTCTCGGTACTCCCACACGACACCAGAGCAACCAGTGCAATCAGAGAGAGAAAAGTCAAATAAAAACTCTTCTCCTTGGTGTCAAAAGATCTGTAAGCTTATGATGTGTCATTAATAAAATGAATCATCAGCCCAAACAAACAACATCCTGATGCATACAGCTAACACTGCAATGTGTGTTGGAGAAAGACATCAGACCAAATGAAGGGATCAGAAACAGCAACGGCAGCATTTGAAATCTCTTCATCTTTACACTGCCCGGTTAAACGCACATAAACACAGATAAGAGAGCTTAAAACCTGCTGTTGACTTGCACCACAGCCGTGTCATCAGCCGGCATGGAATATCGTTCCATTGCTATGCTGATGACACACAGCTCTACATCAGAGCAAACCCAACCACCTCTGCACCTCTGCCATCATCCACAATAACCACATGCCTGGAGGAGATAAAGGTGTGGATGAAGCACAACTTCCTTCAGTTAAACAGCTCCAAGACTGAAGCCATTCTTGTTGGCACTCCACATCAGGTCCGTTCATCTGAACTTTGAGGCCCACATCAAACAAACATGCAAGACCTCCTTCTACCACCTGAGAAATATTGCGAAACTCCGCCCCACACTCAGTCTGCCAGATGCTGAAAAACGTGTCCACGCCTTTGTCTCCTCCAGGCTGGACTACTGTACATCCAGAAGCTGCAATACATCCAGAACAGCGCTGCTAGGATCCTGATGAGAGTACGGAAGTACGAACACATCACACCCATCCTCAAATCACTGCACTGGCTCCCGGTCTCAGTCAGGATAGACTACAAAATCACCCTCTTCACTCATCAGTGCATACATGGAAATGCTCCCTCCTACATCAAGGAATTGCTCACCCCACAAACCTCCACGAGGAACCTACGTTCAGAAAAGGCAAACCTCCTCCTTCCACCAAGGACAAAGCTGAAAACCATGGGAGACCGAGCCTTCTGCTCCGCTGCTCCGAGACTGTGGAATGCCCTCCCAAACCAGCTGAGGACACCACAGACTGTGGATGCTTTCAAAAAAGGCCTAAAAACGCATCTTTTTAGAATAGCCTTTGACTAGATTTTTACAACCCCCACATTATGCCATGCCGGCATAAATGTCACTGCTTTTATTCTGTTGTTTTTATTGTTTTTGTTGTTTTGTTTCACCCTTTTTAATTTTGTAGCACTTTGAGATTTGTTTACGCAAATGAAAAGTGCGCTTATGAATAAAATGTATTATTATTATTATTATTATTACCACAGCTCAGTACAAACATTGCTGAAGCCCAAAACATTCGCTGTCAATCATAGTCTATGTCACAATAATGCAGATTTACAGGGAAGGCTGCAGGCTTCATCTCTTGTACTAATGGCTCCAGAGGGATGTATCGTAAAATATCACCTGCTGCAGGAAGTAAGTGATTTGAATATATTTGCCTCTTAATTGAAAACCTCAACACATCTCTGTAGGAATAAAAGTAATTTTCTTCCATCAATCAGGCGAAAAGCACCCAAAAAAAAGAAATCACATCATCCAGGCAGCTCAGCATGTTTCATTTATTTCAGAAGTGCGGCATTAAAATAAATGGGATACTCGGGGGGGAAAGGAGACAAAAAACACCACTGCTTCAGTTCAAGTTGTTACAATGTGGAAAATACTGAAAAAATATGTTGTCATGTGCAATACACTGGAAGGTAAAGGTTTCTTTAGACAAATAATTTACTCAGTCAAAAGTGCAGACAGTCGAAGTGACTGAGGGTTACTGGGATGTGTGAAGTTGTAGCCTGACACTTTAAAAGTAGTCACATGGGCACAGATAGAGAGACAAGGAAACTCTTACACACAGTACGTATAATCCTGCTGCTTCAGTCCGATAAACGATCCACAGGACATACTAGATGTGTGTGTGTTTGTATGTGTGTGTGTTTGAATGTGTGTGTGTGTGTGTGTGTGTGTGTGTAGCCTCCTTCACTAAACCACAAGAGGAGCAGCAGACACAACATGAATTGGTTTCCTTATAGCCGTCCTTCCTCGGGAGACATCAGAAGTTTAATGCTCTTTATAAAACTTCTCTGCAGATAATTTCATGTTTCCTGCCACTCAGGAAACACAAAGGCTCCTCCTGACACTTCTTTCACTTTCAGAAGTTAGGAAGAGAAGCTTTAATTCAGCACTTTTACTACTGAACCTCCACTTCACAGTTTAATATAGGAAAGCAGGGGGGAAAGTCAAGAGAGACCCCAATTAGGGCACTTATACAATATAGGATATCGTAGCAAATCTTTCCTGTCACAGCTTGGTGTTCATAGATTGTTCTTCAAAAGATCTGATGGAATAGTAACTTCAGTCAAAACCGTTATAGATCTGGTGTACAAATTATCAAACTTTAGCAATTTGAAAATCCTGAATCGACCTAAGACAAAGGTAGCACCTAAACTGACAGAGTAATTTACACTAGGGCTCCAAAATTGCAATATGTATCAGTGCAATGTTCAAATCTCAAGGACACAATATTTATTAAAGGCTCTATTAGTGTTATAATACCATTTGAGCTTCAAAGAAACCACACCCTACAAATTGTGTTTTACAGACTTAACAAAGCACATTGTTAGGTAACATCACACCATGATCATATTGATATATTTTTCAATGATGATGAGAATCATGACGCGGAAAAGATCAATCGCAATTAGTTATTTTTTCCAATTGTGCAGCCAATTTGTTACACTAGATTCTGCACTTCCTGTCAGAAACATGCCGGTAGTTTGGGAGCAGAGGATTGCACAGTAGGTGGCATATCTCCAGAACTACATACTGTACATTTGTTTCCCTGCCCGCCTTAAATATAATCTTTTGCAGGAGCTTGGAGCGTTTTATCTCTGTGTTGTTAATGCACTTTACAGAATCCAATTGTTTTGTTGCGCTGGGATATAATACATCACGCTGTTGGGATATGACCGGTCAAGACCTGAAAGCACTCTGCTCCCTGAGGAGTTACACTACATCTGTTCGCATGCGTTTGATAAAGACTGGAACAGTATAAATCCGTATTGGAACATTATCTTTTTTTCTTGCCGTGACTAACAAAAGGTTAAATGTTAAGTGCAGAACGTAGTGGTTGGGGATTTAGTCATAGCATTATACATTAATCCCTTAACTATTGCCCCCAGTCGCAACATTATGTACAGATTGGGACATATTGTCATCTATGAATCTGAGCATCAGTAGCAGATGATATGATATAACTCACTCCTGAGTCTATCGCAGATTATTTCTACATTTAACAGCTAGCATAAGAAGGTTTGTGGTTCTTTAGGTCGTCAGGCATGCAAGCTTTGATTTATCATCTAATTCAGTGGTTAAATGTTATGTTGACAGTAATCAATTGAATCAATGAAAACATGTATGTACAACAATGCTTACATATAATGGGAAGTACTTAGCCTCATGATCACTGCAAATGAAGTCATAAAGTACACATTTCCGACATAAATCCACTGTAGGCTTTACTTTAATAATCTGATTCAGTCTTTGTTTCATCCCAAGATCCCAGTTTAAAAAGGATGATATTTCACAGATCAAATATCACTAGAATCGTTGTTTTATGGGTCAGGCATTAATATTGATACCAGTGCAGTCTTTCAAAAACCCATAACTTGCAGAGCTCGGCAAACTCAGCGCTGAACATAATAACACACACGTGCGTACATATATGCACACACTGAAGTCAGCAGGGGGTGAAATTGTAAAGGCAGTTGAGAATGTCACTGAAGGGAGGCTGTGGCTCAGTGGAAAGTCCGCTGAACTTTGAATCAGGGGGTCGCAAGTTCGAGTCCCACTGCAGTCAGCATGTCGTTGTGTCCCTGGGCAAGACACTTTACCCCAACTTTGCTCCTGTGGGGATTGTCCACAGTATTGAGTATGTAAGTCGCTTTGGATGAAAGCGTCTAACAAATGACTAATGTAAAAACAGTCAGAAGGAAAGGCTAAAATCTCTTAATTCCTCCAGGACAGTATCACCTTTTTAACCCAGTGTGTTTCCTACATTTCTTACTAAACTCCTTATCTCCTTATATGAACTCCTCATTCCTTCTCTAACTTTCCTCACTATACCTGCTGTCCTCCCATCATCCTCCTCTGGAAACAATCTCAAAGATGTGAGGCTGTGCCTCCAGAAAGCAGATGGTGGCACAAACACACACTGCAGAGTCATTGAGGGATAAAATGGGAAAGGCAGTAGAAATGTCAGTGCAGCTGTGAGGAGCGGAGAGGGAATACTACGAGCAGACAGCCTGCAGACTCTGACCCCTACAATCTATCCCCTCATACTTTATATTCCTCTACCTCCTCTTCTCCCCTTCTCTTATCCACCTTCAATTCTCCTCTTCCTCATTTCCTCCTTTCCCCTGTAGTCAGTGTTGGAAGAAGTAATCAGAAATTGTACTTAAGTAAAAGTAGCAATACAAAATTGTAATATTAAAAAAGTTAAAGGGGCCCTATCATGCTCATCTTCAGGTTCAGATCAGTATGTTGTGTCTCTCCTGGGACATGTCTCCATGCTTTAATGTTCAAAAAGCTCTTTATTTTTCTCATACTGCCTGTGCTGCAGCACCTCTTTTCACCCTCTGTCTGAAACCAGAGCCCAGTCTGCTCTGATTGGATAGCTCTTTAGCCTATATATATATATACTTAAAGCACCAACATAAAAAATACTTGATATTACCTTACCGTATTATCAATATTGATGCATTTATGTGTTTCTTACAGCTGGTAAAGGTGGAGCTCATTTTGATTATTTTATATATACTGCTTCTGGATATCTTTACATATAATGATGATTTGTTAATGTATATATTTTCTATTATCTGAATCTGTGACCTGTAGTAACCAAAGTTGTCAGATCAATTTAGTGTAGTAAAAAGTACAATATTGGCTTCCACAATGCAGTGGAAAAAGTAGCATAATATGAAAATACTCAGGTACCTTAAGATTGTACAGTTGTTACTTTATTACTACTGCCTCCTCCCTGACCTGAACATGCTTAGCTCAGAATAAACTCTGTCTTGTTGAGTTGAAATTCAGCCGTACACTCTTTTTTAATGGCCACTGACTCAGCTGTGTCCTCCTCCCTAATGCAAACTGAGCGGCTCTGCTTCTTCTCATCAGCAGTCGCTGTACAGCAGCCGTCTGCAGAGATGTGGCCACGCAGTACTGACTTCATAAAACACACACAGCAGTGACAGCATTAAGCTGCGATCAGCATCTATTTGAGAGGAGCGAATGCAAGGTATAAAGTTATGTAGATGCACTGATGCAGAAGACAGATATTAGACAAACACACTTCACAAACGTTGAATAATGCAGAGTTCCACAGTCACATAATTAAAGGGGCAACTTTTCAGATTTTGAAGGTGAAACTTATTATTCTAATGTGGAGGACATGTGAAAATGTGCAGCAGTCTGTGTCTCCAGAGCTCAGCGACACCACCAGTCTCTCTCTCTGTTGCCCAATGTGGGGGTAATGCCAAAGTTGCAACAGTAGCTTGCTAGTTGTTGCTAACATAACTTAAAACCACAGCTTATAACAAAACATATAAGATATGAATGCATCTTTCCTTTCCTGTAAACAGACACACAACAGTCAAAATCACACCTAAAACTGGGAAAACAACTGTTTAGAAAAAGATAGATGCAGCATCTCTGACGGAGCATCATGTTCCCTGCAGATGGAAACAGATCTAAAATCCTGAAGTCATCAAAAGGGATTTCAGTCTCCCATTAGAAATTGCTAAAAGGGGCCGTATTCTGCTCATTTTCAGGTTCATATCAGTATGTAGTGTCTCTACTGTGACATTTCATGCTTTAATGTTCAAAAAGCTCTTTATTTCTCTCATACTGCCTGTGCTGCAGCACCTCTTTTCACCCTCTGTCTGAAACCAGAGCCCAGTCTGCTCTGATTGGTTAGCTGGCGGGCTCTGTTGTGATTGATCAACCGCTTAGAGATGTCCCGCCCCTTACTCCATCACGTACAATGTGTTGGAGCACTAGCCAATAGAAACGTGAGTGTTATGTAGTGATGTCACTATGTTAAGGATGGAACCAAAGGAGTCCAAAGGAGGTGTTTCAGTCAGGGGGGGAGTGTGTGGAAGAGAACAACCTCTGGAGGGAACACATGGATCTTAGCCTTTGCAGACCATTCACATGCACACAATCCTATATAACACACTACAGGAAAGGGAACACCCACGCAGCATAATAGGGCCACATCATTTATTTTAGTGAGCCACACTTCCTCTGGGGAAGTCCATTGAAGACAAACAGTAATCAGGCAGGTCCAGATATCAAATGGATGGACTGCTCCTCACTTAACTCCCTGTTTCTGGGTTAATGCAGTAAATATAGATTCAAGACTGGTGGCTCTGTATCCTTGACTTCATCTGCTCCCATTCATGGCTCCACTTTGCCTGCACACATTTCCATAAATGACACTAAAGAAGAAATATGAAGTGGATTTATCCTCAGCTACTTTCCCTATTCTCATGTCTTGCCCTCACTGATGCTGCCCTCTCATGAATCATAGAGGACCGGGAGGCTTACCGGGAATTTCAATTGTTTATATCCACAGGTTTTACGTTCTTCTCGGTGCAAACAACGAGCTCACTGGAAAGCAATACATTCACGGGGGCAATGCGGGAGATTGGCTGAATTGTCACCCTCTTTAGAGTTTTCTTTACCAGATTAATCCTGGAACAGATGAGGGATATTTCCTGAGCTCAGGAGTTTAATCTAGCACCCCTGGATATAACCATCCACAGTTCAAATGAAAAGAGGCCTAACAGTCTTCATTGGGCGGGGAATAACTCAGCTGAATTTGCCACTTAGCCTCCAGCAACTCATTGAATCCCTTCATCTGCAAATATGTTAATAAATAAATCATTAGTGGAAACACTATTGACAAGATCAAGGATTACAAATGAATGATCACCTGCCTCTCATGTCTACCGCTTTGTGTCGTGATCGCAGGGAAATTAGAGGACAGGAAGCAAATAAATGAAAACCTGTCTGAATATAAATTAATTTCAGTTTGACCTGACAAAATATCTCACTTCCCGAGGAACTCCAAACTCAGCATCTGACTTTGAGGCATTACAGGACGCCGTTTAATACCAGATTTAAAATATCTTTCCTTGAGGAGGTTTGGGAATCCTGTGACTCAGAGTAACCAGTGAGCCGCTATCATCTTAACACCCAGGAGTGAGGGGGTTATCCGCACACACGCACGGTAGGAGTTTAATCTGTCATTAGGCTAGGATTAAAAGCAATTTAGAGTTATTGATATTATCTGCCATTAGGCTATGATTAGCACTCACTCCAGTGGCTCTAAATCAGCTCAGGCGGGAAATAAACACTTCAAGGAAGACTGAGAGAGAAAAAGATGGAAAGACTGAGATAGAGAGCAGCCTAGCATTACATTACATTACATTACATGTTACTTGTTAGACGCTTTTATCCAAAGCGACTTACATACTCAATACTGTGGACATCCCCACAGGAGCAATTTAGGGTGAAGTGTCTCAGGGACACAACGACATGCTGACTGCAGTGGGGTTTGAACCTGTGACCCCCTGATCCGAACACTAACGCACAACCCACTGCACCACACACCTCCCTTATATATAGATGTATAGACCTTGTTTTGTATAAACTTGAAGTCAACTTTAGAAAGATAAGAAGCAATTGTTTCTACCATCTATTCAAAGTGAAGTGATTGCGTTTATTTGTAGGTTTGAGCGGAATTTAGCTTAGCAAGGGCCCACTCGAATAAAAGCAATGTGATGTTTCCATTTGATTTTGGAATAGTGCAGAAATGTATCTCTGTGGCAAACACACGATTATGATACTAACACGTTTTCTTCAGCAGGATAATATCCACATATTAACACCACTTTTTGAGCGTAAACTCTATCACCAGGTGTAAAAAGCTAACGTTAGGCTATAAGGGAACGACAGCACGGTCACATGACTTCACATCACCAACGCTAAGCTAAAGACGGCTAATGTTGTAGTCTCCTTTTGTCACATGTTGGCAACCACCATTATTAGGACACGTATAAGCATTCATGAGTGGGGTATTTACTGATGTGTTTTTGTCATAAAACAGAAGGTGTGCTTATCCACAGACCTAGTTAATGCATTTAACCAACAACACACACAAAAACCGTTGACTTCAAAACAAGGTATCCCGGAAGTGGTAAAATGCTAACTAATTTCTGGCTTTTAGGACTCATTCCGGGCTTCCTTTTGGGCTAAATGCCCATCCTTAATTGCTTTAATAGCAGGCTTTTGGAATAAAACGGCCCCATTGCTTCCACACAGATGCTAAGTTATTGTGAAGGAAGAAACACAAACCTCATTACCTCTCAGGATTTGTTTTAGCTCCTTCATTTCACTGTGATAAACGGCTTCAGCCAGACCTTGCCCGTGGCACTTGCAGAACACCAAAACAAAAAACGTACAGAGAGAATTCATGCACGATTATAAAGATCATCAATGGGAGGGCTTTTTGAGGAATAAACAAAAACTCAAATCCCTTGAGCCAGTTCACCGTGTGAGCTTATATCATGTTTGACAGAAACATGCTAGAAAACATTTGCTTATTTGTAATATGTCTTCATAGGAATACTAATATGCACATATGTATTGCATCTAAATATATGCAACTATATGCATTCATTGTGTTTTGCTCTGTTACTTTACCTACCATTTTATATCTGTTCTCAATTTTTAGTATGATAACTTTAGCCCATTAATTTAATTGTACCGGAATTGTGTCAGTAAGGTTTTCTCATCTTTTTTTAATTCCCTTTCCAAACAGCCAGCCTCATCTTCTTTGCCATTTTAATCTTCCTCTAATCTGGTAAACACACACTGAGGAGCTTTAATGTGCATTACGTCCTCTGCTTGCTGACCACTATACTACACTTAAGCAAGAATTTCACACTGGGAATACTTTCTAATTTGCAGCCTCAGCCTGAAGGAGTACTGCAGACGGAGGCGTGAGAAATATTCTCTGCAGAGAAATATTAGTGTGTTAAACCGCAGGTCAGTGTCTCTTTCACTCCAGGCAGCTAAATCTTCATATTAATGTGCTTACATACACTTTAACCTCTTGTTTGCATATAGCGCCCAGGGCAAATCCAATTAATTTCAACCTACAGTGGGAAGTTTAACCTACACACACACAAACACACCAGTTTGCCTTTTTAGCAGTTTCAACACAGAGGCAATGACATCCTTCTTCATATTTACACAGTTACAGTTTTGGATTAGATCTTAGATTTTGAACGGACAACGTGTGTTATGACCCCGGATCATTATGTCACCTTTGGCTGTCAGATATCTCTCTTCTTTAGTGTGTGTGTGTGTGTGTGTGTGTGTCCATGTCCTGTTTGTGAAAAAGTATGGTTTTATAATAGTAATTCATTTTTAAAATGTTTCTTCATTTGCGTGTGTTCTGGCACATAAGCGTTTTTATATTTGCATCGTTTTTGAAGGTGCAGTGTGTTTCTCCTAATGAAAGTGTGTTGGGCCTCTGTAACACGTTTGCACCTGTTTGCCACTGTAGTAAGAGAGAACAAAACAAGTTCATTATGAAACAGTTTAAGATAACAACTTCTGGAATCGATTGGATATTCCACCTCAAAAAGGGAATATAATTCTTTAATTAGAGTTAGCTTGTACTCAAATCCACTTCTGAGTAATGCAAGCTGCAGTTTTTCTAAGTGCACAACAGCCATGGGGAATTTAGGCCTCGTCAATCCACAACAGAGTTTATCTCCGCTGTATATGTGTTGGTCTGTTTGTCACCCAAAGCTATAATGTAACATATGAGCCGTCACGTACAGTTATGGTACAGTTCAAAATAAGAGAAGTTACATAACCAAGCTTGACATGTTTTGAACCACCTAATTAATGCTTTAGAAACAGTAGTCTTTTCCAGAAGCAGAACTACAGTACCCAGTGGGAGGATTTCTGAAAGCAGCAGAGAAAACCACAGCATAACAACACAGCAAAGGATCCACTAATTAATGTAGGACGGCATTAGAGACACTGTTGTGCATACTCAAATTATGCTTTGAGAAACAGCTAAATAGAAGAAAACAACTCACAAGAGATCGAAACTTTCTGAGGGCACAATTATAGACCCAGCAGGAGATCAGTAAAAGTGTGGTTCTCTGTGAGGAGAAAACAGCAGGCGTTTTAGTTTTGGATATCAATGTTTTACAGGGACATTTGGCAATAAAAAGTGCTTAAATGTATCAACAGACTGAAATATCTGAACAACTTTTTTGAATGCCGATATTATATTCTAGTTGCTACCCAGAAAGAGTTTTGATATGTTCAAATCACAATCAAAACTCATCATTGAAATATATTAAGTGTTTTTGTGAATTTGTACTCTGTAAAGTGCCTTTGAGTTACTTGAAATGTGCTCTATAAATAACATGTATATTCATTATCACTATTATGATTATTTCAAATGATTGAAACTGCTTTATTTTAGTGTCCTACGCTCAACGTGTTAACTTAATCATGTTACTGCCTAAATGAATGTATGTTAAAATGATCGCAGACAGTAAAGAGCTGCAGGAACGAGTGTTACAATCTGGAAATCGAGTCAGCATTTTTGCACGTTGTGTAAAAGAATCAATGTGTTCTTAAAATATGTTTTTGGTTAGTTGCTGGGAATAAGGTCTGTGGTTAAGTTGAGACTTTTCATCTAATGCCATTGTCAGGACAACATTTTAGTTGGATCAATACTTTGTTTTAGGACCAAATACCTACAACAACAACAATGGTATCCCATCTGTTTCAGTTGTATTAATTCAGCACTAGAAAGTAGGGCTGCATGACGCTTGAAAAGACATTGCAATAATATATTTTCTTCTGCAATATATCTTGCAATATGAAAAAATACAACTTTCAAGAGATGACAACAAAGTACCTTTTTTGGTCAATATCATCCTCCCTGAAGCTGAAATATTTCCATGCAATATAGATTTGAATCTTTGATCGTTGCAATTCTTCTTCTATCTTTTTGATGTTTAGTACTCTTCCTAGCCTATTTTCTTAAATCAGACTAAATAATGTTCAATCACACAGACTTGTCATGTAGATAAGTCATTGGAAATAATAACCATGCAAGTTTTCCTTTAGCGTCAAGCAGGAAACAAATGCTGTTTATGGTGCAGCCTTAAGGAAAAATGTAATGCAAATGTAAGCATACTAATATAAGATGACATACACATTATGTCTTCTCAGCATCAGCAGTCAGTATTTTAGTTAGCAATAAGCTCAAAGAAATACAGCATCACACATGGCAGGAGACTCTCACTTTTTTAACACACATTTGTTTTTACTGCCAACATCTTAGAAACTCAAACATTTCTTTACAAAACATTCTGACTTGGAGTGATGCTCTTTTGTTTTCAATGGAAGCTGAATGTATGAGCACACATCAAGGCTAGGCTGTATTATTGTGGACCCGATCTATAACGACAGCCAACATGTTTAATTCAAAGCACAACATGCCCCGAGGCAGCGATGGATTATTTTCAGTTTTCTGCAGCTCTGACTGGAAAGATTGGTCTTTCTTGCTCTTTACGATGGATTTCTCACTGTATGACTTTTGAGCGAAAGTGCAAAAATTGTTACAGAGGCAGTTGGTCTTTTTCACTGAGGGACTGACACACAGTTTTGATTTTATTATTGATGCTTACAAGTCCGAAGGAGTTTTCTGCTCTCATTTGAGATTCTGACTTGTTCTTTGCAAGTTTCCCCACTAATCTGTAGAGTAAAAGAAACAAAAAATGAACTAAAATGTGGGGTCAGGTTTGATATAAAACTACACCACTCAATATTCTGTAACTGTACAAACTCAGGTCAGTTTTCTTGGTAAGTGCAGTTCCCTTGGTTAGTGTGAAAGCTGTCAATCGAACCCTCGTGGGGACCAAACAATGAAAAGGTGGTCCAAGCCGACTTTAATTAGTTGTTTTTTTGTAGTGTAAAAGAAAATGAACAAACCAAAGGAATTTATAATAGCAGATATGTGATTTTAGCATGATTTCAAAAGCTTAATGTATGTTAAATCAGGCTACAATCTATTAATTAATCTGCATGAATAGCCTGTATCCTGTTTATCGTCCTTCCCCTTAGGAAAGGAGCCACATAGCACTTCCACACTGGGCCTTTCCAAGCGACCTTGAGCTGCTTCCTTGCGGCACACTGCCATGGGGGTATTATTATTTTCTGACTCAATGTACTTTTTCAGTTCATTAAGTCCATTAAAAAGTGTATAAAAACAATCCCACAGCAAGCCTCAAATCCAGCTCCTGTCTCCCTTCAGCACAAAAAGGCTTGTGTACCGATACCAGTCATTCTGCATAACATGTGCTTGATGCAGTCTAATCATACTAATAATGCCTAATAAAGAATATATTTTTCATGAGCTTTGCGTGACCCCAAACATACAAATAATAATAATAATAATAATAATAATAGCTTGGATTTATATAGCGCCTTTCATGAGACCCAAGGTCGCTTTACAAAGAAGAACAGGGGCAAAACAAAAGGCAGTCAGACAACCAGTCAGACAGACAAAACAACAAATAAATTAGGGGCCAAAGGCCTTAGTAAACAGATGGGTCTTGAGGGCCCTTTTGAAGGCGTCAAGCGTGGGGATGTTGCGGATCTCCGCATGGAGAGCGTTCCAGAGGGTGGGGGCTGCCACACTGAAGGCTCTGTCCCCGAAGGTTCGCAGTTTGGTGCGGGGGGTGGTAAGCAGGCCAGAGTCTGAAGACCGCAGGTTCCGGGGTGGGGCATGTGGGCGAAGGATGTCCGATAGGTACTGGGGGGCATGGGCATGGAGGGACGTGTAGGTAAGGAGGAGGATTTTTTGTATGATATGCGGGACTTGACCGGCAACCAGTGGAGGTGGATGAGGGTGGGAGTGATGTGCTGCCACGGCTTTGTATGTGTGAGTACCCTAGCAGCACAGTTTTGAACATACTGGAGCCTGTCCAAGGTGTTGTTCGGAACCCCAAACAGGACACCATTGTAGTAGTCCAAGCGGGAGGTGACAAACGCATGGACTAGGGTTTCGGCAACCGACTCCGAGAGTGACGGTCGGAGTCTGGCAATGTTCCTTAGATGGAAAAAGGCCGATTTGGTCACAGACTTGACGTGGGAGTGGAAGGAAAGGGTGGAGTCGAGGATGACACCCAGGTTGCGGGCTTCAGGAGATGGGGAGATGGAGCAGCAGTCAACCTCGAGGATGAAGTCACCAACCTTCCGGAGCAGCGCCTTGGGTGCCACAACCATGAGCTCTGTTTCCTGCTGTTTAGTTTGAGATAGTTGGAGGACATCCATGCTTTGATGTCATGCAGGCAGTTGATGAGAGACTGAGGGGGGAGCTGGGAGGATGGAGTGGTGCTGAGATACAGTTGGGTATCATCAGCGTAACAGTGGAAATTGAGTCCATGATGTCGGATGATCTGGCCGAGGGGGAGCATGTAAATGGTGAACAGGAGGGGGCCAAACACAGAGCCCTGGGTTACAACGTGGTGGACTGGGGCTCGGGGGGAATTCGAGCCATTGATGGAGACAAACTGTTTCCTGTTATGGAGGTAGGATGTGAACCAAGACAGCGCTGTGCCAGTGACACAGCGCTGTCTTGGTTGGTCTCGCTGCAGAGAGGTCCAGGAGGATGAGGATGCTGAGGCGGCCAGAGTCAGCAGCAATGAGGAGATCGTTGGTGATCTTGATGAGGGCGGTCTCATTGCTGTATTGCTGTCTGAAGCCGGATTGGAAGGGCTCATAGAGCTCATGGTTGGACATGTACAGATGGAGTTGGCCGGCGACCACTCTTTCCAGAGTTTTGCTTAGGAAGGGAAGGTTGGAGATCGGCCGGACATCACAAGCAAAACAAAAGGGCTGCATCGACAAAACTGTCCAATTAATGACTTACCTGTCAGTCTGCTTAACTTCATCTTTACTGCTCTTAGTTTGTTTGTGGAAACTATAGTAAGTCTGACCAGGAACAGACCAGAACTAAAATGCAACAATGCATAATATAATTCCCTTGGTCCGGACCAAATTAACTTAAAGTGTGAAAGCACCCTTATTGTTTTGGTTTTAGGGTCCAGACTGTTTTGGATCAGTGTCATTACTTTCAAGAAACATGACTCCAAATCGAATCAAATAATATTTTGGGGTTGATGCTTACAGCTTGTTCTGCTGCCCCCAGGTTGCCCGAAAAATCACTTGAACTAACCTTCATTTCTCTTCAGAGGCAACACCTCCTTTCTGTTTATACCGATTGCACGTTCAGTTACATAATGGTCTCTGAGCACCATTCTGCTTTAATTTCACTATCTTTATGCAAGAAGCCATTTCAAAACCGACAGTGACAGTATCCTGCTGTTAATATCAGAAGGCGATTAAACGCACAGTGACTTTACTGTCCTGTGGGTATCTGTTTCACGCGCTGACTTCCTTGAATCTCATCACATAAACCCCAGCATTCCCTCCTCCGGCTAACAAGTGATGGGAGCGCCATCTGTGGCATTTAAAATATGTATTTGTACTTTGTTGTCATTTACCACCACCTCCATAATGAACAGTGTCTGCAGGGGGGAGCGAGATGTGAAGCTCAGTCTGAAAACCTGCGGCTGGGATGTCTCCACATCTGCAGTCTTAACTTATTACACTGCTGTGGTTTATGGTCCGTGCATGATGGGTGCGCTGCTGGGTCAGGCTGAGATTAACAGAGAGATAGACAGAGCAGAGAGAGAAAGGGAAGAAAAATGGACATGGCGGAGAAAGAGAAAACAAAACCAAACAGGAAAATTATAGAAAAATGATGCAACTAATGCAGAACAATAGAAAAAGCTAATGTCAGCCTTAAATTAAATATTCAAGTCAGTGTTACCCACCTCTAATATAATGGCTGTTTCTTTATGACCTAAACTGCAGGAAAAGACTGTAAAACATAGACATAAATCACTGAATATGTCTGGCAGGTATACCTTTGAAAAGCTGCAAACAATGTCAATGTCAGTCTGACTCTTAGTGGAGCGCTTTAGTGCCCCATTGTGGTCTAAATGCTGTTTCAGAGGCTTTTACATCGTGACAGGGATAAAAGAAGAGGGGAAAGGGAAGTGTTGGCATTGCTTTGGGTCTTGAAATCCACTTATGTGTGAACACAGACTCTGACTCCTACACAGAAGGAGGTGATGACAAAAATCACAAGAAGATAGAAAGGAAAAGAGCAGGAGACGAAGCCAAGAAACAGGAGGAAAACATGCAGGAGGGGGGGAAGGTAGAGAGGAAGACTGAGGGAGGAAAGAGCCAGCGACACAGCAGCAGCTCTCTGATTCAGCAGGAGGGCAGAGATCCAGGTGGAGGTGAGAGGGAAAGAGGCAGCAGGCATGGAAACGGAAACAGAAAGAGAAGAAGAGGAATTGTTGGCAAGACAAAAGGGCAGCCACCGACAAAATAGCAGGAAAAGAACACAGGAAGCAAAGAGGAACCAGCAGAAAGATGTGTCAGGAAGGAGAGGACAGCAGATCAGAAACAGACACAAAAAGAGAAGCAACAAAAGAAGAGAAACAGCAGGAGGAGAAGAGATGACGAAATTTGGATACTTTGGTGAAGCTGTCGATGTTTCTTTCAGGGAGAAAGGATATGAATCTGTTTTAAATTCATTCTCCTCCTCTCCTGTCTTACAGCCGACTGCCTTTCCAGCTCACCTTAATGATCGCTACTGATTTTAGAACTTTTCATAATGATGTGGAGACAGAGTGTCATAGAGAGGTCTACATGGATGGGTATGAGGCAGATTTAAACTCAAAGGAAGGCAGAAAGGGGTTTATTAATTGCTTTCTTGATAAGAAAAGGCAGAAAAGCTAATAAACACAAAATATATTCAATCAAATACAGAAAAGATTAATCAAAGAGAGGATCAGGCAATATGCTGTAAAAGAGGAGAACATACGCATAGAGGTTATAAAAGGGTTTCACAGCCATCTGATTTAATCTCATTCAGGTATCAGGTCTCATCACGGAGATTCATCTCCATCATATCCTCCTTTCGGGTTTCTCTCCATCTCTTTGTTTGGAATTATTTGTACAGTTTCACAGCAGAATAAACTTCCTTTTTACTAATTGAATTAACGCAGGCAGGGCAAACAAGACGTTTCTCATTAATGTTTTCCTTCACAGATACTCAAACCAGCAGACCTCTAAATCTTATTCTAAGCTCTCCAACCACCTGCAAAGGCTACTACATCTCACACTTACACACATCCTCACAATGTGGCAGCTCTCTGGAGTGTGTGAACACAACCGTGGCTCAGTCCCAGGGTTCCCACCATGCTGCTCTGAGCACCAAATGAACCAGAAAACAAAGCGACACTGATGTTTTACGCACACCACACGCTGGATGAACTGGCTTCTGACACATTTGGGTGACAAATGGCGAATGGCATATGATCATTGTAACCATGGGAGTAAATGAACAGCTAATTAAAATGCGGCAAAAAGGAGTGAGTAAGGGGGACACCAAAATCCTAAATCACAAAGCAAGTCCAGTCCACTGATAAAACAGATTAATTTCTCGTAAATGACTAAAAATTAAGCAGTCATTATTCAAATTAGACTTTCCTTATGTCTCCTTCTTTTAACCAAGTACTGATGCGTAACCTCGACTCAGTCACACCATCTCAAAACCTAGAGAATCAAATCCACGTACTTTACCCAAATTAACATTACGAGACAATCAGCCGAAATATCAATGAGTCTTGTACTTCTCCAGGCGGTATGACAGAGACATGAAGCCCCAGTTGAGAGCCTCCCCTCCGGGTCCGCGCTGCCCGGACTCGCTCCCTCTCCCCTGGGGAAAGTAGAAAGCGCGCAGCATGCTCACCTGCTCCGTGTGTCCCGGACGAGCTGCAGAGGAGCAGGGCGACCTGAGCGATAATCCCAGCGACTCTTTTAGTCCCAAAATCCATGATGAGGCGACAGGAGGCTGCAGAAAAGCTGCTGGAGGAGAGAGACGGCCAACCTCTCCTCTCAAACTCCAAGAGAGATCTCCCCAAACCCGACTGAAGGACGAGGGAGAGAGAGGGGGGAGAGAGAGAGAGAGAGGGGGGGTGGTGTCGAAACACCAACAAACAGCTGCATGATAGATGCGGGTGACATAATCATAGCCTTCTTTTGCGCTGGGGACATGTCCCCACCACTTTTTGAAATGGCCAATTGTGTCCCCACCACTTTTAAAAGTATAACTTGTACATTGAAAAATGGCGTGCACAGAGAAATGTATAAATAAGAACACTGGTTTAGTGTCAATCTGTGCACTTTGGACATGTTAGTCAACGTTTCAGAGAAAAACATTTAAGGCACTGCACTATTTTTTGCTTGTCAGCCTTCCATCTGTGCACAAATTTATCTCGTGCCCTCATTGGTCATGTGCGCGTTCGTGTGTGTTGGAGGAGGGGCTCTGTAAGGAAGTGGCAGATTTCTTCCGGCTGTGTATTTTCAAATTCTAGCGCACTCGAGCTGGTTTCTCGAAAATGACCTACCCCACCTTTAATGACTGGCTGCTTGTTGTGCGCATAAAGGTTCAAATTCACTCAAATGATATCAAGACCTAAAGTTGGGCGTTCATTGTTTAAAAACACATTGATGGTCCAGAGTCTATGCATTGGTTTTTCATGCAGGTGCTTGAGGTGCAACTCCCAGAGGTGGGAAATCTTTTGTATTCTGCTATGCTGATGTTAAATATGGAGACATTGTCCCCTCCACTTTTTCTAACAAAGTGAAGCCCATGGACATAAGCAATAGTTCAATGTTACGTTGTGTACAAGGACTTGGCTGTTTATAAGAAGAATTACTTATGCTAACACTAAAGTAGATCTGTAGCTTCATATCTTATCGCGGCTTCACTTGTCTTAACGCCTCCCTGAGGATGATAGCTCAAAGTTGCAAAGAGAAAAGACATGTGATTATTTTAAATGAAAAAACGAACAGCACAGGTATGGACCAGTTTTAGTCAGTGCAGAGGTCCATCAAAATCATATACCATCCTGATAAAGGCAATTAAGACAAAAACAACAGGGAATAAAGCATCTGTGGTAGACTGTGGCTCAGTGGGGTATTGTGTTGATCTACAGATCAGGGTGAAGCTAGTTAGAGTCCAACTGCGGTCAGCATATTGTTGTGTCCCTTCGTCAGACACTTAAAATTGCTCCTTTGGGGACTGCCCACAAAAACTTAAAGATCACCTATTATGCAATATCCACTTTTTCATGTCTGTTATACATCAACATGTGTCCCCTCTGTGTCAAGAGATTCTGAAAGTTTCAGGAACAAAGATTCTCTCTCTTTTTGTCCTGATCCATTTCTATAAAAACCTGTCTGAAAATGAGCTGATCAGATTTTGGCCACTTAATGATGTCATAACGATGTTTTGTCTTGTGTAACCATTAGCCAATCACCAACCAAGGTAACCCCCCCCCACCTTATCACCTGAATCTCCTCCTAGAGCACCTTTGTGTTATTTTAACCAAATATCTCTCAGAGGGGCGTGGGGAGGGGCTCCTTATTTTCATCTAAAGTAACAGACAGAGAATCAGCACTTTTGAAACAGGGCTGAAACAGAGGGGATTATGGGATGCTGCAATGATCTGTTTGGTGTTTGGAGCGAAACACTTCAGAGACATGTTTTGTATATATCTGAGACTATATTGATGAAAAAGAGTATAATAGGATACCTTTAATATGTGTGAGTTGCTTTGGATAAAAGCGTCTAAGAAGTTACATGTAATCTTATTAGTGGAGAGTCATGCAGCAATTTTGATGGGCAAAGGTATACGAATCACTTCCAGCAGAGACTTTCTTTAGAACAAGAAAGATAGAAGGTGAATAATTAAAGAGCGATAAAAACAACATCATTATGACGTTGTCCTAGTTATGTTTCAGGTCAGATAGCAGGGAGTTCATGCCTACATTTACACAGGGGTTTGTTAGCTGTGAATGGGAATAAATGCGTGAGACAGCCTGACAAAAGCATACAGGAGAGTGAAAGAGAAATAAGTAGGAGGCAGATTGTACTGATTCTAAGGTAAATAACGAGAACCTAGAATAGATATGAGAACACTTAAGTGAACCTATCGAGGTCATGATAATCAGGATGTGTTCTATGAAATAAAATGGCAGGAAATCAGAATGAAATAAACCAGATGGGTAAGAATGAATTTCCACTGGCAACCACATTTGCAGTAAAAACTCAAACAGGCTTTGTATTGTGGGAATTCATTTAAAAGGGTTAGGGCCCTATCTGAAATCTAACTGGCTGTTTAAAGCATGTCGCTTCCACACAAACAGAGGAAAGTGGCTGTGGTTAGCTTGAATTGATGTAATAATGAGAAGTTTTTATAGAGGAAAAAAACATGTATTGAACATTTTCAAACCAAACGGACATAAATGCACTTATTATTTGCATGTTCAATAGAACCAGTTGCTTTCACTAAAATGTGGTTGTAAATGCTTCCAGCAGAACAGAAAAAAGCCATATACCTTATATTGTGACAGCTCGAAACAGCAGAAGATGGATTGTGCAAGCTTAACTTGCCATGAAATCTTTGCAATCTATCGTAAGCAATGTGAATTAACGACTTCTGCATCCTGGAGTCATGGTGTGAATTCAAGGTTTTTTTTAATATTAGGCGAACTACAAACCTTTACGGCCTGCAGGAGTTGAGTGTTTGATGCCTTACATATGGATTTTTGCTTTGAATTGCACGTATCTTAATCAGCAAGTGCACCGTACTCTACTCTACTCTATTACTCTACAACAAACTTGAGTGGTAACAATTGAAACATGAACTTTTTCCTGTGTTAAGTAGCCGTGCATATGCAACTCTGAGGGTTGACACATTAGAAGATAATAGACTCTATGGAAGAAACGTCACTGTGCCTTGCATATTATCTATTATGATCTTATTCAGGAACATTGTGTCTTACATTGTTGCCCACAAGACTTATGCAAAAAACATTTCTGAATAAATGAGAGGTGCACTGCGGCATTAAATGAAATACCATTCAATACACACACTACCCATTTTTCATGCATCTCTTGCAGCTGGCCATGGAAACCTGAATAAAACATCTCTGTTAGCTCAGATGCACACACCCCTGTCTGTGGACAAGGGGAGGGTATCTGTGACCCCCACATGGGAGAAGAGCTTTCTGTATTTGTTGGTTAAAAGAAAAAGGAGAGAGGGAAGGGACGACGTGCAGAGAGAGTCTGCGGGGGAATCTGATAATGAAACCTACTGAGAGCAAACACAGCAGGGAATCAGATAACACTGCAGCCAGAGTCAAACACAGGATCGCACACACACACACACACACACACACACACACACACACACACACACACACACACTCGTCATGAGCATCACACACACACTCGTCATCACACACATCGGTGGCCTGCAGACACACCCCACACTGAGAAACCAGCTGGCTGTTTGATGTTCAAATCAGACGGGTGAGAGATTTTAAGAAAAAGTGAAATGCTAGTTAATGTAGGTTTTTCTGTCGGCTTTGATATCAGTTTAGTAAAATACTTCGTAGTGAGGTACAAAGCAATGTCACCCTTTGATTTGTGCATTTCATTGTTGCAAAAATCATCTCAACATCTTCAGCTTTACCTCCTGAGGAAAGTAGAATTGAGATGTTTCTATTTTGTCAGAGGAAGATAACCTGTTCCTTAAAGAGGACATATCATACTCGTTTTTAAATGCCTAATGTAGATTTGTATGTCTGCTTTGTTGTCAAAGCTTCCCCTTACTTCCCAATCAAACCTTCAGTTTAATGAATTACTTCGTAGTAGGGTACAAAACAATGCTCCTTCTTGATATGTGCATTTTTTTAATATTGGGAAAATCATCTCAAAATCTCCAGGCAGACATGAGCCACAGTGGAGGAAACAATAGTTTCATTTCAAAGAGAAACTGTTTTAGCTCGTCGCTGAATGAACTGTGCTTTGATACGATATTTGTCTCAATGGGACAACTTTTTCAAGAGTGAGGCCATGAGAAAATGCTTCAGTGGCAAGGTATACGTTTGACAGGTGGATAAATGAGAGCCTACCTGAGGGGGAAGCTTTGATTTACAAAGTACTGGTTAAGGTCAGGAGCTTCGATAAGCGACAGAAAAGATTAGATCACAGAAACAAGCAGTGGAAAAACATTTCATTCACAGTGTCTGCGCACTGGGCTTGGATATCAAGAAATATAAAAAGAGCTTGTTGGGGGGATTCTAGCGTCTGATCATTGAGTGAGTTGTGGTCATATGATCACTTGATAGTACATTTGTATTGCCTGATACCTCTTGGTAAGAAATGCAGTTTAATGCTTACTGATTTTTGGAAATACTATCTTTTAGACCTTGTTTTACGGAGGACATTTTGACGTGTCACAGCTCAGGTTCTCAGTTCAGCCTGGTTCTACTCGTGTCTTGATATCAATGCACAAGGCACTTTTTAGCGTCTTTATGAAATACACATATCCCTGACTCCTTCTCCTATAAATCCATCCGCATCATTATTAGACACTCAGAACAAGTGGTGGTTATAGAGTGGTGCAGTGACGAGTCCTAAAACCCGGAAGTGAGTCAGCATTTTACCACTTCCGGTTCCCCTCGTCTCAGAGCCAATGGGATCTCTCCATAGGATTTTGGAAAATATCTGGAAATAAGGTCTGTGGTTGACACACATTGAAGAGACGGATCACGTTTTGTTCTACGACATTAAATACATCAGCAGTGTGATGATCTGAAGAGTTTACGTATCTGAAAAACGATGGTTGTTAACAAGTGGCTGAATAGGACTACAGAAGTTGTGGAGGACGTTGTACGTCATTACGCCGAACACGTAAACACTCCCGCTAAGTTTGTTTTTCCCCGTGTTCTGCTTGAAAGCAAGTACCTGCCTCCTGCAAACTGTTAAAACAAACGCTTCAACTTGAACCATTTAGAATCTGTATTTTTGAATATCGATCTTAAGTTGGCGTGACGTTGAAGTCGTGCGACCCTGCTGTACTCGGCTGTAGTTCGTTTATAGCATAACGTTAGCATTTTGCTTCTGGCGACTAGATTTACGATTAGAAAATTATTAAAGTAGGGTAGACATGAATATTATCCGGCTGAACAAAACGTGCATTTATCAAACAGGTTTCCACAGACCTTTCGAGCTATTTTCCAAAATCCTATAGAGAAATCCTGTTGCTTTTTTGTGGAGGGAACCCATGCGCAGTTTACTTCCGGGTAAATACGTCATCCCTGCACCACTCTATAAAGAGCGTGAGTCAACAGGTGGAGGAAATGGCATCGCATAGGTCAAACAAACATCCAGACTTTATAAAGATATATAGTTTGTGTTACTACATATTTTTGTGACACTGTTTTGTTCACCATGTGCACCAACCAGAAGATGTTTGCTCTCCCCGTTTGTAATAATTAGCTTCACTGCTCAATCTGAAAGCTGTAGATCAAGGAGGACGATCCGCGTCCTGAGATAAAAGTCACTCACTCACTGTTTGTCTCACTCAGTGTCTGCAGGTTATTCTGCCTAAACGAATGCAGTTTTCAGTCTTTGTTATAAGAGTTACAGCCTCCCAGTACATATCCGATCTCTTCAGTCTATTGAAATCACAGCTAAAAACTCAGCTCTTTGCACTGGCTTTGTATACTAGTTGAGCATAACATTTTGATATTTGTATGTGTTTTTATGTCTCTAGTTATTGTACTTGTTTTGAATTATTGTTTTATCATTTTACTCCTGTTGTGTAATTATATATGTGTTCCCTGTACAGCACTTTGGTCAACCGAGGTTGTTTTAAATGTGCTATATTAATAAATAAAGATTGAGGTTGGGATTGAGTTACCATCTGACAAACACGGCCAAAAACAAGCTTCTCTTGCAATTACAGTCACGTCATTGGCACTTTTCTGAAAAGTTGATTTCTTTTCAGCACTAAAAAGACGGGGCGCTCGGAAAAAGCACGCAAAGTGTCTAACCTTGTTTGCTAAGCTGTCTCTGGATGTAGTTCTCAACCTTTAAACCCACCTGCAGTTCTCTGAGAAGAGGAAATTCACTTTGAAAGTGTTTCTGTTTCGTAATCAGTAGCACCACAGTCTAAATGTACTCTCACTTTACCAAATGAACCTCACTAAATGAGCAAAAGCAGATGACTCCTTACAGTTAAATAAACATGGCTTTTTAAGAAGGGAAAGCAGCTTACTCTAATATGATGAGAGTGTTATCTGGACAACAAATAATTATGATTGCATCATTCATCCGTAGACGGAGCATCTGCTTTCTCCCTGATTTTCCAACAAATGTGTGTGATATATTACAATTTGGCAATATTCATAATGAGAAAGAGCTGAATATTTTTTACAAACAGATGTCTGAGGAAACCAATTGACTGCAGATGTGTTAGTTATTCGGTTTAAGTTGGATAATCATTTATTAGAAACTGAATTTTTTCTTTGGTCTGAATCCTTTAGTGTCATCTTCAATATTCTTTATGTCATTAATCATATCAATCATCCCTGAGTATTGAGGATGCATTTTTTACAGGTAATCTTTATTCTTTTCTTTGTTTACAGTGTCAAGTTGTGTTCGATAATTGAGCACATATTGTTTAAAAGCAGATATGTTAAAAGGATTTGACTATAAAGTAGGAATGGGAACGATTCATCGAATATTCGAAATTATTCAGGTATTCGAATATGAGAATATGAGTTATGAATTTTTTTATTATAATTTTTTTTATTTTTTTGGGAGGGGTGCCTATTGATTACATATTATCAAATGGAATAATTCAATGTATACGACAGTGCCATAGCTAAATATGTTAGGTCTAAAGGTGTGTTTTGCTCCGCTCACCGGTCCCTCACAGCGGGCAGAGCTGCAGGTGCTGATCTCTCTCGAGTCCGGTTATACTTCACTCGCGTTTATGTCCAAATCCATCAGATCTAGCTAGTTCTAGCTAATGATGTGGCTACTGCCCCTCCCCACACGCAGATCACGCAGACTCAAACTTCATCTTATAGCCAAATTCCAGCATAGAGCGTCTTCTCTACAGCTGGCCTGATTGTGAATCGTCTCTGCACCCGCCTCTCCCCTGAGCATGTAGACATGCTCATATTCTTAAAGAAGAATGAGTATTGAATAGCTGCATTCTGTGATAGGCCCTGTTACAGGTTGTTGATCTCTGTTGTGATAGGGTTACGTTACCCTAACCCGTTATGTTGTTCGTGTATGATCCCTTTCATTTAAAAACCAAGTTATGTTTTAAGCATGAAAGCTGTAGGCCTATAGCTGTCAACTGTTCAAACTGTGATCACCAGTTCAATACATTTGACAAATTCGACTTGGTTTCTACACTTATTTGAACATGTATTTTTTTTTGTAAAGGATATGTACATTTCGGTTAATCGGTTAACCGTTTTTTTGGGGGTCGAATATTCGAATATACATTTGCTTTCAAATTCCCATCCCTAGGGATAAATGATTCATCAGTTTATAGTTATTGGTAGACAATGAGTAAACTGAAGCGTTTCATATTGAATTATTTAATAATGTATTTAAACAAAGGTTTCTTGATGTTTATGTGGGCCATCTTTATGAGTTGAAGAAAATGTATGAGAATTAAGTTAATAATTCATAAAAAAGTTGAGGATTATTTTCTAATGTGTGATAGCTGTTTATTTTGAATGACAAATATTAGAAAAAGATTGAATCAGGCATAGAAAAAGTAAATAATGGCTTTGCTGTGGCTAACGTGTTTTTAATTGTCTACTTAAGGCAAGAACTCTTCAAAAGACTTAACTAAATAAAGGAAATTAGTTGTATGATGTGTGCTCTGCCATTGAGAGAAAGCCAAAAAAGAAATGGGCTCAAAATGTCTGTTTCCTTGCTCTGTGTTCCCGCAGCAGCTGCAGGCTGTGTGAGGCCGGCCGGTTGGCTGAAACAGAAAAGACTCAGAGTTTCAGAGGTCAAGCTGCTGGCAGCCAGAAAAGAGGTGCAGAAATCAAACATTTTCAAAGAGAAATCAACTCTTCCGCTTGCTGTATTTGCATTTTAGGAAGTCCACTGTAACTGCATGTGGAGGAAATGGTTGTGAAGTGGCAGCGCTGTACGTAGGATCTGAAGAAACATGTTTTTGTTTTGTTGAGTTCAGTCCAGCAGCAGGCCTCCCACTTGGCTGCCAATATAAAGGCCTGACATCCTGAACTGCTTTTCAACCTACCCTCTGTTCCATTAGCCTCCTCCTGCTCTCACTTCATGGGTCGTGGATCTGTTACCTCCGCACTCAGGAACACAACACAATAGAAACATAGAAAAAGCTGATTGAAGTTTATATTGTTGTAAGAAACAAAATACCTGCGACAAATCAGTCTGGAGTTTGTGTCTGAAGACTGAGAGAATCTGACAGCTTTTATACTCTTATCTAAAGGACAGTTGGAACAATCAATGGTTACATAGGATTCTCATGTGACAAATAAGCCAATTCAATAAGATTTAGCCTTCATCAGGAGACACACTACTATGGAAATCCAGACATTCATGGTGGGCAATTTTAATGAAATTGTGTAAAAGGTTCCTACTGAGGGACAAATAAAGGATTTCTGACTTTTGATTGCATCCTATAAGGCTTACAACTAATAATTGCATCAACAGTGAGGAGTACTTCTACACAGAACCAACAAAGGTTGTCTAGAAAGAATCAAATAGTCTAGTCTGTTTCACACAAAACACATAATAAAACACCATTAAATCACTTTATGCCCAGGATGAATTGTGTCCTGTTTGTGTGCTGGTTTGCTTTCTAATACTGTGATTCCTCCACACTTTCTAAACTGTTGTAACACACAGAAGTGTTGAAGTCACACTAGCTTTTATGTCCTTTGCTGAGAAACATTAACAGTCAGGGGAGCTCTTGAAACGCACATTGGATTGCCAGAGTGGATTTCACACCCCCTTAAATGCAGCAGGTGCAAAGTGATACTAACTACAGGCTGCCAAACATACAGTGACATGTTAGAGCTCCCAGGGAGAGAATGAAGAGTGGGAGGCTGCAGTCAGAGGGGAGGATGATGGCACACGGGTTTTAAGGCAATCTAAGTGGAGTCTGACAGGCACTCAATCAGGATTTTAGCCGTTATGGCATGACACAAAGCACTGTACCTGCATTATTAGAGATATACAAGAGGAAAGAGTGTCTTTAAGTATAAATATGTTGTAAGTTAATTAGCTCTTGCTACACTCAGTTGTTTGTTTTTTTGGAATAAAGTCTTCAACACTAAAATGTTCATTTAAAAATATTTTAATACTTAATTAAGAGTAGCACATCAAAATTGTAATATTTGTTTTTTAAAGAGGACATATTATTATGCTCATTTTCAGGCTATTTTTCTTATTAGTGTCTCTACTGGGACATGTCTCCATGCTTTAATGTTCAAAAGCTCTTTATTGTTCTCATACTGCCTGTGCTGCAGCACCTCTTTTCACCCTCTGTCTGAAACCAGAGCCCAGTCTGCTCTGATTGGTTGGCTGGCCGGCTCTGTTGTGATTGGTCAACCGCTTAAAGATTGTCCCGCCCCTTAGCCTATCACGTACAATGTGTTGGAACACTAGGCAATAGAAGTTTTACGTAGTGATGTCACTATGTTACGGAATTAAACAAAGGAATCCAATGGTGGGCGTTTTCAGTGTGTTTGAAGGAAACTCACTCTGGAGGGAACTTTGGGATTTTACCCTTTGTAGACCCAAAATCATAATAGGGCCTATAAATCTTTCTTTTTCTGTTTGCATACAAGAAAAGTGATATATGTACAGTAAGTGAACTTCACAAATCTCTGGGTGCGTCTGAGAGATGTTATGTTATAAATATGAATGTTTCTTTGAGTTTTTTACACACCTGGTTCAATAACGGCCTGAGGGTGTTTTTATAATCCTGGATTTATGAAACCAAGCCAGAAGAGAAATGAGATCTGAATGGCATTAAAAGTGAACTTACCCTTAAACT
The DNA here is from genome assembly GCA_031216635.1 of Dissostichus eleginoides. Classification (NCBI taxonomy): domain Eukaryota; kingdom Metazoa; phylum Chordata; class Actinopteri; order Perciformes; family Nototheniidae; genus Dissostichus; species Dissostichus eleginoides. Next base: position 215,568 of record JASDAP010000494.1, read on the forward strand.
CTGATGATAGAGAAACACAGAGAGCAGCTGCACTAATCCTAGCTGTTTCTCTTTCACAGGAAACTCAGGTTTTTGTTGTTTTGGAACAAAGCTGATCAGAAAGCCTCCTGAAGCTTCAGTGGTTGCTCGTCTCTGCCAGGAATGAACACGCGTTCACACCAGCAGACGGCAGCTTTCACATCCACACGAGTAAAGACTATTCACCACAATCTCATCAAAGTGAGATCTCATAATGTAATCCTCACACTATCGAGAACGAGAACAAATCAAACAGAAATAATTCTCTTTGATTATGACATTTAACGGCGTAATTAGGAACGTTTCATCTACATTACAAAGAAGATATCGCTAATCCATCTTATTTCAATACTTAGCAGAGGAAATTAGTTTTCCACTACTTTACTTTTTTCATTTTTCTCAGAAACCCTCACTGTGCTTTCTCTAAACTCCCTTTTTAATTACCATGAGCCAAATGTTTCTAATGCATCAGTGTTTAATGTTGTCTTTGAAGTGCTTTCATGAGAAATGATTGAGAATTAGGATCTCACATGTCATGTTACTAGCATGACATAAAGGGGGATTTCATGCATTTTTTTATAGGTACCTACACACTGCAACAAGCCATATTTGAACATATCATTTGGAATTGAAATTGTAAAGCAACTTAATCAAATCATTGCTTAGTACCAGTTATCTGTACATTGTTTCCACCTGAACTCCGCTTTTTTTTATCCATTAATGACCTCATTTTAGGACTAGAGGGAAATAGGCTTTCATTGAGCCTGGAAATAGCATTTCAATTCACCTTCATTAACGGTGTAACAGGGAGGAAATTCATCAGACGCAAAATCATCCGTTGTTGGAGAGCAGCAGCTCGACTGGTGAGGAAATGATCATCATGCAGATCATAATTACTACTGTGACTATTGGCTGGATGCGTCTCCAACCTTCAGTCCAGAGAGAGACAGTGGAATGGTTATTACTAATGACACATACGTTTAATTTGGATTAACTATGATGTTTTTTATCTCATTGGATGTTATTGAAGGTAGATGGGTTTGCTTGTTACTGGGCCAGAAGAAAAATATGAAATTCGGAATAGAAGACGAAGAAATTCGGAATATGAGGATTGCTCAATTACCCAGAGTATTGGCTGCGAAACATGGTGTGCAGACGGCAGGATGAACAGCCAGAGTCACTCAGAGGAAGATGAAATTATTCTGGAGCAAAACACTTCCTGACAAGAATCTGATCATTAGTTGACACATGCACTGGCAGACAAAGAGGCAGCCATCTACACACACAAACACACACACACACACACACACACACACACACACACACACACACACACACATACCATGTATACATCACTTCAGGGGACATTACATTGACTTACATGCATTTCCTGGAGACTTATCCTAACCTTAACCATAACCAACACATGCCTAACCCTAACCCTAACCCTAACCCTAACCCTTACCCTTACCCTTACCCTTACCCTTACCCTTACACTAACCCTAACCCTAAACCTAACCATGTCTTCACCCTAAAATTAATGATTCCCCTCATGGCGACCTCCATTTTGTCCCCATAAGGGAGGCGAGTCCCCACACGTGACTGTGTAAACAGATTTAGATCCCCACAAGGATAGTAATGCTAGGCCACACACACACACACACACGCACACACACACACACACACACACACACACACAGTCAGACTCATGTCAAACGTTATACAAAATAAAGTAAATTATAGTGCTGGAAATGATTGTAGTAGACGGAGCTCTTTTGCCTCTGTGTGTGGAGGGTTGCCTGTTTCCGATATATGTACATTTCATTTGTACATCATTTAAACATCCTTTAGCCAAAAAATAGATAGTCATTTTTTCGTGATGGAGCTGACGATATGGGCAGAGAAAGGTACTTCGAGACAAAAGTAAACTGCACAACCAGGCATATTTCATTCCTCTCAAAAGACTATATATAACTTGAATTTATTCAGACCGCCTTTGTTGGGAAAAACGTCTGAATAAAGCATGAAATATTCTCGCTTCTAGAGGTGAGTCTGATTTAAATTGAAAAGCTTCAGAAATGGAAATGTTCTTGCTTTCTTTGTAAAAGTTTTGCTTCAGATCTCAGATGAGATTTGTTCACGCAATGTCAGACAGGAGCAAAGAATATACATGAATAGTGTGATTCATCTGAGCTGTGTTTGGTTTATCTCCCTGGCACACTCACAGCCTCAGAAGTGGAACGACTTTAAGATAAGAGACATCAGAGCTGCTTAAGCTTCTCAAATATATAAAGGATTTACAATAACTGTTTATCTCAGATCAGACAGAGAGACGTGGTGACAGAGACTCCGGTAAATACCTTTTGGTTGAAATGTCATGTTGATCTTAAGGCTTATCTCTGTTTTATTTCTTCCCTTTTATCGTGGCGTTAAAGGAAATGGTGAAAGGAAACTGAATTGAGTCTTAACCGAGACAAAGTGTGTGTCTGCAAACAAAACAGAAAGTCCAACAGCTCCTTCTTCCTCATCGTCACTATTTAGGTATATTATAACTTTTTTGTGTGTGTTTTGGACCAGAGAATAAACTTTGACTTAATCAGGGTTTGTGTTGAGTAGCTCTCTCTTTCAGAATGATTAAAGATTCAAACAAACATCTTGTTTATTGACAGACGCTCTGAAACTGAGGCAAGGTAATCCAACACTTCACAGAATAAAAGAATGTTTCTCAATGTTAGGATGAAACCTTACCAAACACAAAGAAACCATTTTACTTAAGTGGAAGTTCCATTAACCCTCCTATTGTCTTCGTTTTCCCCCCTTACTTTGGTGTTCGCGGTCAAATTTGACCGGTCCTGTTTTTAACTGCTATTACATTAACACAAAAACCATTAATCATCACCAAATTTAATTTGACACCCTTTCAAACTGTACATATTGTATCAGACTACTGGTATACATGAACAACTGCAGTAAATATACAAAGAACAGACACTGAACATGTATTGCATGTGCCAGGTGTGATCCATATGGGGGAGGGGCACATAAGAGCGGGAAATGTGTCAAATTGTTCCGTGTGTGTGTGTGTGTGTGTGTGTGTGTGTGTGTGTGTGTGTGTGTGTGTGTGTGTGTGTGTGTGTTTTATCTGATCCGGATGGTTACTAATTCCTTTTCTTTATGGCGGTCATTTTTGACCTGGAACACCATGGGTGTTACCAAGTTGACTAAATCATCCAAAAATCAATGAAAGTGGTGATCAGCCATTTTATATGCTCAAATATCTACTGTGAAGGATTTCATAAAGCCTTAATGCAATCGAATGTAAAACAAAAAAGTTATGATTGATGAAAGTAGTAAATCGGTCAGATTTGACCCGAAGACAACAGGAATGAAATAAAGATGTGTTCATCACTGTAAGGCTGCAGCTGGTAAAGGTTGAACTAACTGTAATTACTCTATATTCTAGTGGGAAACTTACCATGCAACATATTTCTCATTTATCTTCATCTTAGATATTACATATTCATTTCTGTGTTCAATCTAAAAAAACTAAACTGAAGACATGAAATAAAAAAAACACAGTACTCGTGTCTTGAATTGGAGTAGAAGTATAGGATAATGTGTAAATGCTCCAGTAAGTACAAGTACCTTAAAATGTACAGTACTTGAGTACATGTGCTGCATCATTTATTATAATGTAAAATGTTTTTGCCCTTTCTTATTGTGTTTGTTGTGTAGTATATTTAAAGTCCAGTACGACCTGAACACTCTGGAGGTTTCCCTCGTTGGTATTTTAGCTATTTGTATTAACTCAAACTGATTAATGTTGTGAAAATTAAAACCAGAAGTTACTGCTTGGTTTGTTAGCTGGCTGGCTCTGTTGTGATTGGTCAACCACTTAGAGATGTCCCGCCTCTTAGCCTATCGCGTACAATGTGTTGGAGCACTAGCCAATAGAAGCGCGAGTGATGTCACTATGTTACGAAAGTAAACAAAGAAGTCCAATGGAGGTGTGTCAGTCGAACACAGGGATGTTAGCCTTTGCAGACCATTTACATGCACTAAAACCTAAATAACACACAACAGGAAAGGGCTAATAGAACCTCTTTAACATAACTGCTCTGTGCTCTCAAAGCATTGTCAACATGCGGTTATAAACAATCCTAAGAGAGTATGTTTTAGTTGGCTAGCTTCGCACTGTAGCACTGCCTTATGTGAAACAGAGCGACTTGTCTTGACATTGGTATGATGTCATTTTTCGTTTTGGTGCATGACATCAGCCCTGAGTTTCGCCGCAGGAGCGAATAAACGACTGAGCGGGTGACTGGCTGTTTGACTGACTGATTTTCTGGGTTAGTGTCCAGCTGGGGATCCCTGCGGAGTGTTGTGGAGCGTGATATTAGACCCTGAGCTTCACGATGGGGGGCTTCAGAGTGCTAACAACCTCTCAGCATCTCTGACCGTCAGCTGTGACTGACAGCTGCTCTCATCTGGAACAAAACTCTGCTAAAAGAGAGAAATGGTGAGGAGAATAAACCCGCTATTAGGACAGAGGGACTGTGTACAGATTACTGAGAACACTTGATGGATTTGGACATGAACAAGAAGTGAAGCTGCTAAAGGGACAGAGAACTGACCACAGATCAGTGGACAACATGTGAGCCATGTCTCATACTCCGTACTGTTCAAATCTGTCATTTTTCAAGTAGTTAATCATATTCTTACTGTACTCCTTTTTTTGTTTATTGATATTTCTTGTAAACATTTCTTTAAAAAAAATGTTTTCATTGTTTTTATAATAGTTTTATATCTGCTCCTTTATTGCTCCCGACTGACCGGTCTGAGGGTTTTGTATAACAGTGTGGTTGGAGTCCTTTCATAAAACACTGCAGCAATACTGTCCTATGAAAAAGGAAATTGCACACATATACATTTGGTCAATTATTCATTTGTAATAACCTGCTTCACACTACTTGGTAATCATATAATTTCCTGCTCTTCACTAACTCTTATGCATTTAGTTCTGCCTCAGGCCACGTTCTCCATGTAAAGCTAGTTTCTCCTTCATGTCATTTCCTCCTCTGCTTCTTTCCCTCTGTGTCTATACTGTCCTCTTCCTGTCTGTCTCTCTGCACCTGTCTGTGTCTCACTTCTTTTTTTCACTCCTCTCTGTCTTCAGTGTCGCTCATGTTCTCTTTCCTGTCCCCGCTGACTCTTGTTTCTCCTCCTCCAATCCCTGCTGACAGGGCGAGCTGATCTGAGCAAACTGTTCCTCCTCACATGTAAACATCGATTACTGACCAGCGGGAAAAAGAGAGACAGAGAGACAGAGAGACAGAGAGAAGTAAGATGCTACTGGGAGTTGTTGCATTCACCAACGAAACAAGCCTTGTGAAAGCTTTGACCTCAATTCCACAACAGGTGAGGACATTTCCATGCAGCAGTCTGCAAACAAAAACTCTGAGCATCATTTGTTTCCAGCAGCAGCTCACTGCAGGAGAATAGATCAGCTGCTGCACATGTTGGCAAGCAAGGCGACTAGAAAAAGCTAAATGTGATCAGTACAAATCACAGCTGAACCAAACACCTTTGATACTTCAGTACAAAAACAGGCACAGCTTATTGCGCATTATGTCCGGTTAGTTCCATCACATCTATAACTGGCATTATTCATCGAATGATTTATATAATACGCTTGCTAATAAATAGTCCCCTCAAATAAAAAATATATAGTAAAATGTTCTGTAGAGCTGCAGAGCTTTACATTACTAAAGTAATTTGATAAAATGTTACCCAATATTGATCAAAAAAGTTAATTAAAATGGTGATAGTCGAGTACTGTATCATGCAACAACAGAAATAAGAGTTGCACTTACAGTAGACAATTACTGCAAACATGACTACACAATATTGAATATTTAAATAACACAGTAACTCTTATTCTCCGCAATTAAGGTTAATTTACTGACGTATTATACATCCATCATAATCAACGTATCGTTAAACTGAACAAGATTTAATAAAGCCTTGGATAATGAAACCTTGTATGGCGGTTTCCTTGAAGAAGTACATGAAAGACCCGTACTTTTTTACCTCATGAGATTTCTGCGGACAGGATCCAAAACCAACACTAATGCTCAGTCCGACACAGAGTAGGTTAAGCACCTCATTTCCCATCAGCTCTTTGCAACGAAAGGTCAAGCAATCATACGACAATTTGTAATTTTTATCTGTGAGCTGAAACCTTTCTCAGAGCTCAGGTCCGTCTCTGCGCCATCAAAATGTCACCAATCATCTGTTGGTTCAGGCTCGTCATGTTTGACCTGCACAGCTGTGTTTGAATTGTGACTTTCTCTGTGAGCTGAGCATTAGGAGGAAGTGATTCGCTCTGCTGTAATGAACTGCTTCTCAGTAATTGAAGACATGCCTGTTTAGTCCACGGGCTTTTTGCATTGCTGAGTGTGGAGAATGAATGGAGAGGCTAATGACTCTCCTGAATAAGAGTGGAGCTTCAGTGGCTGCAGGTTCAAAGGTTAATGGACTATTTTGGTTTTAGTGCAAAAAGGCAAACACTTGTAATATGATAACCAGATTTAAGAAGGTGTTGAATTTTCTCTTATATCCTCCATTCACGTAATCCCTCATTCTTTGTCTCCAAAGTCGCCACCTGCAAACACAGTTAAATGTTCCTCAAAGGTGTTAAATAGCAGCTGTGATTAAGCAGGTCATTTATTCATAGTTACACTCATGTATGTTCTGCCAACACTAATGAATGCTTAATATTCAATTTCTGTCACGGTCAAATTAATTAAAACCCTGAGCCGAATAAAGAGAAGAAATCTCACACTACATCCTGAGTTTCTTTATGTGATGAATACATACTGAAATGAAAACTGACACTGTTATGTTGACATGCAGGAGTTCAACGTCTTAATCGTGATTAAATAAATGTTGTTTTCTGTAATTAAAAACTAATTTGGTGATCTTTAAATGAACCTCCGTCTCTTGGAGAAAAACATTGTGCCAAGTTGCTTAGCATGTGGCTGTAAAACTCTGACGAACACTGTGGCTCTGCCTGGGGAGCTTTTTTATTCTGGCACGTTTTAAGTAAGTAGTACTTGAAGTAAACGGTTATTTTGCGTTTTTGCATTTTAATGTGGGAGTTTTTGTATACCTCGGGACTGTGGGAAACAATATTTCGATCTTTATGTGTGTACAAACATATTTTGAGATTGACAATAAAGTTGACTTTGACTTAATAGAAGTGCAACCTGATTCAGTCATTTTCCAACAATGATTATTTCAGACAAAGGAAGACATTAGCAGGCAGGGCCGAGGGATTTTAACTGATCAAATGTGATATTGTGTTTTAAATTCAAAATGTATATCAATTAATTTTTATGCTGGACCTTGTAGTTGATAGCAGTTATTCACAAAGAACGATGGCATCGTTCATAGGAACAATCCTGCTCCAAGAAAAGTCCAACTAACAACCATTAAAATCACAAATTGTGTTTCATATTACCTCAATTTTGCGAACATCAGCTACTCATCAAGGAAGGCTAGCGGCAAAACCCCCTGACTGTTAGGACTTGAGTAATGGTGAGTTTTATTCCTTATTAATTCAAATGATGTTCATGTTTAAGAGGAACAATGTGATCTATAGACTCACATGAATCCAGTTAAGAGCCCAACACAGTTTCAGAACAGGACGTTTTAACCCCTCAAAAACTGAAGCTAGCTAATGACCTGGTATCCTTTGGAGGCGCTACTTTAGCTCGGCATGCTAATGTTAGCAGCATTACATCACATTGAGAGCAGACGAACACAAAATCCACTCTATCAACTTTTTCACATTTTTCCATTATCTTGTTGAGAATGTCAAAGTTCGAGGGGGCTGCCGTGCCTAGTTACGGTTGCTAAGCTGTGATTGGATGATGACTGTTCAGTGAGGGGCTCTGCAATTCATCTTCATCAACACAAAATAACAAGTGATTCCCACATTATAGCTCACAGCTTCATCTGACATCAGCCAACAGTAGACTGTGATGAAACAGAGCAGAGGATTGTGGGCCGTTAGTCTCCAACCATTCCTCCAATCAGCAGAGCTGGAGTGGGTCACATGACACTGGCTGTGTGAGTGAGTCTCTCAGCCCTGAGTAATTATCACCCATTGACACAGTGTGAGCGTCTCGTCTGGAATATGAATGAGGACGATGAAAATACTGAGATCACAGCGACCCGAAGCCTCGTACCTGAAGGAATTATCAACGCCTCGACTCCCATCAACGTCCTCTCTGAACCCTCGCTAACACACAACAATTATCTGGACGCTTTGCCTCCTCACTTCTTCAGGCTGCTCATTTCCTTCCTATTAGAGGTGAATTCCTGCTGCTAATCCTAAACACATCAGTAGAAGGTTAACAGAGACGGTCGGCACAAAGCCAGACCTGCTATTGATGTGTAGCTTTTAGCCATGCAGCTAATAAGAGCTTAACAATGTGTTCCTAATCTCATGGGAAGCCTCGTCCCTGCAATCAGAGGTCCAGGCGTGTTGTCATCACATCCTGTTTACTGTCATTTTATAAAACAAAGTAGAAATTCAGCTTCTTAAACTTCCTGTTTAGCTTTGACCTTGTTAAAATATGCTAATCCAAAACACACAGAGACATCCTGGTAAACTGAATCCAATCCTTTCGTTTCGGCTCCATCCAAAGGCTGATATGTGACAAAAGAAGCTGAAGCTCTTTGGAGGTGATTGAGGGAAAGCGAGTTAATTGCTGAGGTTGTTTGGCGCCGAAGTTTGAAAGACGTATCTTGTATTCTTTTTGAGAGAGACATTGAGTCATTTCCTCCGCATATCGTGAGGGAAGGGGCTCTTTAACAGTTTTTTTTTTTTTTAAATAAAGGCCCCTTCAAAAACGAGATGATTTGTGAGCTATGACCGTTAATCTTTTAAAGAAATAAATCGTCTGCATGGTTTCCCATGTCAGTTAAGCTGCCCTTGGCTCTGACAAGCCTCATTACGCCCTGCAGAGAAAAACCAGCCGAAGGCCCCCGCTGACTCGCCTCGTCGAGCCCTGACTGGCAGGCTAATGGCCCGCTGGATAATTACGCCTCATAAACTCCTTCTCCAGAGATTGAAAATTATAACACCATCATCATGTCACGCATTCAAGTGTACTTGCAATTAACACAAGATGAAACGTTAAAATGCACACATTTTGTAGCTGTGTTTAGTTATCATGGTAGCAGCGGTGGTGGAAAGAAGTTGAGACATTAAATAATAAAATGACAAATGACAAGATGTGGTTTTATTGAAGTTTACTTTCTAGCCAATAGAGTGACTTCTTGTATTCTCACTGATTCATCCTGTTTCCAGTATTATGCAAAGCTAAGCTAATGTATTGATGTTTTTAACGTCAAGACGAGAAACATATTTTTCCTCGAATTGTAAAACTACTTCTTTAAAGCTTTCAAGCTGTGACATACAAAAAAAGGAAAGTAAAAAGGTAAAAACAAGTCATTTAGAGTGTGCTGTGGTGGTAGATAGAAGTTACTTCGACGCCAAATGATAAATGCAGCTTACAGTTACATTAAAACAAACATTCATTTGTAAATGTGTACTTTCACAGAGACAGGCGTGAAGTGAATTACACTGATCTGAATTGACAGACAGTAAATACATCCAGCTGATGAAGACATAATGCATTCCTCTGAGCTATCCGGTATAAGTTTGTTTATGCAACGTATTGGATATTGAGCTTCCAAAACCTAAAGAATATCTGGTAATTTAACGTTCATCATTTAAACTGACAAGTAAAACTGATTTGACACAAACAGGAAACAGATTATACTGATTTGTACAGGATTGCAAACTTTGAGACAGCCTTCGAACACTGACAAGACAGACAACTTCTTCTGAGTGAGGAATTGAAATAAAATAATTATCCGACAAGCATAATGTGATACAGAAGCAAAACAAAATCATTAGTGCTTCATATCAATCGTGACCTTTCTCCACCAGCTGCAGCCCACACAGTCTGTGTCTGTGTCTCTGTCTATCTGCTTTCTGTCTGCAGGGAGACGAGATTAAAGCAGACACAAGTTCTCAACGTGCCAGTCAAGATAAAGAAGAGCTGAACCTCATAGAGCAGAGAATCAATTTAAAGCCAAGTCAGATTTAATGATTGTATTCTGTCTCGTCTGCAGCCTCTAAAATAATGCGCTATAGTGTTTCAGGATGCAGTTTTTATACCTTCAGATCATTTAAAATGTGTGCATTATGTTAAGCTGCCTCTACTTTGTGTACGAAGGGACTACTCTCACTAGAAATACCTCACAATTGTTAATTTGGTCAAATACTTATAATGAGCTATATGTTTACACCTTCCTGACAAGCAATATGTACCAATGAAAACAAAAGCAGAGTCCTCTCCTGCTGATGTTCAGGTGTATATCAGTATGTAGTGTCTCTACTTTAAAGAGTCCTCTCCTGCTGATGTTCAGGTGTATATCAGTATGTAGTGTCTCTACTTTAAAGAGTCCTCTCCTGCTGATGTTCAGGTGTATATCAGTATATAGTGTCTCTACTTTAAAGAGTCCTCTCCTGCTGATGTGCAGGTGTATATCAGTATGTAGTGTCTCTACTTTAAAGAGTTCTCTCCTGCTGATGTTCAGGTGTATATCAGTATGTAGTGTCTCTACTTTAAAGAGTCCTCTCCTGCTGATGTGCAGGTGTATATCAGTATGTAGTGTCTCTACTTTAAACAGTCCTCTCCTGCTGATGTGCAGGTGTATATCAGTATGTAGTGTCTCTACTTTAAAGAGTCCTCTCCTGCTGATGTGCAGGTGTATATCAGTATGTAGTGTCTCTACTTTAAAGAGTCCTCTCCTGCTGATGTGCAGGTTTATATCAGTATGTAGTGTCTCTACTTTAAAGAGTCCTCTCCTGCTGATGTGCAGGTGTATATCAGTATGTAGTGTCTCTACTTTAAAGAGTCCTCTCCTGATGATGTTCAGGTGTATATCAGTATGTAGTGTCTCTACTTTAAAGAGTCCTCTCCTGCTGATGTTCAGGTGTATATCAGTATGTAGTGTCTCAACTGTGACATGTCTCCATGCTTTAATGTTCAAAAGCTCTTTATTTCTCTCATACTGCCTGTGCTGCAGCACCTCTTTTCACCCTCTGTCTGAAACCAGAGCCCAGTCTGCTCTGATTGGTTAGCTGGCCGGCTCTGTTGTGATTGGTCAACCGCCTAGAGATGTCCTGCCCCTTAGCCTATCACGTACAATGAGTTGGAGAACTAGCCAATAGAAGTGTGACTGTTACATATGTCACTATGTTACAGAAGTAAAGAAATTAGTCCAATGGAGGCGTTTCAGGCAGGGGGGGAGTGTGTGGGAGAGAAACTCCCTCTAGAGGGAACTTTGGGATTTTAGCCTTTACAGACCATTTACATGCACAAAAACCTAGATAACACACTATATGAAAACCACAATAGGGCCTCTTTAAGTACATAGCATGAGTAAAAGTACTTTCCATCGCTGGTTTCAACCAAGAGGAAAAAGATAAAAGGAAATAGTGTAAGGTAACAAGAGAAGGTGAGACAAAGGTAAACTAAAAGAAAAGAGATGTTTGGATCCGACAACTTTCATGTAACGTATTCCAGCAAGGACAGAATGAAAGAACGACAGGAAAGAGAGGAGACAGAAAAAAATAAAAGAAATAAAGGAAATAAAAGAGCGAGCAGACGGACACTGAGCTGTGTTCAGACGCTGAATGGAGCTCCTCGGGGGGATCACTTACATACATTCACACAAATCCTTCTCTCTCATGTTTATCAAGGTTAGATCTTGGTTATCTAATCCTTTGCTTTGAAGAGCCGCTGATGAACCTGGGAGCGGGGCGGACATTGTGTCTGTGTGAAGTTTAAACTCACCAAATACAGTACAACAATATAAAATTCTCAACAATACAGAAATTACAAATCTGTAAATACTACAACTCTAGAACTGAACGATAAAAAATTAAAAATAAACGTGCTTGGTTTCACATTGTTGCCCTGAATTTAAAATGCTGCAGATGCACTCAGTGAACACACACATAAAAGAGTTACATCTGGAATAAAAAGCTATAATTGGACCATTTATGTCCATTTCCTCACTAATAGGATGTGGTGGCAAAGCCCTCACAGATTACAGAGGAGCATTTTGTCACAGCCACACTGCTAACAGCCTGGTAATGTGCTTCTCCTTTGCAAATGGCCATCTCATTGCACACAAGATGATAAGGACACTAAAAGAAAAGAAAGGCTTGAATCTGTTTCCTGTTTTCATTTTGGCATTTCAACATCCAGTGTCTGTCTTCGGAGGGAGCTTCAAACAGAACTTCTATAACATTTTAGAAACAGAAATCTGCCTTTTTGCCAAATGAGCGATGCTCAGACGCTCTGTGAAACTGCTTCAGATTCTTTGTGTATTTAATTAGTTTTTGGATTCAAACTTTTTAAGTGTCTGATTATGAAACGTTTAAAACCTGTTCCTCATAGTAGATTAAGGGGCCTCTTTGTTTGTGTTTTCTTGTGAAATCTGCAAAAAAGATTAGCATAAACGAAGAGCAGTTTCATGACACACAGTAAGTTTTTTTCTCTTGGTGGAAATCCAACAGTAGACTCCTCATATGCCATGATGGCGTATATGAAGATGTCAGCAGCTGGAGACTTTATGTATGCATTATTACACCAAAGCCTGTTATTATCGTCCATTTGCGCTACTTGCTCAACACATTAACCAGTCAGAGATGACACTGCAACGTGCTGAAGGTGTGATGAAAACGTTTTTTTTTGTGCTCTGGTTAAATGTCACATTGGCAGTGTGGGTGGTGTGTTGAAGGACAGCACTTTCTACATGCAGCCAGCTGTAATGATGTCTAATGTTCACATTAACACATGGCTTGTCCTGCGTTTTCCTCTCAAGTTAATTGCAGGCAGATGACTGCTAGAGCTATTTGGAAATGTGGACTTTGTCAGGCAGTTTGCTTTGTAATTAACTGCACTTCACAGTTGACTTCTGTCAAGGCTTGTAAATAAAAAGTGTTTGATTGGTTTGAAGTTTAAAGTCCAACATCTCTCAAACAATGTCAATATATTTGTATTTAAGAAGATTAATTTCCTTAGGCTAAAATTACGGTGGCTGACAGGTGCAAACGCATTTCAACGGCATTTCCATTAGGAGAAACACGCTGCAGTTTCAGAATCTGACAAAGACAAATGTGCCAAAACCCACGCAAATGAAGAAACATCTTCACCAACTTGACAACACTTGCGCAGCGTTTACTAAAAGCACTGCATAAACGAAACGCAACGGGAACTGTTTCCAGGGGACACTAAAAAGTGATGCACACAGCTGGGACCGGAGCGCTTGTTGACGTTCGGTGATTATAAAGTTGGCCAACTTTAACTTTCTAAGTTGTTAAAATAAACCTGACTTGATGAGAACAGAGCGAGGAGCAGCATGTGTTGCAGCATGTGGGGAGAAAGCCGTCACATCGTATTAGCAGCAGCTCTGCTCTCACTCCTCTTCTGGGAATCTCTCCTTCCCCGCGCTCTGTTACATGTAATCGCGCCGCCCCCAAAAATCACATCGCGTCCGGTGTGAACACACTAATGGCGCGTTTCCACTACAGCGCGGAGCCCGGCCTCACTCGGCCTCGCTCGGCCTCGCTCGGCCTCGTTAGGCCTTGTTAGGACCAGCTCACTTGATGGCGCGTTTCCATTACAGTTTAGGAACTAGGGCAGTAACTATAGTAACGCAGTGTAGGCGGAGCGATCGGCTTTTTGGTGGGCGGAGTCACGCTGCTTAAAACTGCCGTGACGCCATCTTCAATGCGAACATAAATGTAAGGATAAAATAGACTTATTTGTTAGAAGTGAGCTTTAGAACAGATAGGGACACAACGCTTTCAAGCAAATAACAGAGAGTTAGAAAAAACGTACCATGCAGAGACTCCAGTAACGCCGTTGCAGAGTCCAGGCATCCATCCCTCCCAACGCTAGCCGGTCTATGGCCGTAAATGGTGTCCATTAGCTCAAACCACTTCCAGTTTTTCCTACTGGCACCACTCGTGTTGTTATTATCTTTGACCAAGCGATATTCACTCTTCATCTTTTTGAGTTTTTCCCTACACTGCACGACAGTCCTCGAGTAGCCGCTTGTGGACATCTGTGTAGAGACCTCCTGAAATACTTTAATATTGCGAGTTGTCCCGTCGAGCTCCCGCTGGATCTTATCATCTGCAATGTAATGTAGGAACGTCGTCACTTCCTCGACCAACCACGGCGTGCTTTTCTTTGCCATTTTAGCTCCTCTGTTGACAAAAATGCTGTTTATAAAAATGCTGCAAGCTTCGCTATATATATATGCGACGCCAGGGATTATCTCGCGCGCCGATTGTGATGATTCTCTCTGACCAATCAGCAGTCGAGAGTGTTGACGTCACAACTCAGCCTGGTTGTTCCTGGCCCTAGAACCACGATTTTATGAGGCCAGAAAAACTGTGAATTAGGACCCGCCGGCCGGTACTAGGCCAAGTGGAAACGCAACCCAAGTCGGGCCGCTGACGTCACAGCCCTCCTAAACCGGGCTCCGCGCTGTAGTGGAAACGCGCCATAATGGTCTATGCACGGATAAAGAATGTTGTTAGAATTTTGAATGTGTAAGAATTGTGTTAAAAATAACTCGTTTTAATGTTAATGTTAAATGTTGCACTTGCATGAAGCTTCAGTGGATAAGCCTCACAGTTAAAATGGCACTTTATGTTATAGATCTGCTCACTGCAAATGTTTTTTTTCTTTGTTGTTGTTGCTGTCAACAAAATAATGTACTCATTCACTCAAACAAATGGAAAATAAGCTACATACATTTATATTTAGGATTGGCATGAAGGAATGAATGAAACTTAAAATGATAGGTATGATGTAAATATATATATTTATCCTTTTTGACATGTTAGTTATGTTGTGTTCTTGGTTTAATCAAATTGGAAGTTGCACCAAATGATTTGATGTAATTCAGATGCAATTAGCCTACATACAAGGCCTCAAATTGGAAGTACTGTCTGGGCCGTCTTTTTCACTCAATTCTGCAATAGGTAGATCTCATTTGACACTGTAGATCACCAGATTCTGTCTAATGTTATGTTGATGTCTCGTTTAGGTCATAACGTCATTTGCTGGTTTCAAAGTTATCTAACCGACCGTACTCAATGCGTCAGGTTGGGTAGTAATGTCTCTGACCCTGTCACCTTCGAGAAGGGAGTTCCACAGGGCTCTATTTTGGGGCCCTTGCTCTTTTTATTATATGTAAACAATATTTGTAATCAGATGCAATTTTCTACCTATCATATGTATGCTGATGACACTATTGTATATTCATGTGCTCCTTCTCTGGATATGGCCATTTCCAATTTAAAATCAGATTTTATCACGCTGCAGCATGCACTTCTTGATTCCAAACTGCTATTGAACAGTAAGAAAAACCAAAGCAATGCTTTTTGCTCCCAAGTCAGCGTCCTCTTGCCTTTCCATTGACACCCTTGATGGCGTCTCCGTTGAGTTTGTCGATACATACAAATATTTGGGCTTTTGGTTGGACAGAAATCTAAACTTTAAACACCACATTGAAGTTCTAACTAAGAAATTGAAATTCACTTTGGCTTCCTTTACAGACTTAAATGTTGTTTTTCAACTTCTTCCCGTAAAAGGTTGGTCTCTGGCTTATTCCTGTCCCAGCTGGACTACGGTGATACCATTTATAGATTTGCCTGTCCCACTGTTTTGGCCAAACTTGACCCACTCTACCATGCTGCACTGCGATACATACCAAATGCACCCTATAGGACTCATCATTGCAAACTGTATAGCCTAACTGGATGGTCCTCACTTAGTATGCGTAGGATGCAGCATTGGTTTTTATTAATGTATAAAGCCATTTTAGGTAAGCTTCCACTGTACATATGTGCCAGATTTGCTCCAGTTTGTGACTCTTACAACCTCAGATCCAGTGCCTGGATACGGTTCCAGGTTCCTGCCGTGCGGACTGAGGCTGGAAAAAGGAGTCTTTTTCATTATGGTCCTTGGTCTTGAAATGACCTTCAATCAAGCCTCAAACTGATGGCACTTGTCCCAATAGCCTGTTTTAAATTGAAGTTGTCTGAGGTCCTTACCACCAGCTGCTCTTGCAGTAATAAGTAGTACCTTTCTTACTGTCCCAAATGTGCACAATGTAGTGACTGCTTTTCGTTTTTTTTTTTACTTAGTTGTGTTCTCTGTATTTTATATGTCTGTGTTATGTGTAAAAATGTGTAACGTTGCTGCCTTCTTGGCCAGGTCAGCATTGTAAATGAGATTTTATCTCAATCCTTTTTATCTGGTTAAATAAAGGTTAAATAAAAAAATAAAAACAAAGGAAAGGTTTCTTGTTGCATTTCTGTACCATGGGAAATACTGTTTACTCTTCCCCGTCTCCAGTCAGCATTGACTTTAATTTTAGCAATGTTTATTACAGGTGAGAAGGCCCACCAATGTGAAGAATGTGGCAAGTGCTTCAGACGCCATGATCACCTGACGGTCCACTACAAAAGCATTAATTTGGGAGAGAAGTCTGGCAGAAGTATGTCATCTTCCAAATCACATTCACACTCATTCTTTTTTTAGGTGCTGATGTAACATTTCTTATATTTTTCTTCTTGGTTTCTGTCACGCTTAATTACATCTTTGTCCACAGATATAAAACGGCTGTGCATCAGTGTGAGGTTTGCAAGAAAGAATTCAAAAGAAAGTCCAGTCTAGAAATGCACTTCAGGACACACAGGTAAGAAACCAAGAGGGTCATGGATATATCAGCTTGAAAACCCATATGAGAGCAGAACAATGGCACTTGGATGCATTTACCCAGAGGTGGGAGAAGTACTCAGATCTTGTACTTGAGTAAAAGTAGAAGTACCAGAGTGTAGGACTACCCTGTTACAAGTAAAAGTCCTGCAATCAAAATGTAACTCAAGTCCATCATGATCATGATAGCCTGATCTCAGGTTATGCCTCGCAAAATAAATGTATGTGTGAGCTGTACAAAAAGAAGAGAAATTCATAAATTAAATTGTCTTTGTTGTTGTTTCTATTAAGTGAAATTATGACAAATCTCACTGTAACTGTATAAAACTGAAGAACAGTTGTAGTAAATGTTTTTGTACCAGTTATTATGAGATGACAACACACTTTAAATGTTACAAATACCAAGGCTTGCCCCTTTCTTCAGGGTGTAAAATTTAATTTCTGTTTTTTAAATCTGGTTGATTTATTTGGTCTCACAGAATAACCTGCCTTTTAAGGATTTACCATTTGTTATGGTATTCATGGTTTTTTAAGGAATCTGTTGATTGGCGGACCAGTAATTGATGGCAATTTCTGATTAACTAATGTGTAGTAAAGTAAAGGTTTCACTCATACAACGTTCATATGAGATTAGAGGTTGATGAATTTCCGAAATAAAAACTTTAAAGTGAAATCAGTTGGTCAATCGTGTATTTGAGTGCTTTCACAGTTACATTAATTGTTGGTTAAATTTCAAACCGTTCGAACTCACATTCTAAAACAGTGGTGGTGCTCCCCTCAAACTTTCTCATGATCAATCAAATCTATTTGAAAATATGAATGTTTGTTATCGGTGCTTTAAACAGGGGTTTAACACTTAAATCATCAGCCTCGCGCATGATTAGTAATATACATAAATATATATATGTTATATATGCTATATTTATAATATCTTTACAAAAATACGTTTAAAAAGCTTGCTCTGCTCATAGAAAGCGTGAAGAAACCCTATGCTTTGCTATTGTTGGTTGTCTTGGTGAAGGTTTCTCTCAGTATGTTACAAAATAACGGAAAAAATTGTTGTCAAAAAATATTTTAAAAAGTATATGGTATGTCAAAAATACAATGAAAAAAGTCATACTACTATGTAGAAAAAATCATGAAAAAAAGTGGGTATAGTATGTCTGAAGTCATAGTATAGTATTTATTTCAATATGAAAATAAAATAGTTTGTCAATACTTTTATGAAAAAAGTATATTAATCTGGTGAAAAAAGGAAAATGTTATAGTATGTCATAAAATCATAGTAAAGCATTTTGGAAATATCATGAAAAGATCTAGAATAAATGAAAATAATCGTAGTTTAATATGTCAAAATGTAATTAAGAAAGTCATGGTATGGTATGTCGGAAAATCCTAACAAAACATAGTATAGTAGGTCGAACATTTTTTTTTAAAGTATGTCAAGAAGTTCATTAAAAAACGATATATGGTATATTGATTAAAGTTATTGCATGATATGTCAAAAAAATATGAAAAAAGGCCAAAGTGTAGTTAGTATGTTGGAATAAAAGTTATTGTATTGAATGTTGAAAAATATGACCAACAAGTTATTGTATCATATGTCAAAAATAGAATTTAAAAAATCATATTATAGTATTCTAAAAATGTAATAGTAAAGTAATTTCAAAAAACTATGAAAAAAATAATATATATCTGTATATGATTAAAATATATACATATGACTTAACTTAGTATATTATGTTGAAAATATCAGATTATAGCATGACGAAACATCGTAACATATCAAAACTCGCACAGTATAATCTCTTAAAAATATCATGAAAAAGTCATAGTTTAGCATGTTGTAAAAATCGATAAAATATGAAAAAACATCATAGTATAGTATGTTGAAAAAGTATGAAAAAATGTCATAGTATAGAATAGATTGTCGAAAATATCATGAAAAGATCAAAGTATGGTATTTCCAAATGCATGAACAAAAATATGTAGTATAGTAAGTCGAAAATGTCATGAAAAAATACAAGAATTCTGCAAAAAAATGTAAAAGGCTTCTAAGGTTGAATACTTTATGGAGACCTCTAGATGAAATACACACGATGAGTAGTGAGGCGTATTCTAGAAAACACAAAGTGTCTCACAATCTGAACCCTCAAAAGTTTCCAGGATGTCTCAGTGTGTAGAGAGCCAATCCAAGGGCAGCATTACATTCCTGGCAATAGATCTTCGCAGAGACCCTGGTGAAAAACAAAAAACAATATAATAAAAAATGCAAACAAAATATAGTAAAATACAAATGCATGAGAACAAGCTTTAATACAATGTGTTTCTTCAAGAGGTAATTCAGAAATAACACTCACCATTCTTATATCAACCATACTGCAACCTGAAAACATGGAGGGAAAAGAACAACACTGAAAATGTGGAGCTGCTAAAGGCTCCAGGCTACATTAGCCACTACCAACGAATAAACATTCAAATGACTGATTTAACTCTGCGGCTGAGTTGCTTTCTGGGTAATGTAGGCAAGTGTTGGCTGTGAATTTGATGGTGTCACTTGAGTACAAAGCCAAAACTGTGACATTATCTTTGAAATAAATTGTTTTTGGGATTAAAGAGATCAACTTCATTTACTTATGCTAAACATGTAGCTAGCAGGGGTTAGCTTCTCTTAGCAGGAAGTCAGCCGAGGTGGGAAGTAACTAAGTACATTTACTCAAGTACTGTACTTAAGTACAACTTTGAAATACTTTTACTCTACTTGAGTATTTCCATGTTATACTACTTTGTACTTCTGCTCCACTACACATATTTGTAGTTACTGTGCAGATCTGGAAGAATGATGTGAAATATAATCAAGTGTTAAATCAGACTTTAGTTCCACCTGGAGTAAATTCACAAGCTACCCTGCAGTATACAAAGTCATTACAACTAGCTGCACCTTTACCAGCTTTGAGAACACTTTAATGATCAATCATTATAAAACATATCATATATATTATTCTGAAATGGACCAATCTGCACAATGACTACTTTTACTGTCGCTACTTCAACTATATTTTGATGCTAATACTTTTTACTTGTAAGGCTTCAACAGGGGTACACTTCACCCTCACACAGCCAACACTATCAAAGTTTCACAGTTTGGTATCAATTTTAGCTACGTTAGATGGGCGACTGTAACCCTTTGTACTTTTGCTTGAAGAACATTTTGAATGCAGGACTTGTAACACTCAGGTACTTCTACTTTTACTCAAGTACAAGATCTGCGTACTTCTCCCACCTCTGGAAGTCAATACTATCTGCTTAACTGTCTGGCAACCATTGCGAATGTTATCAGGCCATTAAATAGCCGTCATCAGCTGTTTCCAATGTAAGGCTTCAACAGGGTCACACTTCACCCTCACGCAGCCAACACTATCAAAGTTTCACAGATGTATACATTTTAGCTATAGATTGAGGTACCAAAAGCATGTGGTTATATTTAGGAAAAACATCATGTTTTGGGTTCAAATAAGTGTGCCTTCATTTTATATACATAACTATTACGTTTTTTATGTAAATTATTTCTGTGAGGTTGATTTGGTTAGAAATGTGCATACAAAACATTGTGACATGGACTCGAGTTGGACTTGTTAAAGACTTGTGACCTGAATTGAGGCATGTCTAAATTAATGAATTACATTTTTGATAATTGAAAATATTTGATGTTTTTTGTGTTTATGAGACTGTATACCTGCAGTATAGACTGCAGTATCTTTGGGGGTGTGGTCTTACTCGGGACTTGACCAAAAAGCAAAAAAACTCCGAAGTTGCTTTGGTATTCGACTAAATTACTTAGTTCTTGCTTTCCGTAAACTATGTCTTTTAAACAACAATGTTAAAAAATATTTTAATGGCATTGAATATGTAACAAGCTTTAAATTATACTTACATTCAGAAAGCTTAACTTTCCCACGAGTGCACCGGGCTTCAGAAAAATGATCAAAAAACATGCCAGACCTGGAACATTCCAAATTCTCCTTTTCACCATCAAATATTAATCTGACTCCAACAGATTTTACGTGAGAAAGTTCATCAGTGTCCACAGAACAGTAGGTGGCTGGAAAAAGAAACAATACATTTATTTATACAGCCAAATTCTCTGAATGATAGAGTGGACTTGTTTTTACCTTTGCAGGTGGGTGCTTCGGACCACGTGCCATCGCTGTAACATCCCACCATCTTCGGACCCACTAGTTCGTAATGATTAGCACATTGGTACTGCAAATACCTTCCATTGTTTTTCACAACGTTACCGTTAGCAACCAGGGGGGGAGTTCCACAGTTGTCGACTGAAATAGAAACAAATTAATTGTTATTTCAGAATTAATTATTTCAAGATGCCATAGCAGAGTAAATCATCTCAAATGTAAAACCTTCTTTGTCATTTTAACTGTTGTTCATTTGTGTCAACCAGTACAATTGTAATTTCAAACGTATTGTATATATAAGGGTTATTATAATATCTAAAAGGAGAAAGGAATAAAATGTTGTACCTGTTGTGATATGCCTTTCAATTTCTTCATCCTTTTTGGAGCTGCTAGAAGATCCTGAAAGATAAAGCGGCCATATCGCAATGGGATGTTGGTTTTAAGCATTTCTTTTAGAAAGCCTAAACATTTTCGCTTTCTCAATTTTAAGATAATTTGTTGTCTTCACAAGCAAATATATATATATATAATGCTACTGACATTTAAAGATATAACAGTCCTATTACATTTCTCGGACAAATCCAAACTTACCTCCGGAGACAGGAGTCGTCACAGTAGTCTGTCCCCCACCTGCAGAACCACCATGTCCAGTACTTGGTACATACAATACGTTCACTTTTATGAATCACAAAATATGGTGGTTTTCTTTGAACAAAAGTTCCCTTGTCTCTCACCAAAATGCAGTTTTGGATTATTTATCTGTTATTGAAATTAAACATGTTTTTATAGTTCTTGGTCTTTTTTACTAGTTGAGGGCAGCAGAACAGCACTGGCATATTATCACCTTATAAATTGAATATGGTGGATTTGTTGGCCTATTTACACAGTCAGCTGACACAGAGCAGCATGAGCATTCATTTCAACAATTCTTAGCAGAGTATTTTTATTGTGGTAGTTCAATAAGAAATAGATAAATGCGCTAACAGTGAAAATAAAGAACTATTAGCAAGTTGACAAAAATGTGAACAATGTTGATTTCAATTTTTCACTACACACGTTCACAGATACTCATCAAGTATTGGGGGAATGAGTCCTAAGACATGGAAATGAGTTAGCATTTTACCACTTGATGAGTTAGATTTTCACGTTTTGTCCTTCGACAAAAAATGCATCTGAAATTACCCCACTAGTGAATATCCGAAGCTTTTATGTGTCGTAAAAATGGCGGTTGATAACAAGACGCTAAATGCGACTACTGAACGTCATCCCGCCGAACATTAGCCGCCTTTAGCTTAGCGGTTGTGACACGCAGCTATGCAACAGTGATGTAGCTTGTAGTTCTAGATGTAGTTTGTTTTTCACCTAGCGTTAGCTTTTTACTCCTGGTGATTGCATTTAGGCTTCCAAAGTCACAAAGTGGTGTTAATATGTGGAGATTATCCTGCTGAACAAAAACGTCATCATCTTATTTTCTGCAATATTCCTAAATCCAATGGAAAAATTCCTATTGTTTTTGTTGATGGAGCCCTTGCGATGTTACTTGCTTACAACAATACTTCATAACTGCAACCCTCTATTTGATGCAATGTCAATTTAAAGCAAAAAGTTAATGTATCAGTATTCCACCCTGTCTGCTTCAATGGCAGCATATTGCACTGTTTTCACTTACTGCACGTTGGGCCTTCAGCCCAGTTTCCTGAGATGCAAATGATTGTTCTGGTGTCTGCTCCCTCTGCAGTATATCCATCTTCACACTTACACTGCAGTTTTGAGTTTACAGCAAACACCTCCTGGTATCCCTTACCAATGATGACTGCATGGGGGATTTTAGGGGGATCACCACATGATTCGGTACTCCCTGAAAATGAGGTTATTGTGTCAAGTGGATTTAAG
>JASDAP010000495.1:0-125177 GCA_031216635.1 Dissostichus eleginoides
ACAAAACGAACCATTGAGGTCCCTTCCGCTCCTTCCTTGATACCATAGATCCGAATGTTATTGCGACGCGAGTGTCCTTCAAGTTCGGTAAGTTTTGATTTGAGTTGGAGCTGGGTCTCCTGCAGCTGGGTTATAACCTTGTTTGCTTCCAAATCATACGTTTCCACCTCTCCGATGCGCCGCTCGGCTTCTTCGAGTCGCTGCGAAATAGCTTCAATTTTCCTCGTAGCTTCCTCCATCTTCTGGTTAATGTCTGTCCTCATTTCACCTAGTTGTTTTTTAATATCCTGTTGAAAACTGCTCTGGAATTCTGACAGTTGTATGGAGATATTGTTTTTAAATTCAGACATGGCTTCGGTCATGGTTTCGTTGTTGGCGTCAAGGATAGAGGCTAACAACGCCATTTCTCCTAGCATAGCCTTAGCCTCGTGGCCGCAGCTTGCATCTTCCATGTCCGTGTCCATCTTTTTGGGTCTTAAGGCCATTCCAAGGTTATTTTCTTCCCCCCCTGACATTATTATGTGTTGATAAACACTTTATAAGTAAATCTCCTAAATGATAGGGGGGTATTTCGTAGTCCAGTCGGGAGCTAATTTGTTATTCTGCTATCCTCACGATCGCGCCACCGGAAGTCTAATGAAGAGCATTTTAATGTCTTGAGATTTGGCTTAGAAGTAATTGTATGTTACAAAAAGGGTCGATGAAATAACTAGGAATTAAATAAGATGGCTAGAGTCACAAAAATGTATCCTTAAGTGCTTTTATTAACAGCCAAAACGCTGAAAAAACAAAGTAACAAGGATGTACAGTCCAAAATAGAAAGCAAAACAAACCTTAAAGGTGACCTATCATGCAAAATGCACTTTGTGATGTCTTTTATACATAAATATGTGTCCCCGGTGCGTCAGGAACTCACGCAGAGTCAGAAAATAAAACCCTCTCTCTTTTCCTCCGTACCCAAATCTTTTAAAAACGGGAGTACAACGAGCAGATACAGATTTGCTGCCGATCTGATGTCAAATCGGCAGTGGACCTACAGAAAGTTGCTATCAGAAACAATGCCTGACGTGTTTTGGACGTAATCTCGTCTTTGTTTACATTAGCAAGCCTCGCTAACACTCAGAGCTAACCTGTACTGTGTAGAGCACATGTGTTTAAAAAGCAGGAAATAAAAAAAGGAACTCACCTTGTGATAAACCCGCAAGAGAAAAAGCATTTGAGCTCCATACTGTTTCAGAAATAATCTTTGATGTGGTTTAGAACAGGATGGCGTTTTATCACAGCAGAATTTAACTTTATCTCCGGTAGAATTCTGATCAGGCATTAGCTCCGCCTCCTCTTTTTTTTTTTTCAAGCTAAGGACCCAAAATCCGCGTTTCTCTAACAGGGCTGCAAAAGAGGGGTATGAGCAGTATGAGGCATGGCTACAATGGGTGAACTGTGTGGTATTTTAAGCAAAAAACTTCACAGACATGTTTTGTACAGGTATGGCCCTACAATATATTTTTCCAATATAGCATAATAGGTCCACTTTAATATATATACAGGTCGAAGAAATATAAACTGGTACCTCTCTGCTCTGTGTGGTGTTATTGGGGTGTGTGTGTGTGTTAGCCAATAGTAGTGAAGCCCTACGGGCACGGTTCAGTGACGTCATAGGGAGACGACAGGTTATGGTAACGGGCATGTGAGCTAGGAGTGTTTTAGCATGTGGGCTACCAATAAAGAGACACGTAATTGTGACAGTTGAACTCACGTGTATTATTGAATAACACGACACTCTACAGCCACAGTCAGACTAACCCCCAAATCACTTGTGGCCAGAGGTTTATATATGTTAAGCCCCTCCCCATAGGACAATCAACTATTTATACACTTAATTACTGTTATTCTTATCATTTACAAACGTATTCAAAATGTAGTTCAAACTAACTAAACACAATAAATCAAATAGGTCAACATATTCTACATTTCTGAACACAGAAGCCTTGGCATGGTATGCTCCAATTGTGCACAGGTGTTTCCACTGATTGAGCCTCTACTTAAGGCTGCAGTTTTCTGTTGCTCTGTTTGGACTTCAGAACCTTGAACGAGACGGTAAGCAGGTTACTTTGGCACAGCATTGTTATGTACGACTTAAAATAAAGCTATCTTGAACAAATAATGACTTGGGTTTTATTTTACCAATGTCCAGCAAAGTTATTAAAGTGTTTCCCTCAGTGTGCCTTTTACCATGCCCCTATGCCAACTGTGATGAAGGCGTCTTCTTCACAGTGGCTTATAGTACAGCAGATATGTGAATGAATTGTGCTTTTGATGATAAAAACATGACATTTGGCACACTGTTAGAGCAGCGGTCCCCAACCTTTTTTGCGCCACGGACCGTTTTAATGTCAGACAATATTTTCACGGACCGGCCTTTAAGGTGTGGCGGATAAATACACAAAATAAAATGATACGACCGGCATAAAAACTGTGGTATTTTCTAAATATAATAATAAACGTGAATCCACTGTGTACTCGTATGCTATTTATATAACTTATATAACTTTATTATCAGCGACCTCGTAACATCGCACCAACAACATAACATGAGTAACATCCTCTCTGCCCCCTAACACTCTCTGGTCGCTATGGTAACGTTTAAACATGCCTTCAAAATAAGATACAACACAAAAACAAATATAAAGTGCATGAAAAATACAACTCACCATAACGCTAAATCAGTGGGACTCCTGAGCTTGTTTCTCTGCAACGAGACGGTCCCATCTGGGGGTAATGGGAGACAATGACACCCGAAGTGTGTTGCTTATGTCCAGTCTACTCCGTAATTTTGTTTTGGTTGCTGTCACTGCAGAAAATCCCGCTTCACACAAATAGGATGTCGGAAATGGCAACAGGGTTTTCAGTGCTGTTGTGGCGATCTCAGGGTATTCTGCCGTGACTTTAATCCAGAACACCGGCAGAGTTGTTGTCTCGAACATACTTTTAAGGCCGCCGTCATTTGCGATCTCCAGCAGTTGATCTTCTTCTTGCATAGACATGCTTGATTCACCTGGTTTGTTGACAAATGGGTCGCGGATCCATTCCTTGGCAGTTCGTGGGTCTTTTGTGGTTGGGAAGTAGCGCTCAAACTCTTTTAAAAGCAAAGACAGGTGATCATGCACCATCTGGGAGAATGAAAGCTCGGGCTCAGTCTTCCAAAATCCCCGCGAATGTTTGAAACATGTCAAATATACCTCTGTTCACGCGCCGTCCCCAAAATCCAGTTTGGCTTTAAATGCAGCTACTTTATCTGCCAACTTGAAGACAGTTGTCATTTTCCCCTGAAGTGACAGATTGAGTTCATTGAGCAGGTTGAATATGTCGCACAAGTAAGCGAGTTTTGCGACCCATTCCTCGTCACTGAAATGTGCTGCCAGCGGTGACTTTTTTTCTGAGAGAAATCTCTGCAGCGGCTCTCGTAATTCAAACACTCTGGCCAGCGATCTCCCTCGGGATAACCATCTTATTTCTGTGTATAAGAGAAGGCGTCTGTGCTCCGCGTCCATCTCCTCACAAAGCTGCTCGAACAGGCACGAGTTAAGGGCGTGTGCTTTGATGTGGTTAATAACTTTAACGACATCATTCAATACGCTGTTAATTCCGGTGGCATTTTTCGGCTAGCCAGCATTTCCCTGTGAATGACACAATGCGTAGACTCACATTCAGGTGCAACCTCCTTAATCCGAGTAGTTAAACCAGACAGCCGTCCGGTCATGGCAGCAGCTCCGTCTGTGCATATGCCGACACAAAAGGACCATTTCAGTTTTCCTGATATATAATCATCCAGCGACTTGAATAGTTCTGCGGCTGTGGTTTTGGTTGGCAACGATAGAGCACATAACATATCCTCATGCACATCCTCCTGATAAAGATATCGCACATAAACAAGTAGTATTGCCTTGTTGTCAATATCTGTAGACTCGTCAACCTGGAGTGCGTACCACGGTGATGTATTAATCCTCTCCAACAATTGTGTCTCAATGTCCTCTGCTATTTTCTCAATGCGCCGAGTGACGGTGCTAGCCGAAAGAGGCACCTGTGCTATCTTTTTAACCGCAGCCTCTCCTAGAAGTTCACGGCAAATGTCTTTAGTGGCGGGCAGGATCAATTCTTCACCAATGGTGAATGGCTTCTTAGCCTTAGCAATACGGTTAGCCACCAAGTATGATGCTCTCAGTACACTCGCATTTGTTGATGTGGTGCCCTCAGGAATTGCTTCTGTCCTTCTTGTTCATGCTTTTTTCTTTCAAAATACTCCGAAGGCTTGTCTTTTAATGCAGGGTGCTTGGTCTCCAAGTGGCGAAGCAGTTTTGAAGGCTTCATTGCCTCGTTAGAGAGCCGGCCGCCGCATATTATGCAGAGCGGGCTTGGTGCGCGGGCATCACCTGTCGCGATAAATCCATATTTTAAGTAGGACTCCTGGTATTGTCTGTTAAATGCAGCTTTTTTTTCCTTGGAAGTCGTAGGCTCTTCTTCTGTCTCCTCACTGGGCCTTTTCCCCTTCGCAAAGAAACTTTCCCAAGACGTTTGTTTTTTACTCATTTTGCTAGCTTGTGGGTTTAATTTTAGCGGCAACGGATTAGCGACATAGACGGATGTAACAGAGGGAATCCGGTCATTTTTCAAAATAAAACATCGTTCAGACTCAGATAATAAATAAAACGGAAATAATGTAAGTTATTTATTTTTTCTCTGCGGCCCGGTACCAAATGACCCACGGACCGGTACCGGTCCGCGACTCGGGGCTTGGGGACCCCTGTGTTAGAGCATGCCCTAAGGAAGATTTTTGGCTATACAGGAGGGCCATCGCATATTTGTCCAATGGCGGCGATTTTCAAAATGGCCGCCATTTGTTGTTATTTTACCAGTAGTTTAGGATCTAGACCACCTAGGATCTTGATTCTGGTGGCTAATCCTACATTTTCAAGGATGGGGAATGCAGTGGTACTATGTACAACATGCTAGGATGTAGCTAACTACATGTATCTGGTATTCAGGGAACAAAATACACAGTAAAACCATTAACATATTTATTATGGTGAAGTAATACATGTTACATAATATATATGTAATATTACAGGTTTTCATCTAAATGCAGAGTTGGTTCTGAAAACACATTCCAACACAGTGGCAAGGGGCAGTGCACTGAATTGCTGCCTTGACACATTTGCATTGTCCACTGCACCCCTTTTTGCATCCACAGCAGAGGAGTTCAGGACAGGCCTGGGTCGCTTCTGGTAATGTGGTCCGGTAAACTTCCCATCCACCTGTGGCCTTCCTCTTCCACCCCCAGTCACCTGGGGATGGTAGTTCAGGGGCTGCAAACATCATCTGTCCCCAGCAGGGACCAGCTTGAAAGGCAGCTCTCTTTGTGTGCTGAATTAATGCTGCTTGTGTTGGGGGGAGTCCTTCAATTGTTCTACCTTTCTGGGTGAAGAGCTGCTTGCGTGCCTGATCGACTGACTCCTGGCTGCTAGTGTGGTCATACAATACCAGAGAGCAGTTTCACACTCACTTCTCTACTTCCCCTCTTCTACGACCAGGCCAAATCTGTGGCCATGATTCGTCCTTCCATCGATGTGGTAAGGCAGGCATTGGAGATTCTGAATCCTGGTCAGATCACTCTGGATCAACCTCTATACGCTGTGGCAAAAACAAATCCAGTGGAGCTGGCCAGCAACTCACAGTGAAGATCATTTTATTGTGATGTTTGTTGGGTTTCACATTGAGATGGCAGCACTCAAGGTACTTGGTGACCTCCTGGAGGGGTAGCGGGTGGACAAGAGCAGTGTCATGTCCCCAGTTCCACTTCTGGTCTATCATCCTGTAGCTGGAAATAGAGTTGATGATCTATGTGCGATCCATAAGAGAGGCCGACTTCCTACTCTATATAAATGCCCTGACCAAGATTGTGCCTTGGTTCCTTTCTCTGGGACACACCTAGTATGCCGGATGGATACCAGTCCACTTACGTGACATTATTGTGCTAAAAGATAACCATCCTGATGTCCATGGGCAGTTTCTGAAAGGAAACTTTGCTGTGAAGAAGACGACACGCAGCTTCTCTGCTATTGCCATTGACCAGGCCCACGAGCAGAACAATGCCTCTGTGAAAGGTGATGGTGGTGCTGTAGGCCTGACAGAGAACCCTGCAGCTCTGCGACGATGGATGGTGTCTGGCCCCGAGATGGCACGTGTGGTTGGGGAGTTTGAGGCCTCCACTTAGAAGAGAAAGAAGACTGACACCCGGCACCATGAGCAGACCAAACATGCACAAATGGCATTTGCATGAGATGTTAAAGCACTAACTGGTGCTATAGAAGACATGGGCAATCCATGCTGTGAAAAGAGCAGTGTATATCTTCTTGTACTGGATACTAGAGACCTTGCAGATGCAGCAGTCATTGACACTCTGAACCAGATTGAGAAACTTGGACAGGAAGGGTATGACACCTACAGTGGAGGAAATAAGTATTTGATCCCTTGCCGATTTTGTAAATTCACGCACTTACAAAGAAATTAACAGTCTATAATTGTAATGGTAGGTTTATTTTAACAGTGAGAGTAAGAATGTCAAAAATAAAATCCAGAAAATTACATTATATAAAAGATAAACAATTATTTGCATTAAACTGTGGGAAATAAGTATTTGATCCCCTTGCAAAAAACAAGGATTCTGGCTCCCACAGACCGGTTACATAAGTCCATTTCCTTTAGGAAAGTACCCCTCATATCAACTTGTTACCTGTATAAAAGACACCAGTGCACAGAATCAATCAATCAGATTCCAACCTCTCCACCATGGGCAAGACTAAAGAGCTGTCTAAGGACCTCAGGGACAAGATTGTAGACCTGCACAAGGCTGGGATTGGCTACAAGACCATCAGAAAGCAGCTTGGGGAGAAGGAGACAACTGTTGATGCGATTATTCGGAAATGGAAGGAAAAAAAATGGACATCAATCAACAATCAATCACCCTTGGTCTGGGAATCCACACAAGATCTCGCCCCATGGGGTATTGATGATCATGAGAAAGGTGAGGTATCAGCCAAGAAATACAAGGGAGGAACTTGTTAATGATCTCAAGGCAGCTGGGACCACAGACCCAAGAAAACTATTGGTAACACAATACACCATAATGGATCAAACCCTGCAGCGCCCGCAAGGTCCCCTGCTCAAGAAGAACATGAAAGGACCGTCTGAAATTTGACAATGAACATCTGAATGATTCAGAGAAGGCTTGGGAGAAGGTGATGTGGTCAGATGAGACCAAAATGGAGGTGGAAACATTGTGCTTTGGGGTGTTTCTCTGCTAAGGGGACAGGACGACTTCCCTGTGTCGAGGAGAGGATGGACGGGGCCATGTACTGTAACATCTTGGCCAATAGCCTCCTTCCCTCAGCCAGGACCCTGAAAAAGGGTCATGGATGGGTCTTCCAGCAGGACAATGACCCTGAACATACGGCCAAGGCAACACAGGAGCTGCTAAAGAAGAAGCAAGTTTAGGTGATGGAGTGGCCTAGCCAGTCTCTCGACCTTAATCCCATAGAAAATCTGTGGAGGGAGCTGAAGCTTCCAGATGCCAAGCATCAGCCTCAACACCTTAAGGATTTGGAGAGGAACTTCAGAGAGGAGTGGACCAACATCCTTCCTGAGATATGCACAAACCTGGTGACCAACTACAAGAAGCGTCTAATCTCTGTGCTGTCCAACAAGGGTTTCTCCACCAAGTACTAAGACATGTTTTGCAAGGGGATCAAATACTTATTTCCCACAGTTAAATGCATATCAAATTGTATCTTTTATATAATGTCAATTTCTGGATTTTCTTTTTGATATTCTTACTCTCACTGAAAAATAAACCTACCATTACAATTATAGACTGTTAATTTATTTGTAAGTGGGCAAACTTACAACATCTGCAAGGGATCAAATACTTATTTCCTCCACTGTATGTCAATGAGCGCCTGGTCAAACAGACAAAGCCCATCAAAGATCCCATCAAAAGGAAAAACCTCCTTCTATTCAGCCAGCCTCCAGTCCGAGAGAAGTCCAGGTCCCAACAACAGCTCTCATCTCTGAAGAATGACTGTTGTCTGTTCTCTAGGCTGTACATTGTATCTGAGATACGTGATGGAAGTCTGGATGAGTTTTTGGGGATTAATGATGTGAAATATAATAAACTTGAAAACCAGGCATGTCCACCATCATTTTCACAAATGGGCAAGCTGAGAACTGGTACCAAGTCAGACTTGGTGGGCTGTTTGGAGGACCTGATTTATTTACAAGACAATGCATCCCATCCCACAGTTAAGGCCTCATCCTTGATGGGGCTACTCTTGTGAACATGCTACGACCTGGTGCTGCTAAGACGTTTTTTGATTATGCGCAGAAAGTGTTCTCACCATACATCCTGTCTCAGCTGAAGCATGTCAGCAGAATTGATGTTGTGTGGGATGAATATTTCCACGAAAGTCTGAAGGCTGAAACACGCAGCAAGAGAGGGAAGGGAGTTCATAGACGTGTTGAGCCATCCAGTGAGTTTCTGCACATTGAAGACAAGAAGGCTGAAGTGTTCTCCTTCCTGGCAACCAGTGTGACAGCCCTCAACACTGGCAAACAAATAATCAGTACTTGCACCATGCACACATGAGGAGGCTGATACCCGCATCCTACTGCACCTAGGAGATGCTGTGAAGGAAGGGTATAGCAAGGTGTCAATACGCACAGTTGACACGGATGTGGTAGTACTGGCAATCACAGCAGCCCAATCCCTCAACATCAATGAGCCTTTGGAGCTTGGAAGAGTTTTCGGCATTTAACAGCTCATGAGATGGCGAGGTCACTAGGTCCAGATCGATGCATAGCCTTACCAATGTTCCATGCATTTACTGGATGTGACACAGTGTCATCTTTTGGTGGCAGGGGCAAGAAGACGGCGTGGGATACATGGATGACGTTTGATGATGTCACCAGAGCCTTCTGTGCCTTGGCTGCCACCCCAGACTCCGTACACAACTGGATGGAGCCTCTGGAGCGATTTGTGGTATTGCTGTATGACCACACTAGCAGCCAGGAGTCAGTCAATCTGGCACGCAAGCAGCTCTTCACCCAGAAAGGTAGAACAATTGAAGGACTCCACCTAACACAAGCAGCATTGATTCAGCACCCAAAGAGAGCTGCCTTTCAAGCTGGTCACTGCTGGGGACAGATGATGTTTGCAGCCCCTGAACTCCCATCCCCAGGTGACTGGGGGTGGAAGAGGAAGGCCACAGGTGGATGGGAAGTTTACTGGACCACATTACCAGAAGCGACCCAGGCCTGTTGTGAACTCCTCCGCTGTGGATGCAAAAAGGGGTACAGTGGACAATGCAAATGTTCAAGGCAGCAATTCAGTGCACTGCCCTTTGCCACTGTGGTGGACTGTGTTTTCAGAACTAACTCTGCATTTAGTTGAAAACCCGTAATATTACATATATATTATGCAACATGTATTACTTCACCATAATAAATATGTTAAAGGTCCCATGTCGTACTTTTCCGGTTATTACCCGTCCCCTTGTGTGTTATGAAGGTTTGTATGCATGTAAACGGTCTGCAAAGTCACAAACCCTCAAAGTACACCCTGTAGCGAGTAAAACAGAAAAGACCTGTCTATGCTGCCCCAGAACGCCTCGTTGGAGATTTCTCTTTTTCTTCCTGGGTACAGTGACGTGACCATACCCAAATGGACCAATCCGTGGAGCTCCTCACACACGTGTACACACTCTCTCAGCGGCAAAACTGTGACGTGCTGGGGGGGTTGCTAGTGGAGCCTCGCAGCGGCGAAACTGTGGCGCGCTTACACTGTAGGTGCGCCGCATTTGGGGGTGCGGGTGCTAGTGGAGCCTCGCAGATGGGGGTGCTGCAGCCCCCTCAGCACCCCCCCTTCCCACGTCCATTCGCGATGTCTCGCAGACCCCACGCAGCAAGCAGGAAATTAACCCAGCTCACACTGTCCGCTCCTCGCAGCAGCGAGCCGCGCAACGTCCCGCCAACACGGCACCCAGACCCCACGCAGCATTCTCATCTGTTTGTCATTACTGGTGTAATTCTTTTCTGGTTGCTAACGCCATTGTAACACATAATCACTGATGTTCCGCTGTAATGGTGGTGGACTCATCAGAACATAGTAGGCGAGCTGACCAATCTGAGCACAGTGGGGCTCATAGGGAGGGGGGGGCAGGAGCTCCAACAAGCTGTTTAGGACAGAGAGTGAATACACATACTATACAGAGATGCTGTATGAGAAACCAATGTGAGTTTGGAAAATTGCACAGTATAAATCTATTCTAGTATTCCTCAACAATGGAATTATGATCAGTAGAAATGGCCATGACATGGGACCTTTAATGGTTTTACTGTGTATTTTGTTCCCTGAATACCAGATACATGTAGTTAGCTACATTCTAACATGTTGTACATAGTACCACTGCATTCCCCATCCTTGAAAATGTAGGAATAGCCACCAGAATCAAGATCCTAGGTGGGCTAGATCCTAAACTACTGGTAAAATAACAACAAATGGCGCCTATTTTGCAAATGGCCGCCATTGGCGCCATTGGACAAATATGCGATGGCCCTATAGCCAAAAATCTTCCTTAGGGCATGCTCTAACAGTGTGCCAAATGTCATGTTTTTATCATCAAAAGCACAATTCTTTCAGATATTTCACATATCTGCTGGACTATTAGTAAGATTTAAAGATACAGAGCACACTTGTTCAGGTGTACATGTGTCTTGGCAGTATCACATGTCTGTCTGCAGTCAGAACAGCTGTGCACAGGAAATGAGGGATCACAAAATCTGAAAACAACAGATTCAGCCAGCTTCCAAACAAGATTGAATAAAATATGTTTCAAGGCAATTGTGTCTAACATTTTCACCTGTAGTTAAGTAATGTGTCCTTATTCATCAAAATAGCTGCAATCCTCCTCATTACTAATGATTAGCTCACTATTTAGATTCCTTCTATTGATTAAAACACAACCACCAGACAAAAGAGGTCAAGGTTTATTTAATCAGCAAGGATGCACACAGAGAATCTTTATCTGCCGTATTTCTACTGTTCACTGCTGCTGACTCCCAAATGCAGAGACTGGTTGTAATTGAAAGTCAATTTATTTGATGTGGTTCGCTGTGATTAGATAAGGAACACCCACTATACTGGGGAACTATTTAGACATATTTAAACATAGGAACTACACACACACACACACACACACACACACACACACACACACACACACACACACACACACACACACACACACACACACACACACACACACACACACACACACACACACACACACACACAATCTACTGCTGCTATGCTATTTCTTATCAATCACTCTCTCACGCACACACACACACACACACACACACACACACACTGAAGAGCTGGTTCTGCGAGTCACGGAGCTTTTTCATCCACATTGGGGAGTGCTGAAAATGACTTGACCTTGACCTTGTTATGGAAGCCCTGAGGGACTTTTTGTAAAACTTATTTTGGCCAAAGTGCACCACTATCTTCTGTTCTAAGTAAGACTATATTTGTGTTATAGGTGATTTAAACCTTGCTCTTCCACCTCTTTTGACCTGAAATGATTATGATTTTGGATATTACAAAATACAACACTTAGAAAATGTTTAAAGTTCATTTAGATTGAAAGACTTTAATTAGCTGTAGCCAGAGCAACCTATTGAACAGTGTGTTGTAAGGCACTTCACAAGCTCCACCAGTAATAGTGTATTGTAACACTACAATTACATCTGATGAACGATAACATTACATCTGGACACAATGTTCAGTCAGAGAATGTTACATTTTTAAATGTTTGACAGACGGATAGTTTTGAGAATGACTTATATCAGAAAAGTATTTTTAAATGATTTAAACTGCTTTGATGTCTCTAAAAAGTCGACAATTCTTCAAAAACACAATATTTATGATTGATGAAAGTTGTTAGTTGGTCAGCTTTTACCCCAACACGACAGGAGGGTTAAACAATAACGTTAATATGAGCTTTAGTTAAACCGTGATCCCAGAACGCAACATGAATCAAGAGGCTTATCATCGTCAGCCCATTATGACTCAAATAACAAATAAAATATGTTTTATACCTGTTCTTATAAAATAAATATGTACAGAGCAAGAATTCCATCACCACAGCTTAATCTCAACAACAGGCAAGCTGGCTCCTTTATGACTATATAATGGTTACATTTCTATATAAACTGCATAGATCCTTGACTGTGCAAACATATTTCTGAAACGTTTAGGCTTTTAATGTGAAAAATCTGTGCTGGAAGCATTGAGCATCATTTGTAGCTTTAGCACGGCAAAGATTGTCTGTGAAACATGGTCTTGTCAGCTTTTATTTCAGAAGTTTTAGGAGACTTACTCCTGCAAACCAATCTTGATCTCTCCTTACATCCATCTCACGGATGGATCCGCGGCACTTGAGTGAAGCAATATTTTGTGTGCACTGTGACAACACACACACTTCATGTTTCTCTGAGCGTTAGGGTGAATTCCCATGTTGCTCTGGGGTCTGTGAAGTGCTCTTGGCAGGGATGATGAGATTCTATGACCTTTCACCAGCCCTGGCTCCTGGGAGTTGGATAAAGCAGCTCTCAATGGTTTTATATGACTCACAACATTGACATCTGTGTAACTTGCAGCAGCTCATCAGGCAGTGTTTGGCGGTATGCAAATAAATATTGTCTTATCACAACAGGAGTAGATACAGAGAGGGTATATACACAGTAAAGTTTAGTTTATAAAGGCTGTCTAAGTTTTTGTGCAAAACATGTATTTAAAGACAAAAATGTACACTTTGAAGTAAATGAAATGATAAGTGAAATGGTGCACATGTGAGTGGAAGCTCATCTGTGCAAAAGCATGATTACCCCCATGATGCACTGCAAAGTATATGGGTGTAATTATTGGAAAAATGGGAGAAGAACTAATTATTTAACATGATTTGCAGAATATTGTGATTAAAGCCTTAATCCTCCAGAGAAGGATTAGTTTGAGTCTGTGGGCAATCCTGTTTGCAGACATAATATTTCCTCTCTTTCTCTGCAGGTCAGAGGTCAGTGAAGGTACCATTGGGTGGAGATGATGTCCATGCAAAGTAAGTGTTCTGTCACCACTGCAGCCAGATATTTTCTATGTTATAGATGTGTGCTGTATACATCTGAGGCACATACAAATAGTCACCAATGTATATCATCTAATGTTACTCTCATAAGGCTAACTGTGTTCGGTGAGCTTATTATGAATGGGTTAGGGTTATTGATTTTAATTGTTACCTTCCCATCTTTGGTCTGGCTGGAGCTGTTACTACAGCACCTTCCTCAAATAATGAGAGTATAGAGAGTAGAAACCATCATGACATTATCAGTTCATTTAATGAGGTTCTTTTAGACACATTGCATTGCATTGTCATTGACAGTTTTTGTGATGTTTGTAATATTTAACATATCTGGTATTTAACTGCTCTGATGATATGTTTCTGTAAATAGAAACAATGCAGTTAAGTGCTCAGGATGTGTGCCCAGGATGTGTTCAGCCTTGTGGCTATGGCTCCATTATATTTAAAAGTTTAACCAGAATAATATTATAATAATATTTCCTATCAAAAGCAAAAACAGATTACTTCTGACTCTTTAATATTAATCGGTTTGATTACTTTCAGATGATAACAGGATCAAGACTGTATTTAAGAACAGTTCATATTTTATTCACACTTCATATATCTATTGTGCACATTACTGTGATTCAATGCCGACCACAAATCCTAATCAACCGGCAAATCCTAATCAACCGGCTAAAATGAAGAGTAATTGGGTGGCTGTGGCTCAGTGGATAGAGTGCTGGACTTTGAATCAGGGGATACCAAGTTCGAGTCCCACTGCAGTCAGCATGTCGTTGTGTCCTTGGGCAAGACACTTCACCCCAAATTGCTCCTGTGGGGACTGTCCACAGTATTGAATGTATGTAAGTCGCTTTGGATAAAAGCGACTAACAAATGACATGTAATGTAATGTTATACTTATTAACCAAGCCATTGTAGTTGGCTACAATGGGTTTTTAACCCAGGAGACATTCAATGCATTGAAAACAGCTTTACACACAGTTTACTGTGGTAATTAGATTAACAACACACACCTGGATGAGCTTGAAGTAGTTGCTTTAGCTAGTAGCCACTAGCTACATGTAGCAGTAGCTGTAGATAGTAGCCAGCAGCTAGTAGCTAGCAGTTAGCTGTAGCTAGTAATAGCAGTAGCACTGAGCAGTAGAAGTAGTGGTAGCAGCAGCAGTAGCTTTGGTAGCTGTAGCAGTAGCATACATGCCAACCTTTCCAAATCCAAAAGAGGTAGGTTTGCGCGTGGCAAATGTGCACGCCCAAACTAGGTAATCAGAAGAAATGGAACCCCAGTAATTACATGTATAAACCATGTATTTAACATATATTGCATCATGTTATGCATTTTTCAGAAAAAGTGGTAATTTGATAAACAGTGACATCAACGACATGTTTGGTCTGTAAAATGTCCAAAAGTAAAAGAATGGGAGATAAATATCCCAAAGTCTCCACATTTTATTATATTTTGTGTGTTTCTTGTCCTTTTTCAGTTGAGACAGTGCATGAAGGATGTGTAAGGATGTAGGAAAGCCAGAACTCTTGTGTGGACATTGGATAAAGCCAGGTTCATATTCTTGTTTCATGTTGTTGACATATTAGAGTCAAAGGTTTGCACAGAGCGAAATATCTTTGTGTTGCGCCATAAATCAGAAAATACTGCATTAAAAAAGTCATTTCCTGCATTTTTCTACTGATAAAGTGTGATATAAAGAATGTACAGGCTTTCAGATTGCTGTAGTTCACTAAACAGAGACATTAACGACATGTTTGGTGTTGAAAATGTCCGAAAAAAGTGAAAGAATGGGAGATAAATATCCCAAAATCTCAAAATGGTATTATATTTTTTGTGTGTTTGTGGTCCTCTTTCAGTTGAGACACTGTAGGATGCTTCCGGAAAAGACCAAACACAGATGTCTTTCAGTCGCCAACATGTGTTTTCGAGACATTGATATTAACGGGGAAACCCTGCAGGACTCAAATGCCTCGTCTCTGTTCCCCTAAACTCATTTGGGAGTGATGACTGATTATTATCAGTCCCGGGGGACTGCGGCAGGCTGGCTTGACTGTGTTTTCCGAAGTGGAGGCTGGCTTGACCGCAGTCAAGTAACGCTGCCCTTCCTCTGCACGTTGATTCTCTTTCAGAAACACAGAGGACTGTTTGTATGATGGGATCACAGACACGCTGCAATCGGTTTCCGCTAAAAGTCGAGTCCAGTGTCTGGAGTTTCATTTTTATTTTTTATAATTTGGGAAGAACGAAATTCGGTAGGAAAAGCCAGCTAAATCGGTAGGCGGTAGAAACATGTCAAAAGCGGTAGACTACCGCCCAAATCGGTAGGGTTGGCAGGTATGTAGTAGTAGTAGTAGTAGTAGCAGTAGTAAGGCTGTAGCATGAGCTGTCGCTTTAGTACCACTCAAAGTAATAGGAGTAGTAGGGCAGCTGAAGCAGTAGCAGTAATATTAAGGTTAAATGTAATTGTATTAATCCCCTCAACGAAATTACATTTTTCTGTCTGGTTTTATTTTCATTACATAACACATACACACTACACATGCATACATGAACAAACAGGACCTTTACTTCATGCATGAGTGGAGAGGTGTCAGAGTGGAGAGGCTGCCAATGGTTGGCGTCATAGAGCAGTGAGGGTTTGCTGCCTTGCTTAAGGACACCTCGGCAAGGACTGGCACCTCTTCAGCTACCAGTCCACACTCTATATTTTGGTCGTTTGCCGACCCATTGGTTCTAGAGCCAAGTCCCTACAGATTGAGCTATTCCGTCCCATTAGTAGGTTAGCTATAGCAGCAGTAGTAGCAGTAGTATAAGTAGCAATAGAGTAGTAGTTGTATTAGTACTGATGAGAGTCACGTGTTGTTCCCTGCAGTGACGGAGGCGGACAGTGTGGTGAAGGTGGCAGAATGGCAGCAGACCTACTATGCTTCAGACTCAGGAATCCAGTCAGGAGCCACCACAGTCCTGGACGACGAGAGCAGCACTGAGTACAGCGGCCGGAAGAAGTACACTGGTACTGCAAACAGTACTACCACTGCTACTGCCCCTCCCGGGGGAGGAGGAGACACTGCAGGCGGGGGACTAGAAAGCCCTACTGGTGAGAATGTTATTCAGCAGGGGTCCAAAATCATTTGGCTTTAGTAGTTGGGGTGTTTCCATGTATTTCTCTCATTCCTTTTCACCCTTTATCTTTGTTTCTTTTGCTAACACTGGCTTTCATCGCTTCATTCTTCTCTTATCATCATCACTAGATGTGTAGTCTTGTTGTTATGCCCCTGTTGCTTTTGTTCTTCTGTGTTCATGGTTCTTGTTTGTGCTAGAGCAAAGTATTCTATTGTGTATGATATTTGATAGTCCGTTTGTCCATTGGCCAGGACATTCATCGGCTGGTTTAGAATTTGCGGATTTATTGTTTGCTCACCATTCTGTCCAACACACATGATTATCCCAGACATCACTGATGGATTTTTGCACTGAAGAGTCGCTTGATCTAGTCTTAATTTATGATGTGCTGAAAATATAAGTAGAGAGGGCATTACGTTTACTGTGAGTAAATGCAGGTAAGATTACCTTTTTTCCCTTCAGAAGAAACCTTTTTTCTGCCATTCATCTGTCTTCTAAATATGGAGAAACTCTATTTTATCCTCTTATCATCTGTTACACTCTGCTTCTCACCAATCACTCAGCTAAAAAAAGTTTCCTCCACAAAGTAATCCCTCCAAACATGTTGCCTTGCAAACTTTTCCCATCTGTGCGATTAGGTTAGACAGCTGGCCCTTTCAAGAACAGGGATGCTTGTACTTTCAAAGCAAATACATGTTGAGAATTTTCATTACAAACAGAGAATATAGAAAACGTTCAACTTAATGTAGAGAGGAATGTATAAGCTATACAACCGTGTTATGGGCTATAATTCTTACATCTCATGAAGTACTTTCAATCCCTAGTACTGTCAGTGTCCTCTTTACCAGGGGTAGAATGTAATCAGGTACATTTACTCAATTACTATGTTTATGTACACTTTTAACCTGTTAAGCCCCATAGTCCCGGCCGGCGGGGGCTACGTATGAAGGTAGATATGGTGCAAAATGCGAGGGCTTGTAAAACCTGATGTGAGCACTTGCAGAAAAAAATATCTGAGCTTGTGTGCATACATTTGAAAAAAAAAAATAAGTTGTGTAGCTTGTAGAAAAAAAATGAACTTAGTCATGAAATGTTCACTTGCAGAAAAAAATATATTTTTTAAATATATTTTCCATTACAACTGCAACTTGGTTATTACAACCTCTCAAATCAGTCATTACGACTTCACGAATCTTCTCTGTGGCATTATAAATCCACGAATCTGCGGCCTTGACTTTTGCTACACTTCTCGATGAATGTGTCGCTAAAGTAATTTTCACCTGTAGATGTGGGGGGAGGGAGGGGGGTTGGAGCGAAGGGGCGGAGCTATCAGAACGACGAGGCGCAAGCTCGGGTCAGTGACACACAAGTCACAGCCATAGTCTCCTGTTGCCCCTTTCACACCAACGCAGCTCCCGTTCTAGCTCCGTACTTCGCTCACAACAACAACAATGGGGGACTGCGTCGGGTCGATGATGGTGTTACTTTTAATCATACGAAGCCAGATTAAATTAAATAACTACTTCTCCAACCTTATACTTTTCATTGTTTATTAATGTGTTTCAGCGGCATTTACCGACCGCTGCAGTGCTGCTCGTCCACTGGAGTTTATTCTCCCGTTAACTCACAGCAGCGGCCGCCGTAAAGTATTCACTGTCTGACTGTCACACAAGCAGCTGATATATATCCCCAATTCCCCATTTGCTCAGCGCTTGTTTCAACTTTTATTTGCCGTACTCTCCATAAACTGTTAGCTCAGGTTAATCTCGCCCCCCTCCGACGTAAGCGTGACGTATGCGGATCTTGCCTCTAGACCGACAATTTTTTCGAGCTTGGTAAGAACCGGTTTTCGGGGAAAAGAGCCGGCTCCGCTGCGGCGTGAACAGGAAAAAACGGTGCTTATCAGGCTCAAGCTCCGAACCAGCCCTGGAACCGCGTTGGTGTGAAAGGGGCAACATGCGGGGCCCCGAAGTCATCCGGTTCCAGGGATGTGCACAGACATTTTGGGGGGCGGGAGCTCAAGTGAGAAAAAGGGCACTTCCCATAATCATTTATAAAAAAATGTTTTAAAACAAAAAGTTAAATATAGTTGCACATCTCTGACTTACTGACCAATTTATTTGAATACCCTCACACTCACGCAATTGTTTAATACTCAACAGAATTCTACAAAATAATCAGCTAACAGAGACAATGGTTTTCTTTAGTATTCACTAAGCACAAGAGCAGACAACTAGTAAAATTAATAATTATTAAATGAGCATCCAACAATCAAAATTATGAAGTTACTGTTTAAGGACATTACAGGCAAAAAGATCCTTTTTTCATGTACTTGTAAATTGGGTTATTTTGGTCTATTTTGCTTCCATGTTTTCTTTCACTCTAATGGAAAGAAAACTTCCAAAAAACACATATAAATGGTGTTCGTTTTACTGCATGTCTGATTTCATCTATAGATTTAAAGCTAATCTGCATTTAAACATAACATTTCAGGGGAAAATACTATCTTGACGTAAGTAACTATCTGGGGAAGTTGTGAGGTGATATGTTTTTTGTTTTATCCTTTTCACCTGCAATGCCTTGATAACTGCATGCAAATTAGAGCATTTGAATTAGGCCTAGTTAACGCCTAATTTGCATATCAATGTGGCGATTATGATGACGTTATTAGATACACATTTTACTGTATTCACCTTTAGTGTCAGTCTCCCCTTAAGTACAGTACATTAGCCTGTATGCCCATGATAAATTGCCTTAGCTAAACCTTGAGCCAACTTATCCATTAGCTAGTAGCCTACCTTAGTTAACTATATTTAGGGCCTGAGCACGAGTGTGCGAAGACCTATTGTTATGCATAGAAATATTATTAGGGCCTGAGCACGAAGTGTGCGAAGACCTATTGTTATTCGCAGAACTATTATTCTTATAATTCTTGGTCTGCGCATTCAACCTGTTTTCCAGGGCTTTACGACACCATTCATGTAGCGACATTTTGCACAGCTGCCAGGACTGGTGAAAATGTTTACATTCTGGAGTGGATGGGTTCAAAATGTCCAACATTAGCAAAAAGGTGTGGCTTAGACAGAAATGCTCATATCTCATCAACAATGTATCCATTTATCACATTTTGGTGGAGAGGTTCCGTCTGTCTTGGGGAATAGGCACACCAAAGCATGTTCTTTTTGGACTATAGGTGGCGCCAAAAACACCACAAATGTATACCTCAAGAACGGATGGACGAAATATAGATATTTTATAATAGAGAACCGCAGTGACGCGTCCTAAAACCCGGAAGTAAGTTAGCATTTTTACCACTTCCGGTTCCTTCGTCAAAAAGCAATGCAATTTCTCCATAGGGTTTTGGAAAATTGCTCCAAATAAGGTCTGTGTTTGACACAAAATTAAGAGATAGATCACGTTTTGTTCTACCACATTAAATACATCAGCAGTGACCCCGCTGGTGATTTCTGAAGAGTTTACGTGTCGGAAAAACGATGGTTGTTAACAAGTGGCATTAGTGGACTACAGAAATGGTCGAGGCCGTTGTACGTCATTACGCCGATTACGTAAACACTCCCGCTAAATTTCTTTCCCCCTGTGTTCTGCTTGAAAGAGAGTATATGCCTATCTTAAGTATCTGTAGTATCTTTAGTATCTATATCTTTATCTGACCATCATCATTTATAGTCGTTAATAGTCGTTTTTGGCACCGTAGTTTTACACATTATAGAATAGTTAATTTCCAGTGTTTTCCAATTTTACTCGGCAGTTTGTTTTTTGCTTTGTTAAGCTTTGTTAAAATATGCAAGCGCGCGAAAGTCAGTTGAGGCGATCTTAAGTTGGCGTGACGTTGAGTAGTGCGACCCTGCCGTTCTAGCTTGTAGTTCCTTTATAGCATAACGTTAGCATTTTGCTTCTGGCGACTAGATTTATGATTCGAAAATTATAAAAGTAGCGTAGATATGTGGAGATTATCTTGCTGAACAAAACGTGATCGCTCTCTTAAATGTGTTTCAACCACAGACCTTATTTTGAGC
Source organism: Dissostichus eleginoides (assembly GCA_031216635.1). Classification (NCBI taxonomy): domain Eukaryota; kingdom Metazoa; phylum Chordata; class Actinopteri; order Perciformes; family Nototheniidae; genus Dissostichus; species Dissostichus eleginoides. The sequence continues at coordinate 20,415 of JASDAP010000495.1, forward strand.
TATTTTCCAAAACCCTATGGAGAAATTGCATTGTTTTTTGACGATGGAACCGGAAGAAGTTTACTTCCGGGTTTTAGGACGCGTCACTGCGGTTCTCTATACACATACTGGGAGGGTGAGTATGAACTGAGATTTAAAGTGTCGCAACCAATGACGAATGTGGGCGTGACCTACAGTTTTTTCTCAAAATCGAAGGGTTAAAATTACTTACGGACAAATAACTTTGTGTTAAAATGAGCTACGGACGCAAAACTTGGAACATACGTCAGAGCCCACAACTGTTTCCAGACTGTACAAAAAAATCGTACGTTTTTGCAAAAAAGGCTCAGTAGCGCCCCCTAGTGTGCGGTAGTCACATATAGTTTCTCCGAACTACCCGAATCTTGGCACAAACATTCCTCATGGAATTGCGGACATATTTCAAAATTGCTTCCATTAGCCTCGCCCCCCATAATGTGAAAAATGTGCGTTTTAAGCACATTTTTGCTCACTACTCCTAGGGAAATGATCGGAAAAATTCCAATCCAGGACAAGTTCAGCCCATATCCAATGTGATGCTAAATTGCGAAGGAATAGTCGACCGCTCAAATGGGGAGCTCGTAAGCTAATGGAGAATGTAGATTTTTTGACGATTTAAATGTCACAAATGTGCTAAAATGAGCTTCGGACGCAACATTTGGGACAAACGTCACAGCCCACGACCTTTTCGAGAATGTAAAAAAGAAAAACGTAATTTTTTGTTAAAACAGCTCAGTAGCGCCCCCTATTGTGTGGTAGTTACATATAGTTTTTCCAATCTTCACGAATCTTGGCACAGACATTCCTCATGGAATTGCGGACATATTTCAAAATGGCTTCCATTTGCCCCGCCCCCCAGAAAGTCGGCCATTTTGAAAAATGTGAATTTTTCATGCAATTTAAGCACATTTCTGCACACTTCTCCTAGGGAAATGATCGGAAAAACTCCACTCCAGGACAAGTTCAGCCCATATCCAATGCGATGTTAAATTGCGAATAAAATAGTTGATAGCTCAATCGGGGAGGTCGTAAGCTAACGGCGAATGTACAATTTTTGACGATTTACATGTCGCAAATTACTCCAAACTACTGGCATACAGTTTTTCCAATATTCACGAAAACGCTGTCTACACATTGCTATTATGATTGCGGACATATTTCAAATTGCCTTCCATTAGCCCCGCCCCCCAGAAAGTTGACCATTTAGAAAAATGTGCGTTTTTCATGCATTTTCAGCACATTTTTGCAAACTCCTCCAAGGGAAATGATAGGAAAAATTCCACTCCAGGACAAGTTCAGCCCATATCCAATGTGATGCTAAATTGCCAAGGAATAGTCGATTGCTCAAACGGGGAGCTCATAAGGTAACGGAGAATGTACAATTTTTGACGATTTACATGTCACAAATTACTCCCAACTACTGGCATATAGTTTTTCCAATATTCACGAAATGACATTAGCTGCGTGCGGATAACTCCAGCTTTGTTTGACAATGTTGGCAATCTAATGTTTGTATGACATATTAACCTGTTATATTGTAAGTTAAAGGAGCTATCTGTGCAGTATATTACATGTTTATATTTGTAATGGTTTGATTACAACCTGCCTGTTGAACAGCTAATTAGCCTTGGAGAATATGTTCCATTGAAGAGAAAGTTATGCTTATTGTTTGCTGTATAATATATTTAAGTAACTGATTCTCATTATACTTGTACTTTTGTATTTCTCTGTTATAGACCACACATGCATATAGTCCAGGGCTACCTACTTCAGAGTTCAGCTTGGAGTGAGATGACAATATTAGTTTTTGGTAAACTGATTAATTTTGATGCTATTAATTGTGTACTGCACCTCTTTCCATTAGTCTTTACTCTTTTCAATGAAAATATTATATTTTCTACTGTTGATATGTGTCTATTAACTGTTAATGCTTATCTTTATAGTTTAATGTATTTGAATTACACTTAGACTTATACCTGTTTACATCCTACTATCTCGCAACTATAGCATGTTGTGAATAAAGTTTAATTTAATTTACACCCGGTCTCTGTTGCCTGAAATCGACTCCGGAGGATACATCGGTGTACCCTCGGTTAAAGCTCCTCCAGAGATACTCCTCTCTCCTCTAAATCAGTGTACCCTCGGTTATAACTCCTCCAGAGGAGACTCCTCTCCTCTAAATCAGTGTATCCTCGGTTATGGCTCCTCCAGACAGACTCCGCGATAATCGATCTTCGACGAGCCTTTAGAGAAATGTGTTTTCCTTCGAGACGGCACGCCGACATCCGTTTCCGGGTCGCAGCCGGAGGACCGAGGAGTCGAGGACGTGAACATTTGAGAAATGACAAATGGCTCATTTCGGAGGACTCACGTGCGTCGACTTGACGCCGGGACGACCGGCGACCCTCCCCGACAGGCGCATAGACGCGAAAGCCCGCCCACAACTGCGTGCACGTCTGTGACCGCAGTTTTAATTGTTTTTGTCTTTTGGCTAATTAGGTTTTAAACTTGAGGCACTGGCAGCTTAGTCATTTGTTCATTACAACTCACCTTCAAACAAGCCAAGAAAAGCCGGCATAACATGGGACAGTAAGGTGGGAGGTGCTGCTACCTGTCTGTCTGAAGTGACTGCCGATGTCCGCACCGCTGTGCGCGAGACGTGGAGGGAGGGAGGGTAGAGAGAGCATCGGAACTTCACAGTCCAATCTCCCGACCTGATATTTTTATTTCGTATTCAATCAATATATTTTTGGAAAGGGAAACTGTGCGCACACAGCAGTAGATATATATTCAACAAAAAAAGGGCACTTTCTCTGGAGGAAGAAAAAGGGCAGGGGCTCAAGCCCACTTTGATGTCTATGTGTGCACATGCCTGTCCGGTTCGACCTGACTATGGCTGTGTGACTGACCCGAGCTTGTGCCTCGTCGTTCTGATAGCGCCGCCCCTTCGCTCCAACCTCCCTTCCTCCCCCCACATCTACAGGTGAAAATTACTTTAGCGACACATTCATCGCAAGAAGTGTAGCAAAAGTCAAGGCCACAGATTCGTCTATTTATACTGCCACAGGGCAGATTCGTGAAGTTGTAATGACTGATTTGAGAGGTTGTAATAACCAAATTGCAGTTGTAATGGAAAAGTTCATTTTTTTTCTACAAGCTAAAAAACTTAGCTTGTAAGCTTAGCTTGTAAGTTCTGTGACTTCAAATTTGGTTCACAGATACGTGGATATTTTATACAATTGTATGCACACAAGCTCCGATTTTCTTTCTGCAGTGCTCACATCAGGTTTTACAAGCTCTCGCATTTTGCACCATATCTACCTTCATACTACGGGCTTTTTTTTCACGAAACTGTGTCTCAGGTCTTCTTAACATTTAACAACCTATTCAACTAAGGTTAAACTAAGGTTAAACTAAGGAAACTTAGCTAACTGACGATATGAACCATATTTAGCTAAACGAAACACAAGGGTAATACCAAGCCTCTGAATTAGCCCTGAGCGAAAAAAAGCTAACGCACTTAGCACAGAACTCATGGTAGAAATACTTTATTACTTATCGGATCTGCACAAACAAGATATCAGATTAAAACTGAGATTCCACAGATTCTAGCGGTATAAGTATCATCACTGTGCGACCAAAACTCAGGGCAGCGAAGGCAAACCCAGACAACACACGACGTAGCTTTAATGAGCCAAAACGGCAAATATGTCTTACCTTTGCTGTTTTCTGATCAAAAGTTGTGTTCAATGGCATTAAAACAATAACAACTCTGCTGAAGGTTAATCCAATGTGTTTGTGTCACTTTGAAATGATTACTCATAATCCATCATTCCATTTTTGTCAAAAACTGAGATTTCATATTAGCTGCTATGAGAGCTACAACCCAGCTTCCGGTTTTGGGCAAACTGCGTGCGCATCACTCTCACTCCTCAATAGTAATGTTTAGATGGATTTGAGGAATTTCCCCTAGATTCTATTGGCTCTAACGGTTCAAAAGAGGTGTCAATCATCAAAATCGACCGAGGGGGGCCAGAGATATGGCAGATCCACCCAAATGACCCCAGAAGTGTTTTTCTTTTGCTAAACCTCTCTAAAAAGGTCAAATTTCACTTGTTTTGCATCAATCTTGATACAGGGTACTTATTATATGTTATAGTTTGGATTCCTAAAGCTTTTAGTCTCCGATCCCATCATTCAAGGGTGGTTTTCACTATAAGTAATGGTTTATTTTTGGACGGACACTATCATTTACATTTTTTTACTATGTTCAATCTGAGTTTACTTTAAAATAAAAAAATTCCATATTGATTCTGACTTTTCTACATCCAACTCACAGGTTTATCATTACTTTGAGAAAGAGATTATTAATTTACCCCTTTTAGAAGTGAAGATGTAGTCATTTGTTCTGGGAATGTCATTTTCGAGCCTGAGACCTGAAAAACAGGCTCAGGGCTTAACAGGTTAAGGGACCTTGTTTTATATCATCTTATCTTTCTACTCCATTTTGTCCATGGGACAGCAGAAAATGCTGTCTCATTCTCTGCTTTGCTTCACTCTCTCTCTGCTTTATGTGTGTATTGTGTGGGTGTTTGCCAGACACCAGCACGAATCCCGAAGAAAAATGACTATAGGTGATACACGGGACATGTTTTAAAGTCAGGGTAATAAAAGAACCGTACTGTAACTAACTTTCCAATGGAGTTCATTTCCCCCACACAGAAATGAACTCCATTGGCAACAATGGAAATGTGTACGGCCCCTTAGGCTGGTCAAAATGTTAAACTTTACTTATTTCCAATAAGTTCCATGAAAAGACAATAAAGAGCTAAAAAAAATTGCAAAACATATCAATGAGCCACACTTCTGCCTGAAATGTTACTAGTTTATTATCCTAATCTTTGAGTATGTTTGCAAAAAACGACATTCATCGGTTTAAGGCAATAACTGAGCCTTAAAAAACAATATAATTATATTTGTGAGGTTTTCTTTTTATATACTTACATCTTCAGTTGAAACCAAAAGGGTGTGAAAGTATTGGGAGACGATGAACACATGATGATATCAGTCAACATGTATAGTATAAGTTAAAGGCCCAGACACACCAAGCCGATTTCGGCCGTCGATAGATGTCGATAGATGTCTGGCCGTCGATGAGCGTCCTGTCACCCTACTCAGATTGGTGTGTCACGCACCGTCGTGTCTTTTCGGCCGTGCCGACACCTTCTGCCGGCAAAAGGCTGTCGGCAAAATAAATCACTCTGATTGGCTGTTCAGCTTAGCGAATCAGTGCATGAGAAGCGAGGTACGCAAACAAACGATTAAGAAGGCACACACAGACGGCTATTATTTTTCATTTTCATCTATCTGCTTCCACAAGCAACAGTCCAAGGGCTGATACCGCCAGTACCGCACTAAACATGTTTTCGATGGACGAGAGTGAAAATGGAACGCATACGCTATTTGTTGTTTGTATTACACAGTCTGTCTTCCGTTTGCCTCTTTTGAATGACGAATACACACTACCGCCGCCTGCTGGTATGGAGAGTTATTGCCACTCATGCATGCGCAGTTCGTACGTGCTACTTGGCCGTTGGCTGAAGTCTTTGTGGTGTGTTCCAGTGCGACTGTTGGCCAAGACGCAGGAGACGTGAGGCGACACAACAGTCGTGTTCCGTCGGGATGTGTTCTTTGGTGTCAGCTTGGTGTGTCTGGGCCTTAAGACAGTAAGCTTTGTTTGCAGGAGTGCTTCTTGACTCTCAAAATCAGATGCCCCAAGGAGTTTGATAAAGAGTTATCTGGCTTGACCCTTACTGGATTGGTGCTTGTGGTTCAGGGGGGATTCATCAAAGCTTCAGTGATTTAGTCCTCAGCCCCTGTAGTCAACATATCCATGTGTCCTTGACCCTTGCGGCCCGTCCACACGGCGGCGTGCGTTGAAGCTTCAACGCTTCTGCCCATTCACTTTGAATGGGGTGACGTCACGCTTTGCCGAACTGCATTGTGGGAGCTTTGCTCGCGTTGCTCGCGTTGCTCGCTTCAAAAGTTGAGCAATGTTCAACTTTTGAAGCTTCGGCGGAAGCGTCAGCCAATCAAATCATATGCCAGTACAAGCTCTAGCCAATCAAACCGCGTGCTTGTGTGTCCGGGGCGGGAGATTCATGTGATTGGTTGTTGGTCGAGTTTCAGACAAGCTCACCGGCAAGCTTCAACGCACGCCGCCATGTGGACGCTGCATTAAAGTCTCCCTTAGACTGAAGTGTATGTAAGTCGCTTTGGATAAGAGCGTCAGCTAAATGACATGTAATGTGATATAATGATATATTGCATGTTTGAGCCTTAAATACTTACTCTACAACACTAGTATTCGTGTAACACTGCACACTGACATAAGGCCTTCAGCGTTATGTAACCACAGTCTATACATGTGAAGAACCTGTTAGCACATGCTGTTAAAAGTGAATGTATGCAATATACAGTTATTATGAGTAAATGTACACCAGCAGATAACAACATGCCGTGTCGGAGCGGGTCGGGCTCCTCCTTGTTTTCAGGAGGACTTATACCACCACGTAAGTTTCTTATTACCCTATTTAGATAAATGGACACTTTACATTTCCTTAATTGGTTTTAGACATCAGCACGTCTCTCATAAGGGCCAATGATCTAAATCCAGCAAAAAAGGAGGACATGCCACAGTTGAGACAAAAATAGTTGGTTATAGCTTAGTCCAGTGCTTCTCAAACTTTTTTCAGTAATGTACCCCCTTTGAAACATTTTCTCAGCCAAGTACCCCCTGACCGACCCCGAACATTTTTGATAGAAAAAGCCTATATAAATAATTCCAATATAGTGATGTTCCATCAGTGTGTGATTTATTTACTCCTTCATCCATGAATTACAACAAACAAAGAACATAATGAAAAAAATGTTAAACAGATTTTTAAGTAATAATTATATGTTTAACGAACCAATGAACAAAATGTTATATTATGCAAAAACTATAAAATACAATACACAAATATTATAATAAAATGTGGTGCCTGATGAACTACCTTCCAAAACCCCATGCATAAACAAGAAAACAGCATTAAATAAGCAGTCACAATGCATGAAAGGGTTAAAACAAAACAAAAAACATTGTAACAAAAATGTGCAATTACAAAAAAACTACGTAATAACACTGCAATGACACTATTAATGAGTTTTAGGTGCATTAAACTGCATTTGAAAATAGAACATAAAATTTAGTGTCAAAATCATTGGCAAAACAAACAAACAATTGTAATAATAAATAAACTATAAATTGCAATAACACTAACAAGTAAGAGCACTTTAGCCCAATTTAGTGTGAAACGTGTGCTTGTCCTTCACTGAGGATCTTGGTCATCCTTGGTGGCAGAGAGGACACAGCAGTGATCAGACTCTTTTCCAGGCCCAGTCTGTTTCTCTGCTTTGTTTTGATCAGTCATTGCAGAGAAGGAGGCCTCACACAAATATGTGGATCCAAAGGGCAGTAGCTGCTCCAAAGCTGTTTTTCCCAGCTCAGGATGCTCCTTTTTCACACACACCCAAAACTGCGTGAGAGTGGAGTTTTCAAATGTTATCTTTAGGCCGCGGTCAGATGACACATCCAAGAGTTTTTCTGGTGACAGAGTTTTCCCACAAACTTGTTCAACAATATCTGCTCCCATTCGTTCTATTCTGCGTGAAACGGTGTCATTAGAAAGAGGCACCGTTTTGAACTTCTCCGCGGCACTTCTGTCCAGCATCGTCTCGGCCAAAACAACAGCAGCTGGGAGTAACAGGTCCTCAGCGATCGTGAACGGCTTTTTTGCTTTAGCGATGAGCAGTGATACCGCATACGATGCCTCCAGTGCTTTGGCTGATGTTGTGGAGGCTTTTCGCATAATCTCTTGGGAGGATCTATACTCAGCAAGTTTTCTTTTGAAAAACTCCGGTGGCTTACCAACGTGACACAGGTGTTTGGTGCTGAGATGTCTCTGGAGGTGCGCTGGTTTCATTGAGCTGTTGGCTAGTTTTTCCCCACAGTAAAAACACAATGCCTGGGGCGGGTTGCCGTTTGTGGACGTGAATCCAATCAAAGCATACGCCTCCTGATATTGACGGCATTTTGGCTTTCTTTATTTCTCCGTTGTCCACGTTCCCTGCTGTAGTATTGCTACGTTTTAACCACAATTCCATTGAAATGTCTATTTGTTATAATACTATTGCAACTGGTTCCGGGCTAGAGCCTGATTTAGCTCTGGTTCTTCCTGTTTCCACCGCAGCGGAGCCGGCTCTAAGTACCGAAAACCGGTTCTAGCTGGCCCCATTCGGCTGCCCGGCAAGTACCAATACTTCACACTTACGTCGGAGGGGGGCGAGATTAACCTGAGCAATAACAGTTGATGGCGAGTAGGCCTACGGCAAATACAAGTTGTACCAAGCATAAGCAAAAAAGCATTTTTTTTATTAACCTTTTTTATTGTTTTCTCTAGCGTACCCCCTGCAGTACCCCCACGTACCCCTAGGGGTCCGCGTACCCCCATTTGAGAATCACTGGCTTAGTCGATACTAAGCTCAAATATTTTTTATATCTTGAGCATATCTCTAGAATTATATGATGGCAACTTAACACTGGAAGAAGCATGTAATAAATGAGTGTAAAGGTTTTATTCTGCACTATAGTTTCAGGTGTATTTGTATTTCCACTAAGGTTAGACTAAAGATTGACTCTTGTGATTCTCTTTGCTTTAATTCCGCATTGATGTGCATGGCACACAAATAAGCAGATGAAGTGAAAACAAACTAATAATTATATGTGTCAACTCAAAAGGTTATCCGACAACAACACACCTTTTCCATTTGTATAATGTCAAACTCCGCTTGAAATGAACATTCTCTCCGACATTTCAAACAGAGATGTTTTTATTTATTTAAAATATGGTCCTGAATCACAAAATCTCTTCCATTTTTCAAACTTTCACAGTCAAGTTAGAAAAACATTAACTTGCTGTTTATGTTTTCATTCGGGAAATGTAGGAAATGTAATTAGGCACTAAATTCATGCTGCATGCTAGATGGAGAAAAATAAAGACTTGATGTAAACATGGTCCAAGGCTTTAAGTCTAAAATATGACACCTTTGAATATGACAACTATTTTATCACACCATGTTTTTGTTCAAAATGTTGAATGTATTCTTCTGTTTTTGATGTGGCTGAGGTCAGGCTGTGCCGGACAGTTATGAGACTTAATATACCCCATTAAACGTTTGCTTTTCTGTTGTAACAAACATTTGAATATTTTATCTTGGCCAACCCCCTGCTGGGCCATGCACTATTTTAGAGTGTGTAATACCATTATAAACGGTGCTGTAAGGAAAAGGAATACTTCCCTACCATGAAACTGAACAAATTCCCATCCAAGTTGGCGATAAAACAAATATGTTCTGAATTTTGTCGCAGTTCCTGGTGGGATTATCCATGATAACAAGGCTTTGCCTCTTTTCCCTAATTTATGAATGCAAAATACTTGTGGGTGAGCCAAAAAATGACAGGTTACTTTAAACCGTCAGGACACATTTCAGCTCAATGTATCCCCTGGTCAAGACTGAGGAAACCATTTGCTCTGCTTCCCAGACACTTTCTAATCACAGTTTCCCCCTGAGGAAAGGCTTATTCCAAGACATACATTTATCAAGTGCTGTCTGCAACTGATACAGGCTCCTGGCCCCGTTGTGCCATGGTGCCTCTGTAGTTTGAAGCCAAAAATCTTTTTTGAGCATGATTTAAGAAATCCAACAACTTTTTAAACATTCCTCTCTGCAAGTTTGGCACCTGCATCTTGTCAGTTTACCAAGTTATATTTTACTCAAATCTGAATACTAATCATAGTACTGAGGGTTCAAATAATTCTCAGTGTAAGGTGTTTTGTGACCTCACTTCAACACACCAAAGAGCCACCATCTTCGAGTCTGGAGCCTTATTATTCCACACACTAATCTGAAAGGTGTTTTTAGAATACAAGTTTTATGAGACTTGCTAAAAGCAATATAATTAAATTGAACCTAATATTTTTTTATTTAAACTTAATATTATTGCTTTCAACTAACCCAGGGGTGGGGAACCTTTTTCCTCTCAAGGGCCATTTCAATTGTTTCAACATCCTCCGAGGGCCGTACAAATGATTGACCTCTGCTTAAAAATACTAAAATCACAGCCCATTCATTTCACCTTTCTTTCATGCTGTGCAAAGAAAAAGCAACCTATTAATCCAGATATCTCACCATGACTCGCGCATCAATCAATCAATTAATGTTTATTTAGTCCAATATCACAAATGTTACATTTGTCTCTGTGGACTTCACAGTTTGTACAGAATATCAGTATGACAATACGACACCCTCTGTCCTTAGACCCTCACATCGTACAAGGAAAAACTTCCAGAAAAAGGAAAAACCCACAGTTTAAAGGGGAAAAAATGGGAGAAGCCTCAGGGAGAGCAACAGAGGAGGGATCCCTCTCCCAGGACGGACAGACGTGCAATAGATGCCGTGTGTAAATTGAAAAGATAATACATTTACAACATAGGTAGTCCAAATGTTTGGAAATGCATGTGTCTATAATAAGAAGATGAATCCACGAGGATATCCATCCAGGACTTATGATCCAGGACCACAGCAACAGGCACAGCCACGACTCAAGATCCAGGGCTCGCGATCCAGGACTCAGGAACACAGCAACAGGATCAGCCACGACTCAGGATCCCGGCGTAGATAGACACCAAAAAGAAATTTGGGGAAGCTGGGTTATTCGGAACATGAGAGTACACAGGTACAGACAGAGAGAAGGAAGAAGTAAGGTGTCCCCCGACAAACTAAGCCTATAGCAGCAAAACTAGGGGCTGAATCTAATCAGCCCTAACTATAAGCTTTATCAAAAAGGAAGGTCTTAAGCGCACTCTTAAAAACGGATAGGGTGTCTGCCGCCCGAACACAAACTGGAAGCTGATTCCACAAATGTGGAGCTTGATAAGAAAAGGCTCTGGCTCCCATTGTACTTTTAGAGACTCTAGGAACAACCAACAACCCTGCATTCTTGGAACGCAATGCCCTAGTAGGACAGTAGGGTATAATGAGTTCTTTAAGGTAAGATGGCGCCTGCCCATTAAGGGCGAGAAGAAGAATTTTAAATTCTATCCTGTGTTCAATAGGGAGCCAGTGTAAGGCAGCCAGAACAGGAGTAATGTGGTCCCTTTTCCTAACTCTGGTTAGTACACGTGCTGCAGCATTTTTGAATCAGCTGAAGCGACTTAACTGACTTCTTGGTACACCCTGATAATAAAGAGTTACAATAATCCAGCCTTGAAGTAACAAATGCATGGACTAGTTTTTCTGCATCGTTTTGAGGCAAGATATGCCTGATTTTTGCTATGTTACGTAGATGAAAGAAGGCGGTGCTTGAGATTAATTTTATGTGGGCGTTAAAGGATAAATCCTGATCAAATATAACACCAGGATTCCTTACAGTCTCACTGGAGGCCAAATTAATGCCATCCATAGTTAGTATATCTTTAGATAATTTGTTTCGTAGATTCTTTGAGCCGAGTACAATAACTTCAGTTTTGGCCGTGTTTAACATCAAAAAGTTTAAAGTCATCCACGTTTTTAAGTCCTTAAGGCAGTCTTGAATTTTATTTAGATGATTAATTTCATCAGGCTTGATTGATAAATATAGTTGAGTATCATCCTCATAGCAATGGAAATGTACAGAATGATTCCTTATAATATTGCCTAACGGAAGCATATATAATGTGAACAAAATAGGTCCAAGCACTGAGCCCTGTGGCACTCCATGGCTAACTTTGGTTTGCATGGAAGATTCATCGTTGACACACACAAACTGAGAGCGTTCAGATAGATAGGAGGACCTAAACCAGCCTAAAGCAGTTCCCTTTATGCCAACTAAGTGCTCTAGTCTTTGAAATAGGATATCATGGTCGATAGTATCAAATGCAGCACTGAGATTGAGCAAGACAAGAATAGAGACAAGTCCTTTGTCTGAGGCTATTGGAAGGTCATTTGTGACTTTAACCAGAGCTGTCTCTGTGCTATGATGTGTTCTAAAGCCAGACTGAAAATCTTCAAATAAATCATTGTTTTTTAAGTAATCACACAACTGTTTTGCGACTGCTTTTTCAAGAATTTTTGAGAGGAACGGAAGATTAGAAATAGGCAGAGGTGGGACCAAGTCATTGTTTTGCAAGTCCGAGTCAAGTCTCAAGTCTTTGCGCTCAAGTCCGAGTCAAGTCTCAAGTCAGGATGGGCAAGTTCAAGTCAAGTCCAAGTCCTAAACTTTGACAAAACGAGTCTTAAACAAGTCATTATGTGCTTTTCACCAAATGTAATGACATCGATCAACAGAATAATACTTAATAATTAAACTGCTCTTTATTAGTCACATTAATGATTTAATAATCCATTTTCTCTCTGCTGGTAAAGTAACGTGTTTTTTTCTATTGTAAGACGGATCAGTAAGGTAAGGCTACCGTGATGGTTTGATTCAGAAGGAGTTTAATGTATAAGATCCCTGATGTTAAGGTAACCAGAATGTTTATTTCCACTGTGTAGGCTACAACATGTTAAAAGGGACCCACAATCTATCTTTATGCCAGGGATAATGTGCAGCGAGGCGGTCTCTATGGGGGAAAGAACACCTGAATCTGGATCCCTCTGCAGGTGGTACTTTAAGTATATTTTGATTCTAATACTTTTGTACTTTTACTTGAGTAACATTTTGAATGCAGGACTTTTTATTGTAACCGAGTATTCCTACACTCTGGTACTTTTACTCAAGTACAAGATCTGAACTTCTCCCACCTCTGACAATAAATCCTGAGTGGTTACCAAAAAAAACCTGCACTCAGCTCTGCTTTCTCCAATATCATTGAAATGCAGCCAGATGCTGCTTATTTTTTCCGTTTTCGCTAATTTCTTGACTTTTTCCGACGCGCTTGCATTTAAATCTGGCTCCCCGTCTCCCCGTCGCTCTGTGTAGCTGGCCTGTACCATTACACCTGCTGTCTTTTGAGCGTCTGCCCCCCACCGTTCTTTCACATAATGGTATGATCCTAGTGTGTCTTCGCATATGATTGGCCGCATGGTGGCCCAGCTAAATAAAGTCCCGCCCCTCCCTGCATGGATTCACAGCAAGAGTTGGAGCGGCTGAAGATTCTGCTCTCCCCGGCGGGAGTCCGCTCTTCTAGCAGCATCTCGCGATCGGCGTGTTGGAGACCCCTGAATAAAATTATCAAGTCACCTCAAGTCAGAAGGCTCAAGTCCAAGTCAAGTCCCGAGTCATTGGTGTTCAAGTCCAAGTCGAGTCGCAAGTGTTTTGTGATTTTGTCAAGTCGAGTCCAAAGTCATCAAATTGGTGACTCGAGTCTGACTCGAGTCCAAGTCATGTGACTCGAGTCCACACCTCTAGAAATAGGTCTATAGTTGGCTAAAACCTCTGGATCGAGGTTGTGCTTTTTAAGAAGCGGTTTTATCACTGCTACTTTGAATGATTGTGGAACATAGCCTGATAATAAAGACATATTCATAATATTTAATAAAGAAGTGCTAATTAATGGAAACACTTCCTTTAACAGCTTAGTTGGAATTGGGTCTAAGATACACGTTGATGGTTTAGAAGAGAGAATCATTGAATTTAATTGTTCAAGGTTTATGGCTGAAAAGCATTCTAATTTACTATCTAGTGATTAGAACTTACATTTCCGGGAGCTGTTGATAACACTATACTGGTCAAAGGCAAGACGTCATTACTTTTGTTTCTAAGAGTAACAATTTTATCATTAAAAAAGCACATAAAATCATTACTACTGAGTGCTATGGGAATAGAAGGCTCAATAGAGCTGTGGCTCTCAGTCAGCCTGGCTACAGTGCTGAAAAGAAATCTTGCATTATTCTTATTCTCATCTATTAATGAAGAGTAGTAAGCTGCTCTTGCTTTACGCAGTGCTTTCTTATATTCATTGAGAGTAATATGCCAAATTAAACGAGATTCTTCGAGTTTAGTGGAACGCCATATCCTTTCAAGTTGTCTCGACTTTTGCTTTATTTTGCGGGTTTCGGCATTATGCCATGGAGCTAGTCTATGTTGTTTTACTTTCTTCTTTTTCAAAGGAGCAACAGAGTCTAATTTTATTCGCAGCGCACCTGTAGCACTATCAACAACATGATCAATTTGGGGTGGTGTACATTTTGTATAAGTTTCCTCCCTTACATGCAGACATGCTATCGAGTTAAGTATTGATGGAATCTCTTCCTTAAATGTGGCTATAGCACTAACAGATAGGTTTCTGCTGCAGGAGCTTTTGACTAATGCTTTGTAGTCTAGCAACAGTACTTCAAAAGTTACCAAAAAATGGTCGGATAAAGCAGGATTATGCGGTTCGACTAATAGTTGCTCAATTTCAATACCATAAGTCAGAACAAGGTCGAGAGTGTGATTATAATAGTGGGTTGGTTTATTTACACTCTGACGGAAACCAATAGAGTCTAATATAGAGTTAAATGCAACAGTAAGGCTATTTTTATCATCGTCAACATGAATATTAAAGTCACCTACGATAATTACTTTATCTGTTTTAAGAACCAAAGCTGATAAAAACTCAGAGAATTCTGATAAGAATTCTGAATAAGGACCTGGTGCACGGTACACTGTAACAAATAAGATTGGCTGCAAAGTTTTCCAGGTCAGATGCGTAAGACTAAAAACAAGACTTTCAAAGGAGGTATAATTTAATTTTGGTTTAGTATTGATAAGTACATTTGAGTCAAAGATGGCTGCAACTCCACCTCCTCGGCCTGTGCCTCGAGCAATATGAGTATTGATATGGCTGGGTGGAGTGGCCTCATTTATGCTGACATATTCTATTCATATGTCTCAACCAAGTTTCAGTGAGACAGCATATATCAATATTATGATCTGATATTAAATCATTTACCAATATTGCTTTAGATGCTAGAGATCTTATGTTTAAGGCGAGACACCACAGGTGAATAGGGTAATTTTTTTAAGTTAAAGATATCAGCTAGATATTTCTCCAGTTAAATACTTACAATAAGGCAATTGTTTTTTGTATTACAAGTTTTCTGAAATAGCATGTTTAAATATGCAAATGAGCCATTATCTCATTAAATATGCGCATATTTTAACACATTTCAGGAACCGAAATCTGAACTTTGGATAAAGCCAGGTTCAAAATTCTTGTTTCATTTTGTAGTCATATTAGTATCTAAGGCTTTTACAGAAGGGATTTTGGATATCTCTTTTTATCACTCCATAAATCAGAAAATACTGTCAACAGCCCTAAAATATTAATTTTCGCCATGTTTTTAGGTATAAAATGTTATAATTCAGGCTATGAATGATATATGAACAAACCCTTCTGTAAAAGCCTTCATAATATTGATAGGAATATAACTGGAAGGTTTGGTGAATGTACGTGCTACTGAAGTGGACATTTCTGACTCAGAGTAGGAGAAAAAACTCATTTTGAGAAAACGACCTTTAAAGATTGCTGTGAGGCGCTAGCTAAACCCTCCTGTTCTCTGGATGACAGCTTGCGCCTCGACGCACTCCGTGAAGGTATTTCGTGTTCGGCGTCATTTGTTTTTTGTATAACCTTGCTTCGTGCAAGTGACAATTGTTGTCGTCTTCTCTGTGAACGTTTTTTTCGCCGTTCTTTTGCCATTTTGAGATTTAAATTTCTAGCGGAAAGCTAACCAGGAAGTGTTTGAGCACACCACGTGACACATCTGAACGAATCACGTTGTCAGAAATTGACACCAGCCAATGAGATTTCGTTTCTTAGTTTAAGACCCCTTTGCACTTTCACGATTGGTTGCTGATACAAAGGAAATGACCATATTTGGATCCGATGAGATTGTGTAGGAGAGACGGAGCTTTCCAACGATATCTCTGATGACATGGTGCAAACAGCGGTCGCGATACTTTATGTTACGTTAGAATGCTAACTTTTGGTGAATTTAGGAGAAATCTACCGACGCAAATAGACAAACTATAGTAAAATAAACACTTAAATGTGTATTTTGTACGTTTTCCTTCCAAAAGCCTGAAAGAAAACATGTTATGGAATCAAAATAGCACAAAATCTCAAAATTGACCAGTGCATGAAAAACGATGTTTTTGCCTGTGGTGTCTCGCCTTAAGGGTGCGTTCACACCAGCCGTTTATAGTCCGGTTGAATCGAACCCTGGTGCGTTTAGCCGCTTGGTGCGGTTCATTTGGGTCGGTGTGAACACAATCCGAGACCTCTTAAGTGAACTAAACAACCGGACTCTGGTCCGCTAAAATAGGTGGTCTCGGAAAGCTTGCTTGCGAACTCTGAAGCGGTTCATTGCTGGTGTGAACGCAGTCCGCACCAAAACAAAGGAAGCGTAGTATTTGTGCGTCATTTCCTGTTGTGCAACTGGTGGAAAAATTAGCGGCAGGGGACACACGTGGAGCTATCAGGAACACAGATGCCTCCTGGATATCTGGGCAGAGGAGAACATTTCTCAACTGTTGGAGAAGGTCCATAAAAACGCGGAGGTGGAAATGGCCGGGATTTCCGTGTTTACCTGTGGTTTTTACCCGCTTCATGTCTGACCAATTGTTGAACAGCATTTCCGGTCACATGACTTGTGTTTAAAGTTTATAGTCCATTTGAGTTTTTGCCAGTGTGAATGCAAACCGAACCTTCTGAAAAATGAAACAATGTAACAAACTGTCGTCTGGTGCGAACCAGAAAACGGACTATTAGGTGTGAATGCACCCTAAGAGACCACATTTAATCTTCCTGTTTTGTTGCACTGTAGTAGTTGTTACATTTACTTTTATTAGGTTATTATGTATGACATCTCTATTAGGTTTTACCTTAAATTGTCCTTGGGCAGACACACACACCGTTAATATTGGGTATTTTATTGGGTTCGGGATTCCTATGAATGACTGCCCAGGAGAGAGCGCAGGGAAGCGTGTAAGACTGCGACTCCGCCTCCTGGTCTCAACTCCAGTTTGTCATGGATTAAGTCCACAAAGCCCTGAAATGTTTGCCGAAATGAGATGTGCACCTTCCAGAGTAGGATGAATGCTGTCTCTCTTAATCAGATCAGGTTTTTCCCAGAAGGCTGTCCAATTATTTAGGAAGCCCACATCGTTTGCTGGGCACCACCAAGACAACCAGCGCTGAAATGATGACATGCCGTCATTGATCAGATTGGGGAGGGGACCAGAGAAAATTATGGTGTCCGACATTGTTTTAGCATATCTACACACCGACGCCATATTAACTTTGGTGCATTCTGATTGGCGTAAACGAACATCATTACCACCGACATGAATAACAATCCTACTGTATTTACGTTTATTTTTAGCCAGCAGTTTATGATGCGCCTCAACGTCGCCCGCTCTGGCCCCCGGAATGCATGTGACTGTGGAGGCTTCGGTCTCTAAATGAAGATGCGCATGCATTCACGTGCACGGTTGTGGCATGACCACCCAAACAGAAAGATATGGACACAAGATGTGTGCAACTGTATTTAGTTTCCTATCCATATGGACATGATTTAAGTGGGGGGGGGACCTAACCTCCTCTAGGGGGGTCCGGGGGCATGCTCCCCCGGGAAGATTTTTTTTTAAATGTTGGAGTTGAAAGCATCAATCTGGTGCACTTTGAGAGCAACATTAAGAGATCTATGGATACATCTCTCACCAGCCAAATGAAACGGAACTGTAAGCAGATTTTCTTTTTCTTTATGGATATTTTACAAATCACTCTCCTTTCAAACTGTATTCTTGTTTATTAATAACAACTTTTTTTACTGTCATATAGTATTTTATACCTGTTTACTTTATTCTCTTATTTTTTATAACTATAATGATCATATAAAGATGTGCCTTTACCTCACTGGTTGTAGAAAAAGCTTCTTATATTCTTTAGCATAGCTAGCTAACCAGATGCTAATAACAACAAAGTTATTGACTGTATGATCAGTGTGACAGATGAACAGATCGCCACTGGGCTTTCAACTAAAGACACAGCCACGCAGAAACTGCGGCATGTGGACGGCTCCTTATGGGTACTGACATTTCTGAAGTGCCGGAGCGGCGTTCTGGTGCTCTCCGTCAGAACTGCACCCCTGTCAGACGAGACATATACCACGTGATGACACATTAGGCTCGTGTTGTGTTCAAGGACCCTGACCTTGGCCAGGAAAAACAGGCACTCGCTTGTTTAATTTTTTTGTGGTCTAGATTTCTTTAATTGTTTTCTTTTTTGCGTGTGTTTATTACCTCGAGGGCCTTACCAAATGGTCTCGCGGGCCGTATACAGTGCAAAAGGAAGGTCACATGATCAGATGCCTAAACCATTTCAATAGGCTACTATCTCAAAGGGTGAACCCAGGAGCCCTACTGAGGAAACCAGTTGTATAGTCCATAAACGACCACTAATACTGCTGCCCCTGCACCTATCGGTCTATCAATATTGTGCTTGATTTTTCATTTGTTCGTCTGGAATGATCCTGAGATCCTTGAACTTCACTTCTCATTGGGAGGCAGAAATCCACCATTAACCAGCAGCCAATCATGGCCCTTAATGTAAAAGTCTTGCCTTTCATCAAACCCCAACACTGTGTTTGGAAGGTCACAGTTTGAATATAATATTCAGACTTCTGTGTTACATAGATAGATGCATATTTGTTAAATGAGATGCACATTATATTGACAACAAATGTGGATGCATGCAGTAAGTTGGACAAATGAACACCCTGAACATTACTTACATTGGCAACAAGTTGGCATTTCAATCAAATCTTGAGTGCTGATATGTCCAATAAAAAGTGTCATTTCAAGAGGAAGATTGTCCACAGACAACATGTGATTGATTGTTTTCTTTCCTTACGTTTGATTAAAACCTGGAAAAGTGTCCTCTGAATGTGCCATTTTACTCCTACTGGAAGTTTCCTCCATTGCTTGCAGTACATTCTTCAAAGTACCATTGGCCTTTAGGCTGACACTCATAGGGTTGAATTCACTTGTCTGTCATCAGCTCTGAGATTATTTAATAATATATTGAGGAAGTATTCCTCTTTAGACACAACTCCAAAATGTCTTTAATGATGATAGCACCTTGGGCTCAACAAGAAATATTATTTCACCACCCAGTTGTTGTAGAAACATCCTCCAGGTTCAGCAGCAGATGGTTGTATGCTGCTATGTTAATGTCTGCAATTATTGCACTGCTTCATTTTGTACATCTTAAATACATAAATACATACTTATAAGCCTAATTATCTACATCAAGTTGTGCATCTGAAAGGTTCCAATACTGTTTGGGACCAATTAGCATTTTAGAGGCTCATCTTGTGAGTCTGGAGTGTGTTTCAGAAGGATGTTCTTCAAATATTTGTGTTGAAATAAAAAAGTGCTGACTTGCCTGAGTGTCCTTCAAGTGAAATCTGGAGATGCCTCTTGAAGGGAAGTGTCCCAAATGAGTCACCTTGTTTTAACGAAGGATATACTATAGGATTCAAT
The DNA here is from genome assembly GCA_031216635.1 of Dissostichus eleginoides. Taxonomy (NCBI): domain Eukaryota; kingdom Metazoa; phylum Chordata; class Actinopteri; order Perciformes; family Nototheniidae; genus Dissostichus; species Dissostichus eleginoides. The sequence goes on from JASDAP010000495.1 coordinate 40,042, forward strand.
ACAATTAAAAAAAACTACAAACAAGATGCAGATATTTGCATAGTTGTCTGCACACAAGATAAAGCTCACATACATCTCAGTCCATCAAGACTTGTTTCCAACTCAACTCAATCATAAAGATATTTCTAAATTGTGTATTGAATTGCTCTGTTGCCCTCATCCATCACATTTAATGAGACCCAATAAAACTCTTTATTTGTCTTTTGGGAACTATTGCTAAATACTTTATTTAAATTGGATACAATGCATTCAGATAACACTTATTACCAGGTTAGCTGAATGTTGAATCAAACTTCACCTCTTGAATGTAATTACTGAGCATTGTTTTGACTTCAGACACACACATACATTGGCTGCAGAACCACAGTTAGTTATCTGTTCACACACACACACACCACACACACACACACACACACACACACACACACTGAGAGAATGTACACAGCCAACAGAAACACTAACAGCACTCAGTATGTGTGTGTCTGTGTGCACATTTCAGGCAAACGTCCTTGACTTTCCTGCCTGTGATGTGACGATGACTCATACCAACACACAACAGGTGCACACACCCATGGTGGTTGTCAGCTGTGTGTGTGTGACTGGTTTTCATCATATCTTGCTGACAGAAGTTTCACCGTCTCTATTGGAGACTTTGTGTCTCCACTGTCTTGTGGTGTCCCGCAGGGCTCGGTCTTGGGGCCTCTGTTATTCTCGCTATATTTGCTACCCTTAGGACAGATCATAAACAGATTTAACATTACATATCACTTATATGCGGACGATATCCAGCTCCACATTTCGTTCAAACCTAGTGAGGCTTTTAGGATATCTAGGCTCTTAGACTGTCTTAGTACTATTAGGGACTGGACGGCAGAACACTTTTTACAGCTCAAGGCTGATAAGACGGAGGTTCTGGTTGTTGCACCAGAAAAGGTTGCACCCATGATTTTGCAATGTATTGGACCATATTCTTCTGCTGCCCACTCCAACCTACGTAACTTAGGGGTAATATTTGACCAATCCGCGCCGTTTGATACCCATGTTAAGCAACTGACCAGATCTTGTTTCTTCCACTTACGAAACATTAGTAAGCTGAGATCTGTAGTTTCAACGGCTGAACTAGAGATGATTATACATACGTTTATTTCATCTCGCATTGACTACTGTAACGCACTTTTCTCCTCTCTCAGCATGTCTGCTCTTGATCGTCTCTAGGCAATCCAGAATGCTGCTAGAAGTGCCTCTGCTGTTTTTAATCGAGATTAAACCCTATTGAGCCATATTTGGTGAAATTAGATCACAATTAATGAGACCCAATAAAACTCTTTATTTGTCTTTTGGGAACTATTGCTAAATACTTTATTTAAATTGGATACAATGCATTCAGATAACACTTATTACCAGGTTAGCTGAATGTTGAATCAAACGTCACCTCTTGAATGTAATTACTGAGCATTGTTTTGACTTCAGACACACACATACATTGGCTGCAGAACCAAAGTTAGTTATCTGTTCACACACACACACACACACACACACACACACACACACACCACACACACACACACCACACACACACCACACACACACACACACACACTGACTGTCTCTCTTTCTCTCCCATAACAGATTTAGATTCTCAGTTCTCTCTAACCCGGGCTCAGCGGGTCAGGGCGGCCATGTTTCCAGAGACCCTGGTTGAGGGGGAGGCCGCCATGCCCGTCCAATCAGATCCTTCACAACAGAGCAACGTGCAGCGTCTTGCTGAGCCCTCTCACCTGCTGAAGAATGCTATAGTCCACCTGATAAACTACCAGGACGACGCAGAGCTGGCCACCCGGGCCGTACCGGAGCTCACCAAGCTGCTGGCCGACGACGACCCGGTACGCACACACAATTATTAACAACTAAGCCATGGGGTGTCAAACTCAATTTCATCGCGGGCCACATCAGTATTACGGTTGCACTCAAAGGGCCAGTTGTAACTTTAAGACTTTATAAATATAGATATATAAATACATATTATATATAAAATAATGTATTAAATTACATAATTGCCAATAATTGCAAGTCTCTTCAGTGCGTATGTCACAAAATGAGATGCATTGTGGGACATGTAGTTTATGGACAACGTGCTTCTGTAAAGCGGCATGTAACCGTAAAATAAACGTATTATATTCTTTGCAAGCTCTTGCGGGCCACATAAAATGAAGTCATGGGCCGCCTTTGGCGCACGGGCCTTGAGTTTGACATCCCTGAACTAAGCTGTCAGACTAGGGGTGTCCGGGGGCCAAGTGTGGCCCTTAGTCCATTTTCAATTGGCCCTCAGCAAATTCTAAAAGTATAATGTAACATGGCCCACACCTGAAACTTTTGCTTTTCCTATATTGTACTTCTTAAATATATGTACAAATATATTACTTATTTCCATAACCAGCTTGAAATATGCCCTTCATTTTCTCACTTATTATAATCATTCTGAGGCTTCTTTTTTAAGGGATGAGCTGCAACACTGTTTGTAACAAAATAAAGTAAACCCTCTGGTGAGCTTTGAAGGAGGCTGTTTGTTTTCTTAAAGCATATTCAAGTATCAAGCATAATTTACCTACATTTGATTGATTTAGCTATCTTAAAGTGGACCTCTCATGCTATATTTGAAAAATATATTGTAGGGCCATACCTATACAAAACATGTCTGTGAAGTTTTTTTTTCAAAATACCAAACAGTTCACTCATTGTAGCCATCCCTCATACTGCTCAAACCCCTCTTTTGCAGCCCTGTTAGAGAAACGCGGATTTTGGGTCCTTAGCTTGAAAAAAAGAAAAAAGAGGAGGCGGAGCTAATGCCTGATCAGAATTCTACCGGAGATAAAGTTACATTCGGTTGTGATAAAACGCCATCCTGTTTAAACCACGTCAAGGATTATTTCTGAAACAGTATGGAGCTCAAATGCTTTTTCTCTTGCGGGTTTATCACAAGGTGAGTTCTTTTTTTATTTCCTGCTTTTTAAACACATGTGCTCTACACAGTACAGGTTAGCTCTGAGTGTTAGCGAGGCTTGCTAATGTAAACAAAGACGAGATTACGTCCAAAACACGTCAGGCATTGTTTCTGATAGCAACTTTCTGTGGGTCCGCCGACGTCACCTCGGATGGACACGTCAGTTCGGATGGAAATCTGTATCCGCTCGTTGTACAGCCGTTTTTAAAAGATTTGGGTACGGAGGAAAAGAGAGAGGGTTTTATTTTCTGACGCTGCGTGAGTTCCCCGACGCACCGGGGACACATATTTATGTATAAAAGACATCACAAAGTCCATTTTGCATGATAGGTCCCCTTTAACTTAACTGAACTTATGAGGCAATAAACCTCACCTTTTTCTGTATGTGGCCCTCAGTGAAAAAGGTTTGAACCCCTTCTTTAGGCATTATATTTGACACTGTTACTTTATTTCCTCCCCAGGTTGTGGTGAACAAAGCAGCCATGATAGTCAACCAGCTGACTCGTAAGGAGGCCAGTCGCCGGGTGCTGGTGCAGTCTCACACCATTGTAGGCGCCGTGGTGCGCGCCATGACAACAGCAGCTGACGTGGAGACTGCCCGTTGTGCGGCCAGCGTGCTGCACAGCCTGTCCCACCAGAGGGAGGGGCTGCTGGCCATATTCAAGTCTGGAGGGATCCCAGCACTGGTCCGCATGCTGAGGTAGAAACACTGAAAATGGTGCCTACAAAGAGTTATATTACATTACATGTTATTTAGCCAGCGCTGGAAGAAGTACTCAGATGTCTTGCTTAAGTCAAAGAAGCAATGAATTGTAAAAATAATGTGTTATAAGTAAAAGTCTTGCATTCAGTATAATAGGGCGGTGGTGGCGAAGTCCATAGGGACTTGGCTTGGCAACTGGAAGGTCACCAGTTCAAGTCCCGGAAAAACCACGTGCTACCGAGGTGTCCCTGAGCAAGAGAAACCGTTTCGTTACATAGTACCTGTACTACGTAATGACAATAACTTGAATATTCTTCAATCTTCTTCAATAATACTTAGGTAAAAGTAAAACAGTTTCGGCATTCAATTATACTTAAAGTACCAAGAGCAAAAGTACTGTGCCCATTTCAGAATCGTATGATTGGATTATGATGTGTTAGTGTGTTTATCACAGCTGGTACATGTAGAGCTAATTTAAATTACTTGACATACTGCTGCTGGATATCTTAACCTATGAATAAATATCAATGTTTTTAAATAATTTATTTATATTTTCTATATATTTTTTAACAAAAAATGTGTTACTAAAACCTGATACAAAATAAGGGATTAAAGACGTACAATAATGGCTTCCAAAATGTAGTATAAAGTAGATTCAAGTAAAAATAGTATTTCCAAATTATACTTGAGTACAGTACCTAAGTAAATTTACTTTGTGACTATCCACCACTGCATTTAGCTGACACCTTTATCCAAAGATACTTACATACACTTTAGTACGGTACACTACATGCACACAGGAGCATTAAAGCTGAAGAGTCTGCCCTGAGACACTTTGACATGTTGACTGCTGGGGATCAAACCACTGACCCTCTGATCATACAAACCCAAACTGTTTGATTATGATGTAATTAGGTTGTTCATGCCCTAAGGGGTATACATATATCTTAATTAATTTAAGACCAATCTGCCAATTAGTTTTCAGTGGTGTTCATGCACAGAATGAGTGGAACCCAGTGAGACAGGTCCTTTTAATCTGCAATAACTGATGTTGGACCACATTGAACAGGAACACATTTCCATTTAACATCATCATCTTTTAGGGTAGTTTGACACACTTGCCATCAGAACATCGTCTACACAGCAACATTGTCTTTGATTAAAGACATGTTTTGCCATCTTATGATAAATACAATATTACATTTTCTGAATCTTTTTTTTCTTTTTTGTCTCTACCAACTCCTAAAAGAAATATATTACATTTCAGCTGCTAAATGTTCCATCAGCTAAGTGTAAACTATGTCAGTCTGCGGTTTGGCGCAGGTAGTGTAAAGTTTTAGAGCCTTTTTCCTCTAAACAGACCCCCAAAATTGTGCTCAATCAAAGCAGTTGTGAGATGGACAGCTGAGCAGTTAAAAAAAAAATACACTCAACCACAAAATGCTTTGTACATCTGAAGGGAGATGCGGATTCAGGGGGTAATTGTACTGTTGATTCACTATGAGCAACCACTTCCATATTGTCACAGTGTTTTCACATTTTCATACAAAACATCAATTTTTATAATCGAAAGTATTGATTATAATCATTTTTACCGAGGACGCTGTAAGTATAAAATAAATGCCATGCTGATTTAATTTGGCCTAAAACAAGGAACTTAACTGCAGTAAATGGAAAAATGGTTCACCAAAGTTTAGCAAAGGTTAAAAGTTCCAAAAATGTAAATTTGTTCAGATATCAAGGTTGTTGTGGTAGGATGTTAAAGTTACAACTGGATGATGGTGGAGTGAGAAGACGTTAAGTTAACCAACTCTCTCAGGTCGGTCCCGAATAAACCCACGAAAGTCAACTACTCGACGAAAAAAAGTAATAAATAAGTGGGGCAAACAATAGGAAAAGTCGGAAAGCTATCAAAAAGCAAGACAAAGTAGGAGAACAACCCGAAATGGACGAATCCGCCGAAGCTAGCGAACACGACGAAGAGCTAACAGAGACACCGGAGCCACAGGATACCACAGATATGCTACGTGCCGGGCTAGCAGATATTAGCAATGAAATCCGAGAGCTCAAGCAGGACCTACGACAACAGCTATCCACATTTAAAGATGAACTGAAGAAGGAAGTGAAAGAAGAAATCAATAACCTCCGGCAAGAATTATACAGTATGCTCACAGAAAATCAAAACGAACTACAGACACAGAAAACGAGTGTTAGCGAAGCCCAGTCACGCATAGCTGAGTTAGAAGAGTGGCAGTCAGTGGCTAACGGTGCACTGTTGGGAATGTCGGATCATACACGGCAGATGCAAGACAAATTAACGGACCTGGAGGGAAGAACAAGAAGAAACAACATCAGGATCTTCGGCATACAGATGTAGCACTTCATTTCAGACGCCTATCCGTGCGGGTCCGTGATCTGCACGGGGCGGGCCCCTGCTGAAAAGGAAAACCCCCCCGCAGGACTTGATACGCCCCCTTGATAAATAAATGTTATTATAATGAAACCAGCTCCAATGGATCATGGATCCACCAGGGGGAGCAGTGATTAAAAAGCTGCCACAGTGGAACTCATGTGAAATAAAAAATAAACAGCTGATAGATCTACAGTAGAGGTATCTCATATAGTGGATCTTTGTTAAGATCCATATGTCACGGATAGGATCATATTCTGTGCTAAATAAGAGACATGTAATCATTTACAAAACATCACCATGTTTTTATTTAACAAAATACAGTTGTTTAATCCACGTTGGCGTAAGTACAAAACCATCGCTATGTTTTTTCGTCAGGAAATGCAGACCGGCTCATACAAACGATTTTTAATCATCATCCTCACGATCATTTAATGTATCATATGTTCGCCGAATTGACATGAAATATTACTGCTATACAGTGGCGGTTCTAGAACATGTTAAATGGGGTGGCATAGGGGGGGCAAGAGGTCATGCCAGGGTGGCATGGGAGGGCGGACAGTACGTGGTATCTTGTACTGTATATATAACCTATTTATTGTTAAATCATGCCCTAACACAAGTGTTCTTAATGCACAAGAGAATCAAGGTGTTCACTTAGACAAACAATCTAAAATATGGTATAAAACAGCAGAAAATACTCATGATACCCTAGAATTCTGTTTATTGTAAGTACAGTTAAAGCACTTAGTTATAATGAAGTACACAAATGACATCACCCATCTCTTCAGAGAGCTAAAGGTGACCTGTGCAGCAACACATTTCAATCAATATTTGTCAATACTAAGAGCCGCTAGATTGTGCTGCTGTAATGGAATATGTGTGCAAGGAGAATAAAAACATACCATGTGGTCCAGCTGGAGTCTCATCTGCCTCCTGATCCCTGCCTCTGTCCCTCTTTCTGACACGTCATCTCTATTCCTCACATACATGTCTTCTTCTTCACTAATGTCTTCATCTCCTCCTCTTCCTCCTGCTCTGACCCTCCCGGTCTCTTCATCTCCTCCTGGCTTTCTCCTGCTCTGACCCTCCTGGTCTCTTCATCTCCTCCTGGCTTTCTCCTGCTCTGACCCTCCTGGTCTCTTCATCTCCTCCTGGCTTTCTCCTGCTCTGACCCTCCTGGTCTCTTCATCTCCTCCTGGCTTTCTCCTGCTCTGACCCTCCTGGTCTCTTCAGTGAACTCTATTTTCCTTTTCTTCTTTCTGTTCGTCCTGATCACTTCTCAGATATGTCTTGTTGTTCTTGTTGAATCACTCCAGCTACTCTGGCCTGCAAGAGTCTACTTGTGAAAAGCACTGGTACAAATGCGTGTATAACTTTACACGTTAGGGCCATGTAGCTGATAAGTAGCCTATAATAAATATAACATCAGAAAGTATTTATCAAACGCACGCAGGCAGCTGTGTTCAGACCCAGTTTGACGGTAAAGGATGTATCCTGGTTTAATTTATCTGGCCTCATTGCTGTGATGTGTAATTTACGTGGATTTAATAGTATCGCATAGTTTAGCAAATAAAAGTGATCGATCTCCCAGCTAGCGCTGTCTGCGTAGTATTTTGTAACGTAACGCCCCAAACAGCGACCGTCTGTTAAACGCTATCGATTCAAACGGCAGCGTTTTATTAATATTTTGTTTCAAGCTCTCGTCCTTAGTAAAAACAAAACTAGTCGAAGGGGAAATGCTCCAAGGGGAAGCTGATCCACCTTCAGGTGCTGGGACAGCTCGCTCCCTCTCTGCAGCGGTGTGTGAGCCGCGGTCTGTGTGAACGCCGCTCCACAGTTTAATGCAGGGCCGTAGCTACGTTTTAACGGGCCTAAAATGATATTTAAAATGATTCACTTTGAATTCATGTACTGCTTGTTTCGTTGATTGAGAAGCTTGTGGACATGGTGTGGGTTTGTTTCTACAAGTACAGTTTTAGGGACACAAAAGTTAGGGGGGCAGCTGCCCCCCCTTGCCCCCCGTAGATCCGCCCCTGCTGCTATAACAGTCACACATTGGGTTCATTGTGCAATTTGTTGTACAATGAATCGTTGTTTTTTTTTTAAACAGTCCGAATGAAACGGCAGCTCTCAGGTGATCAGCTGTGTGTTTACACACCTAATGGCCCATCAGCCACAGCTCTCCCCCCCCCCTGATCTTTCTTCTCCGGCAGTTAAGTTAACTGTAGGTTACTCTGAGTGACAAACTTACAGTTAGTGAAGTAACACTTTTTTTTTGTGAGTCACGACCTGGCTGTTTCATTCTAACATAACGCTCCAAATGTTACTGTAACGCGTCTCTTTAGTAGCGCGCGCAACTGAAAGTAAAATAAAATATTCATAGTAATTTAATAAATCCTTCCAACACAAATTGTAAAAATAGTTCTGTTCTATATGAGTGTTGAGAGCTGTATCCATAAATCTCTCAATGTTGCCCTCAAAGTGCACCAGATTGATGCATTTAACTTCAATTTAAAGAAAAACATCTTCTGTTGTAACAACAATAACATTATAAATAGTAACATAGCTGAACATGGTATTGCACATTTAGCTTTGAGTGTTACTGACCTGAGATGTTTTTATTACATGAATTAAGGTGACTGAGGCGTTTTAACATAGACCATTTCTTTTATCAGTGTAATATCTGCATTTTCTCTTTTGGTTTGATTAGACCTGGGGATTTCCGAATGGTACTGGATTTTGATTTATTGTATTGGCTTCATATCGCAATCTATTCCCGAAGTCTGAAATGCAAAAAATGTCCCACATTAGGGCAATTCACCCTACATTTAATCATTCAAACAAAATCATATTTCGTTTCTTTTTAACGAAATAAATGTGGTTTAATCCACATAATTTACTGTGTTAATTGTTTACTGTATTATTGTTTAACTTGAAGGTGCCTGATGTGAACATTTCCAGAAGAACGTCTAGCTTGAATGGCCTTTCATATGTATACAGTACAGTATAGCCCAACCATTTACACCTTTTTTCCCGTCAAGAGTTTGGAGAAGGGTAATGGTTATCGATGGTGCTTTTAAAGACCCAGTGAAGTGTGCGCCGGTGCATGATCTGTTATGCTAATACGTATAGTAATGACCAAAATTGTCCATTGGAACCCATATAAAAGATGTTGGAATAGCAACGAATTTGACGAGTTGGAATTTTCCGCTGGGAAACCTCCGCCTTCGTGGGCGTGGCTTGCGATCTACTGCGTGACGTCAGAAGATGGGCTCAGCCGAAGTGTTTACATTCACCACCGTTCATTTTGTCTCTGTTTCAAAGTGGAATTTACCAACGTTTTTGAGCGAGTATTTTATTGGAAAGTGTTTCGCAGTCGACTGGAAGTGATTGCCAATCGAGGAAACCTGACAATGGAGGCGACAGTGAAGAAAAAGGGAGGAAAAACACACGGGAAGCGATGCATTGCCGCTGGCTGTGGTAATGTCAATTCTGCCGAAGTGGCGATGTTTCTGTTACCAAAAGATGAAGGTGAGTGGCTGGTGTTATTGTTTCGTAGATTCGTAGATTGTTTATGAAAAATAAAGGCCACTGTGTTTGTGTCTACTAACAAGACTATCATGGCGGCGGCAGAGCTCAAGTCGAGTTTCTCCGCCTGGAGATATTCTCACTATTTCACTTTTGTCGAGCACAAAGAAAAGAACGTTTTAGTTAAATGTAAGTTGTGTCTTGGCGGGTCAAAGATCCTATCGACTGCCCAAAACAGCAATTAAAATCTGTTGAAACATCTGCAGAAACAACATGCTGGGACGAAGCTAGTAGCTAAGACCACAGACCCAGACTCATCCGACGCCACTCCACCTCCACCTAAGCAACAGCGGCTGGATTGGCACTTTGAAACATATCTTTGTGTTTGTGTTTGTATAGATCACATTGCTTAGCAGAGTTCAGTGATGCAAATGCATGTCAAGTTGATCAACAGGTTGTATTATTCTCCGATGCAATAACAGTACTGAAATGAAGGCTACAGTATAAGGGCATTAATGGGTGCCCTTTTTTAAGTAACTAAAAAGTTACTTTTCACAGTAACGCATTACTTTTTGGTGTAAGTAGTGAAGTAACTAGTAATTGTAACTAGTTACTGGTTTTCAGTAACTAGCACAACACTGCATGTGAACATGAATGTTGCATCATGCTATGAACAGATGAATGTATGATCAGGTGATGGCCAATCCTGTGTGTAGATCTACTCTAGATCTATGACAAAATATTGTCCTCAACTAAATTGACTTCCATGGCCACTTTCCTCATCTATCCTGTCCGAAAAGCTGTCAAAATCACTCATTTCTCTCGCACCAGTATCACTTTCCGAAGTCTCCGCCATGTTTACAATCACAACTGGGCCCATCTTGTGACGTCACAGCCGCTATCGTCTGCAGCAGCGGTAGGCTCAGACTCTGAAAAATTTGCGATGTTTATCTCGTCTCTCGCACTTCCTAAAAAATTATTTTAGCCATGAACAGGTACAATTATATGTAAGAAATGAAACTGCCATTTCATTTTGGCGCAAAAAAATGCACTTCACTGGCACTTTAAAGCCTATTGTATAATAACTATGTGATTTATATTATGAATATGAATAGAACTTAGTTAGATCACTTTACATTTCTGCGAATGAATTTTTAATCACACACGTCTCCCCGTCCCGAAAATAATAAATAAAATAAAAAGAGGAAACAATTTTCAAGTTCAGTTTTCACCGTTTTATTTAAAATAACTGACATAACTGACACCATAGGCCTATCTGCTGCGGAAACCAGGACGAGCTATTTCGGGATCGGTTTTTCTGGGGCTCCTCAGTCTCTCGTTTACCCGGCTCCTGATCTTATGCCACTGGTCAATGTTCAGATTTGGGAACCGATTGGAAACATAGGACTCAATATTTTTGCTTCACATTGAGGGGAAGAGGCATTTTCCCATTGGTCCCAGTCCAGTTGGTTATTTTCACCATTCTCCCATATGTTGCAAATGGCGTTATGGCCATGAAAATATTAGCAGCATAGATCTCAGGGCGATGATGTCCCTTAAAAAAGCTGTCCTCATAAAAACTTTCCTCTCGATCTGAGGAAACTGCCCTGGTGGGTTCATCAGGTGTGGCCGCCGACCCTGGAGTGACCGCCAACCCCGGAGTGACCGCCCACCCCGGAGTGACCACTGGCTCTGGAATGACCGGTGGCAATGGTGTTGCCGCTAGGGTTGTCACCTTTCAGAAATAGAAATAAGGAACACCCCTCACGCCGCGCGGGTGTCCGAAACTCCTGAAATGCAAAGAAATATATCTATTTTTTATATGAACCAAAATGCTTTGATTTAAATAATTGACATGATTTCACATACCATAATAGCCTCTGGGCCCTGGGGTCACTTGGTGGTCAGTAAGGAAGGGGTAGTCAAGAAAGCATTTACTGTAGTCATACTTAGTTTAAAGTGCTTTATTAGCAATGAACTTGTAAACTTGTATGTTTAAATACATACTGTGCATAGGCTGAACTAGCCTGAACCTGAGAACAGCACCTAAATTAAATAAGCTACAATAGAATGTGCTTTAAGTGTAACATTTGAACCTGAGCATAGCCATAGTAAATTAAACAAAGCCTGCCTGCATAGGGCACGTTAACTGAAACAGAACAGCACCTAAATTAAATAAGCTACAATAGAATGTGCTTTAAGTGTAACATTTGGGAACAATTAAACTTAAGGCAGAAAACAATGAAATGAAACACACTTGTAAACTTGTTACGGGTGATTAGACTGACCTAGGCTGAACTTGAGCATATGCTAGTCTGTATTATATGCATATAAAGTGCTGTAACAGCTGTAACAAAGCCTGCCTGAGGACTCTTTTACGAATCATCTTAAAATGAAACACTTTTGTGAACCTGTTATGATTATCTGATTGAACAAAATGACAAATGAAAAGATTGATAACATCACTCCCTGAGCCAAGTCTGAACCTGGCCGCATACCCTCTGCTTCATAACTGGGAGCCACCAGTGGAGTCAAGATACGCCTAAAGAAAGTGCATAACATAAAACTAATAAACAGATAAAAAATAAAGTGCATAGCTTCCCTCAACTCCTTTATGTCCTTTTTTTTGTTAGAACAGGTTTAAACAGTCCCCTCTCTTCCTCACTTCTTCTTCCAGGAGTACTTCTTGTTACTTCTTGCAGCACTGAGCAGCTCCTTGTCTTTCAGAGCTGTGGTGTGGAACTCTGGACAGGTCTGCTCAAAGTTCAGAGTAATGAGGAGCTCACTCCTGATGAGCTCCACTGAGCACCTGCTCCTGCAGTCACTCCACTTGTTGGTCATTCTGGAGAAGATCCTTTCCACGTATCCAGTGGATGCTGGGATGCTCAGGATGTGTCTCATGATGGAGAGCATGTTGGGCACATCCACTTCTTTAAACACAGCCATCCACCTCGCAGCCACACCCTTGGACTTCCATGCATCAGAATATTCTTCTCTGAGCCTCCTCAGGATTGTATTGGCTGTGGTGCACTCATCGTAAAGCTCATTCATCTTCAATTTATTGATGAGGTTGAGTTTGGTAGCCACCTTCTCAATTTGATTAAAGGTCAGGTTGCCATGTTGGAGTAAGAGAGGCTGCAGTGAGAAGAGCCAGTTCTCTTCGGAGAAGTCGAACCATTTCTCAACATATGAAATGGCTGTATTGAGGAATGCAGTGAATTCGGCCCTTGCCATGTGTGCGTCATGAGGGAGGAGGCGCTGCAGCTTTTGCCTTGTTAGGTACCCATAGAAAAGGTTGTCTCGTCTCTGTATGAGCTTTTGCCTGAATTCATCCATGATGGAATACAACTCAACACAGGTGGTTCTATTGCTCTCCAGGCTCTTTACTACTTCCTCAAAGAGGGAGAGTATATTGTTGCAGAAAAGAAGGTAAATCTCCACAATGTCTTCATCTTCCACAGTTGAGTCTCTGTTGAGCTTTAACAAAGCTTGCACTTGCTTGGGACACTCGTCTCCTAGACTGATGAAGTACGACTTCAGTGCAGTCCAGGTTTGCATCAGCCGATGGATGGCTGGATTGAGGGAGAGCCACCTGGTTGTCACATGTCGTAGGATCTCTTGGAATTCAACGTCACAAAACTCACAAAATTCTTTGAGTGACTCTCTTCTTTTTGCTGAAATGGAGAAGTGGCCATAGACCTTCAGCACAACATTCTCCACATCTACAGTAAGCTTGTCAAGGGCGTGCTTCACTGTGTTGTGCACTATGTGGGCATGGCAGTTTCCTCGCAGCAGATCGTTTTGTTTTCTCTTCAGGTTGGTGAAAACAGAGTTGTGAATACCATAATTGACATTTGTGTTGTCAGCACTGAATGCAGTCACTTGATCCATTGACAAGCCAAATTTCTCAAGGGATTGTTCCAGGAGAGCTACAATCCCAGCAGCTGACTCATCTGGATTCTCTATGAAGTCCAGCATTTTGTTGGTGACACCAGACTCTGGAGTGAAGTACTGGACAGCAAGGGGAAACATCTTCCTGTTCCCTTTATTGGAAGCATCGGTCTGTATGGAGAATGGGAGGGGTGGTGATGTTAAGATCTTGAGAACATCACCCACTGCCTTCGGGGCCAGGACGTCTTTCACCAGTGCCTCTTGCTTTGTTCTCCCCAAAGTCATCTTCTTCACCATTTTGGAATCAGATAGAGTCTTTTGATTGAGCTTGTGTCCACAGTCAGCACTGTTGTAGCTGAGGTTATGTTTTACTGTGTGGTATACCTGTGTCACCTCAGCTGCAGTAATCTAGAGGGGGGAATGGGATGATGTCAGATTATTACTTTCATATTGTTGTCACTATTTATTTTATTTATCAATCAATCAATCATCATCGTATTTATTCACAGTAGGCCTATTTATTCACAGTATTTATTTGCTGTTAATCTATTAGGAATAATTTCAAATGAGCAGCATTAGCATAACAACATAAGAGTTCTGATTCTGAATCAGAGATGTTCTTTATGGTTACATTTCATTCTATATTGATAATATTAAATACACGTTTATTTAATAGACTTTAAAATCATATCGGTATGATATGGGACCAGGGGTGGGTAGAGTCTCTACCCACCCCTGGTCCCATATCATACCGAATCAATCTCAGGAGATGTTTCAGCTATGAAGAACTGTGACACTGGTGCTTGGCTCCTTTGTGTTCTGATATTTCTTGAGTGGAGATCCCCGGCTGCGTGCTGTTTGACATCAGACAGCCCACCGTGCGACACTGAAAATGTTCTGCGACATGCTTTGCAATTTGCCTTGTAGTCATCTTCAGGGACCCTATCAAGCCACTGGTTTGCCTCTTCCCATTCTCGTCTGTATTTCTGTTGTCGGTGTTTCCTCTTTTGAGGACGAGGTGGCGTATCTGAAGACATCTTGCATTTGTTTTTAAAAATCACGCCGCGACAGAGCGGCGTAATGACGTAACGTAGCGAGCGTAACGACGACAGGCAGCGCAAAGGGGCCGGGCCGGGCTGACAGGCAGACAGACAGGATTTGGCACAGAGGCAGAGCAGAGAGGAGAGTCCGCGGAAGGTCTTGCGCACCTCCCGCCAACATATTTTGCTGTTTTTAATATTTCCTGTCCTTTATTTTGTTCATTATTGTTAGTTCAGTGTTCACGTGTGTGTGTGACAGACGTGCATGGGACAGATTGTGAAAATACGGGACAAACTGCGTTCCGTATTGGTTCAATACGGAACGCAACATTTAATTCCCAATTACGTAACAAATACGTATTTCAAGGAACGGGTGGCAAGTCTAGTTGCCGCCAACACCAGTATGGGAGCGAACGGGGTTGTCACTTCTGGCTCCAGAGGCTGTGGGTCTGCTTCGCCCACATGGAACCCAAACAGTCTTCGCCTGGGTTGGTACAGGCTGGTGTCCAGCTGCGTGTCCAGCTGTTCCAGCTGTTCCTGCTGTGCTGGTGGGGTCCCTCTTTCAATATTTGAAAGTCTTTGAGAAAGAGTCTCTAGTGCCAACCGTGTGGAAGCCTGCTCTGACTCTGCGGTCTCCAGTGCCAACCTCATGAAGCCCGCTCTGACTCTGCGGTCTCCAGTGCCAACCTCGTGGAAGCCCGCTCTGACTCTGCAGTCTCCATTGCCAACCTCACGGAGTCCTGCCATTGATTGTGCAAAATAAAGGTGGACATAGTGGAAAGTAAAATTGACCTTGTCATCAGGTTCTATAAAGTACTTAAATAAAAATACAAAATAATTTATCTGTGTACGTGTTTTACTAAATGAGCATACTGTACTGTGATCTGCATGCACTTATCAAACATTTAATTAAAGTAGTGAAAACAAATAGTGAGGGGTCCAAAATCAGTCAACGTGCTTTGTTTTTAATGTTCATCACTATAATAATCAAAAAGAGAAATATGAACGTTAGTTTTGACTAAAATTATCAAATAAAGTCAACATTTCAGAGTGTTTACAAAACATTGACCATACCGTTCACCACCCCCCTCTGAGTGATAAGCTCCAACTGTCAGGGAACATACTGTTACCCAGCAGAAATTCAGATTCATTTTTTAATAAATGATTCCACAAATTACAAACAACATAATTATTACATTCAAACAAACTACTTGTAGTAGATTAAGTACATTATTCAAAAGTTTACATTAACTTTGGATAATAACACGGGAGAAACGGATCCTCTTTTCCTCTCTCTCTTCAGGTGATAAGTCTCGCTGCTTGTCTCCGTCAGACTCTGAAAACTGTCAGCATAATTTCCGCGGGAGAGTCCCGATTTCATAGCCCTCTCCCGGTTTCCTCCTGGGGTCATATTTCTCCCGCATTTCTCCCGAACACCATTGTTTGGTTTCCATGGTAACGCGTCTCTTTAGTAGCGCGCGCAACTGAAAGTCTGAGAGGGTGAGTAAGTTAGTCACAGAAAATAGTACAAGAATCGACAACTCCACCCTCTGTTCACTCCTTTCCTGTAAAATACAGGTCCAGCCAGGCAAAACAGTGCACTTCTCTTTCCCGCACTACTGTGACAGACCATGGGGCTGGGTCAGCCACTAACATATTCATATTTCTCTTCTCAAAAAGAGAAATATGAACGTTAGTTTTTAACTGAAATTATCAAATAAAGTCAGCATTTCACTGTGGTTACAAACATTGACCATAGCGTTCACCAGCCCCCCCCCCCCATGTTGCCTACTGTATGCTGCGAACTCTTTGTTTAAAACTAATTGGCCATCGGAATGTGTGGAGGTCACATTCCGATGGGCTATCGGAATTACTGTGATCTCCCAACCCCCCCTTTGATCTCTCTTCTCCAGCAGTCTGTAACAATGAACAAGACTTAACGTAGTAATAATAATTAATTATATTTATTCCGTTTGGGTGTACGATTTTTGACTTTGTTTAGAGCAGTGATCTTCTCTTCCTCTCTGCAGCAGAGAGCTAAGCGCTGTCAGACCGGACCTAACCCTAACCCTGAAAAGTATTATCATCTGAAAGTAAAATGAATCATTATGTTATTATTAGTATTAAATACATATAAGTATTTTTACAACTTGTATTTAGAAATACTCCGTTGTAATTATTGATGCATAAACTGGGACGTGCACAGACATTTGGAGGGGCTATTGCTCTAAACTGGAAAAAGGGCCTCCCCCCCGAAAAAAAACATGAAAATTCTAACTTGTTTTTAATGTAAAAGAAACCAAACGATTTTCACATGAACTAATTTGAAGAGTAATTCACATTATCATCTCATAACAAAATAAGCTAAGGCGACTACTTGCATTCGGTAGTTCATAAAAGGAAAACCAGGGACATTTTTAGTTTTGCGGTCCATATCTCATTAAAATATCTAATGTTACTAATTATTAAAGAGAAAATGGGGACAATTCTGTAACGGTACGGTATCTAATTACTTATTTATTTAGTATTCCATAACTTCATAACAGAGATGGTCAAATAAAGTAGAGACATGGCAGAAATCCTACAATGAAGCGGGACAGTGAAGTGTTCTCCTGAGAGAGGGTGATCAAGAGAAGAGAGAGAGGGTGAGGGAGTTTACAGATGAAAAGACACAGAAAGACAGAAGCACAATAACAAGTATATTTAGGAGTTTTTTTTATAAATAACAGACGACGTCAAGAGGAAGATAAGTCCCCTGGTTTGTCGCTATACTCTAACTGCCATGAGAAAACTCAATCAATTTTCCAAAATCCGACACTAGAGGTGGTCTTTAACGTACCGGCAGATGACAGCGCTGACAAGGTGTGTTTTATCGCAGCGAGAAGCTACAATAATAATTGTTGGCTTATCATGTTGATTCGGCCACAACAGAAAAAAATTAAAATAAACTCTGGCTCTCTCCAGAGGGGCAGGTCAGGGCAAACGGGCCGTTGCCCGTGCAACAATAGCCCGTACCTGTGCACATCCCTGTGCATAAATGTGTTCATCCATTCAATGTGGCATCTGTTATAATGGGGTTAATGTATGATATTATTTAATAATATAATACAATATATATGATATGATAATTACATTTTAATTTTATTCATTTCTTATTTCATAGTTTCTCATTATTATTATTTTTATCGCTGATCTTATTTTTGATTTTATTAATCTCTGTGAATCTGTGCTATCCTGTTTTTCACTCTCACCCTGTTGCTGTTTGAACTACTGAATTTACCCATGGGGATTAATAAAGGTCCATCTTATCTTATCTTAATGTATAAGTTGATTTACTTCGATCTACTGTACTTTGTAAAAACACCCCAACAATATTACAAAAAATATACTGCATAAATCAAACTATTGTAAAGGTAAAAGTATGAGCATAAAAAATAAAGAAGTGTAAACATTTACATTATTATGATTATTTAATATATAAAGACTATATATGATTGAATTACAATTAAGATAATAAGATTAGATATACTTTATTTGATCTAAAATATTGATGTTTTTTCTTTATAGTAGCCTGTGAAAACCATAACAAATAAGTGATTTAATGCTACAGTATTCAGCAAACACAACTGCAGAGCTGCAAACATTGCAAACAGACTAAGGTCTACAACACCCAGTTGTCTTTGTGTATTTGTGAATGAAGCGCCATCTCATGGTTAAATCCTGTAATTGAACAAATGGGGAAATTTGGCAACGCCCTCTAGCAATTTGGCAACGCCCCCAGCCACTGGGATCCGCTGGGTTTTTGGTTGGGACACACCCATTGGCGTCCTATCTGGAGTGCTAAATCTGTACCAGAGGATACAGAGGGGAGCTCCGCCGGTAAATACCTGGAACGACTCCTCAGCACTGAACTCGAACTCCCCGACGGACCCCCCCCTCCAGATCCAACGTGCCCACCGAGCCCTCGGGCAAAAGCTGCCCCCGAGTGCACCTCCAAGATCAATGATAGTGAACTTTCAAACGTACAAGACTAAGGAAATGATTCTAAAGAAAGCATGGCAGAAAAAGATTAAAGTAGGAGACAGGCAAATCTTTTTTGATCATGATTATACGACAGAGACCGTGCAGAAAAGGAAGGCATACTCTGGTATTAAAACTATCTTGAAGGAAAAGGGAATTCGCTTTCAGACACCTTTGGCAAAAATACACATACATTGGAACAACGGAGTAAAGACATATGGAAGCGCCAGAGAGGCTGCACAAGATATGAAAGAAAGAGGCTACTCGGTGGAAACTCCCGAAGGCGACAATTAATCTACAGCGGAGGGGAGACTGCGAGGAGGGACGGAGTGGCAGCTAGTGAAGGGGGCAAAGCCGAGAAGGGAGGCCGCGCACCGGGCCAGAGAAAAGCTACAAGCCTACCAGCTGAGAGCTTAGGACTCTTTACTAAAGGACAGAGGTTAGACATCTGAATACAAAAGCAGGTATGGCTATAAAGTTAAACTGTTAAAGCCACTCAAGGCTTATTTAAGTGAATACAATATGTATTCGTCCGAGGACGACCTAGAGAGATATGAGACGGCCTAGAGATGTTGAGTTAGTTATGTTGGACATGATTGGACTTTATGGAACCCCCTTTTTTTGGGTCTAGTTTGAGGTCCAAGGAGGGGCCCTCATTGAAGAGGAGGACTTTCCCCACGCACCGTGATGGAAGATTCCCACATATTTGGAAGCCCTTTTTATTTCTGGTTTGTGTTTTGTTCATAATGTACATCTTTACTTATTGGAGAGTGGTTTCAGGAGCACATATTGAGGAAGCAGTAAAACGTAAGGATGTCTAACAGTACCAATATAGTGTAGCTGAATGTAAATGGTCTAAGCACACCAAAGAAAAGAGAGAGGGTTTTAAGAAAATTGAAAAAGGAAAATGTACAAATCATATTCCTTCAGGAGACCAATTTATCCAAATTAGAACATAAAAAACTGAGAAGGTATGGTTTCAGAAATGTATACTATAGTTCATATAAGGAGGGGAGGAGAAGAGGAGTTGCAATATTAATATCCAATCAAACCCAATTTGAATATGAAAAAGAAATCAAAGACAAAGAAGGAAGGTATATCATAGTTAAAGGAAGATTAGAAAATGAACCAATAACACTGATAAATATATGCACCTCCAGAAAGCGATAAAAACTTTTTTAAATCTCTGTTCGATGTAATTGCTGTAGAAACAAAGGGAATCTTAATTTTTGGTGGAGATTTGAATGTTGTTAAGAACCATAGTAAGGATACAACTAGTCACAAAAGATCCAAACGGCAATTATCAAAATTCGTAAATATATCACTGGAAGAAATCGGGTTGATAGATGTATGGAGAACCCTACATCCTTTGGAAAAAGACTTCATACATTTTTCGGCCGCCCATAAGGTCCACTCAAGGATTGATTATTTTCTCATAAATGTAAATGATATTCACAGGGTAAAGGAATGTAGGATAGGAGGGGCAGATGTGTCGGACCACAATCCAGTCTTCTTAAAAATATGTTTAAATAACAGGACACGACACACTGTCTGGAGACTCAACGCTGGAATATTAAATAGTGAACAAAGAAAGGAGAGAATAAAAGCAGAAATTAAAAAATACATAAAGGAGAATGACAATGGAACAGTAGACCCTACAATCCTATGGGATGCCATGAAAGCGGTCATCAGAGGGAAATTGATAGCTGAAACTGCAAATGCAAAAAAGATTAAATTAGAGGCAATATTCAAAAAGATTAAGAACATTGGAAAGGGAATTTCAGAATACAAAAGAATCAGAAACAGACCAAGAAATCAAACATTTGAGAACAAAGATAAATGATTTACTACTTGATGAAATTGAAAAGAGGAACAAGTTTGTGAAACAAAACTATTATGAAACTGGACCCAGAGCCACTAAACTATTAGCAAAACGTGTACGAAAACAAGTAATTAACACTATAAATAAAATTAGGGAACCAGATACAAACGTGCTAATGTATACACCGGAGAATAAAGAAAGAATCTGTCAGGATTACTACAGGCAATTATATACACAACCAACATCCGCAGATAGAGGAAATTAGTTTTAAACTCACTAGACTTACCGTCAATTGGCAACATACAAAACGATGTTCTTACATCACAATAGAGGAGGTGAATAATGCAATAAGTACATTAAAAAATAATACATCTCCAGGTAGTGATGGATACCTTGCGGAGTTGTACAAGATGTTTAGAGAAGAGCTGGCACCGCTTTTACTATCCTCTTTTCATTAGACAATTCAAAATAACAAGATGCCACCATCATGGACTGAGGCAATAATTTCAGTCATACCTAAACCAGGGAGGGATAAAGAACACTGTGGAAACTATAGACCCATCTCAATATTGAACGTGGACAATAAAATATACACGCAAATTATTTCTAAACGACTGAACACTTATAGAATTATAGAAGAAGACCAGACAGGATTCGTAAGCCAACGTCAAACACAAGATAATATTAGAAGAACTCTCCATATAGTGGACCATGGACAAAAGACTAAACAAAGTACTATACTAGTAAGCATTACAGGAGGCGTATGGCGCAGTGGGTTGTGCATTGCTGTTCGGTTCGGGGGGTCACAGGTTCAAACCCCACTGCAGTCAGCATGTCGTTGTGTCCCTGGGCAAGACACTTCACCCCAAATTGCTCCTGTGGGGATTGTCCACAGTATTGAGTATTAAAGTCGCTTTGGATAAAAGCGTCTAACAAGTGACATGTAATTGACGCGGAAAAAGCATTTGACCGGGTAAACTGGGAATTTTTGTATCAAATATTGGAACGATTTGGATTTAATAAGAAGGTAACACAATGCATAAGAACATTATATCAAAAACCAACGGCTAGAATCAAAATGAATGGAAGCTTGACAGACAAAATTGATTTACAGAGATCAACCAGACAAGGATCAGGGTTCTTACGGTCATTAAAAACCTGGAAAAGTCATGGAAATTCAAAAGGCAAATTCCAGGCCCTGGAAAAGTTATGGAAAACAATATTTTTCCCAACATTTTGGAAAAGTCATGGAAATGTAACTAAAGTTGCATCAAATATAATTGATATTTTAGCTAATCGCCGAAATAGTAATACTATAATGATAATAAATACTGTATCGTATGGTAATGAAACATAAAATGGCATTTAACTGTCGAGGTATTTTGCTGGTGAGAGATTTTAGTTGCTTTAGCGTGTAGAAGCTAGTAAGCCTATTTGATTTGTTTTAGATAGGCACAACATGTTTCATATGCAGACCTTATTTTCCTGTGCCATGTTAAAATAAACCATTTTCTGTGGTACCGATGAGAAAGAGTAATTTTTTTGGTCATGGAAAATTAGGTAAAGGTCATGGAGAAGTCATGGAAAAGTCATTGAAAATCATTGGTGAAAAAGTGTATGAACCCTGAAGGATGTTGTCTATCACCCACTCTATTTGCTCTATTCATGGAGCCCTTGGCACAGGCCATTCGCCAAAATAAAGAAATTAAGGGTGTTGAGATAAAGGGGATGGAACATAAGATAGGACTTTTTGCAGATGATGTCATAGCCTTTCTTGAACAACCAAATACATCACTTCCGGTGCTTATGGAGCTTCTAGAAACATATGGACACCTTTCTGGATATACAATTAATATTTAAAAAAACACAGATACTAACACTTAACTAAACACCATCAACAATGATCAGGCACACATTTAATCTTAATTGGAATTTAAAGCAAATCAAATATTTGGGTGTCATCATTACTAGTGGATTAAATAAAATATGCAACGCAAACTACAATAAGATAAATCAAGAGATACAAAAAGATATCGAGAGATGGTCTACACTACCACTAGACTTTACCTCTAGAATTGAGATGGTGAAAATGAATCTTCTGCCCCGACTTCTCTACCTGTTCCAATCCCTACCAGTGGAGGTTCCCCAAACTCAATTTACAACATGGGACAGGCAAATATCAAGGTTTATTTGGGGGGGGAAAAACCCAGAGTAAAGTATGAAACTCTCCAGTTACCGAAAAACAAAGGGGGCATGGGCCTTCCAAAACTAAAGGAATACTATAAGAAATAAGCCCAATTAAGATATGTTGTATGCTGGTGCAAACCAGATTACACATCAAAGTGGAAGGAAATAGAAAAAGAATGTGTTGAATATCCAATCCAGAATATTATTGGCGATAAAGACATATACAAGATAATACAGAACCAACTAGATTTAATTACATCCTTCACTCTGAAATTATGGTTTCAAATAGTTAAAAAGCACGGGATAGGGAAAGATATACATTTACTAAAATGGGTAGCATTTGATAGTAGTTTTAAACCGGCTGGATACGATAAGGGATTCAAACTATGGGTAACCAAGGGGATTACAGCATGGTAGACTTTAGAGAAGGATGGGGAGCTGGAGAGTTTCCAGAATTTGAAGGATAAATATGATCTGGATAAACATGATTTCTACAGGTACTTACAAATAAGGGACTACTACAAAAAAGCAAATTAAAAGAGACCCCTCAGCTGAAGTGAATGGTGTAATTCAAATCATAACTAATTCATACAAAGAAACCAAAATCAGAATCATAACTGCTCGACAAAGTATTGTCCACAAATACACATTCAACTAAATGTATAAAAGAGAAATGGGAAACAGAATTTAACACAACCATTTCAGATGATGATTGGCAAAACATGTGGAAGATACATCAATCATCCACCAATTCAAGGATATGAAGGGAATACTCATGGAAAAATGTGATCAGATTTGTTATCACACCTAAGCATCAGAGTAAATACTTAAATACAAATCCTCTGTGCTGGAGAGAATGTGGAGAATCAGAGGCCAACCATGCACACATATTTTGGAAATGCCAAAAAATACTTAAGTTCTGGGAATCGGTACACAAGGTTTTGCAAAAGATACTGAGTTATGAGGTTCCTATGGACTACATGGTACTCTATCTGGGCAATTTTAGAGAGGAAAATGTTCACTCCATAGATAGATGGGGGGGGGCAGGATAACACAAGGGCACCAGGTGAGCAGAATCAGGTGATCAATCAGAAGGGAAATCACAGAGACAGTAAGTAAAAACAGATATAACACAGGGGGGGTGTTTTTGTTGATGGGAACTTGGGTCCCCCTCGCAGCGAGCCGTTTGGCTGATGCAGAGCGGCGTGCACGTGCTGGTATGTATGGTTTAACCATGTCCTGGATGTAGGAAGGGCCAGATCCATTCACAGCATGGTACGCTAGTACCAGTGTCTTGAAGTGGATTCTAGCAGTTACTGGAAGCCAGTGAAGGGAGCAGAGGAGCAGTGTGGTGTGGGAGAATTTAGGAAGGTTGAAGACCAGACGAGCCGCTGCATTCTGGATGAGCTGCAGAGGTCGGATGGCACATGCAGGTAGACCAGCCAGGAGGGAGTTGCAGTAGTCTAGGCGTGAGATGACGAGAGCCTGGACCAGAAGTTGCGTCGTTTTCTGGGTCAGGAGGGGAAGTATCCTTCTGATGTTGTAAAGAGTGTATCTGCAGCAGCGGGTTGTAGCAGCGATATTTGCAGTGAAGGACAGGTTGTTATCTAGGGTCACACCCAGATTCCTTGCAGTCTGAGTCGGGGAAACAACAGAGGGGCTGATGTTGATTGTTAGGTCAAGAGTGGGACACTCTTTTCCCGGAACAAAAAGCAGTTCAGTCTTGTCAAGGTTGAGCTAGAGGTGGTGAGCAGACATCCACTGAGAGATGTCTGCTAGACAAGCAGAGATGCGTGCGACGACCTGGGTTTCAGAACGGGGAAAAGACAGAATTCATTGGGTGTCGTCAGCGTAGCAATGGTATGAAAAACCATGCGGGCTAATGACCGATCCGAGCGAGCTTGTGTACAGAGAGAAGAGGAGGGGACCAAGGACAGAGCCCTCAGGGACCCCTGTTAATTGACAAGGGTCGGCCTCGGAACCTCTCCAAGTTACCCTGTAGGTGCGGTCTTTGAGGTAGGAGGTGAGGAGGGAAAGTGCAGAGCCTGAAACTCCCAAGTTCTTGGAGAGTGCGAAGGAGGATCTGATGGTTCACCGTGTCGAATGCAGCAGACAGGTCCAAAAGGATGATGACAGAGGAGAGGGAGGCTGCTTTAGCCGTGTGCAGTTCCTCAGAGACAACGAGGAGAGCAGTTTCTGTGGAGTGACCTGCCTTGAAACCAGACTGGTGGGGATCAAGAAGGTTGTTCTGATGGAGATAACAGGAGAGTTGTTTAAAGACAGCGCGTTCAAGTGTTTTAGACAGGAATGGGAGGAGAGAGACAGGCCTGTAGTTTATAACATCGGACGGGTTGAGAGTGGGTTTCTTTAGGAGAGGGGTTACTCTTGCCTCCTTGAGACTGTTTGGAAAGTGACCAGAAGTTAGAGAAGTATTGATGAAATTGATGAGAAAGGGCAGAATATCAGGAGCGATAGTCTGAAGGAGGTTTGAGGGGATAGGGTCCAGAGGACAGGTGGTAGGACGGGCAGAGGTAATGAGGGTAAGAACCTCACTTGGAGAGAGAGGGGAAAAGGAAGTTAGTGTGTGGGTGAACGGTGGGACTGGTGACCCAGTGGTGAGTCGGAAAAAGAAGAGCGAATATCATCAACCTTTTTTTCAAAGTAGTTAACAAAGTCGCTTGGAAGAAGGGAGGAGGGGGAATGGGCTCTGGGGGGGTCGAGGAGGGTGAAGAAGATAGAAAATAGTTTTTTGGGATTGGAATAGGAAGAATGGATCTTATCTTGAAAGAAAGTGCTTTTTGCCTGAGAGATTGAAGATGAGAAAGAGGAGAGATTGATAGAGTAGGAGGTTGTCAGGGTGTTTGGATTTCCACCATTTCCGCTCAGCTGCCCGAAGGATGGTTCTATTAGCACGCAGTGCGTCATTTAGCCAGGGAGCAGGAGGGGACTGACGAGCCTGCCGAGATGTGAGAGGACAGAGAGAGTCCAGAGAGGATGAAAGAGTCGAGAGGAGAGTTTCTGCAGCAGAGTTTGGAGGCAGAAGTTGGAACGAGTCAGACGAAGGGAGGGCTGAGAGCACCGATGAGGTAAGAGTAGAGGGGGAGAGGGGGACAGGGAACGAAGGTTACGGCGGACAGGTGCAGAATTAGAAGAGTAATATTAGTTTGTTATGTTTGGAAAGGGGTAGAGAGAATGAAATGAAAAAGTGATCCGAGGTGTGGAGCGGGTTTACAGAGAGGTTAAAAGTAGTGCAGTTCCTTGAGAATATGAGATCAAGGACATTGCCAGCTTTATGAGTTGGTGGGGATGGAGACAGTGAGAAAGCAAAGGCGGTTAAAATAAATATTAATTCAGATATCTTCTCTGTCTGGAGGTTGAAGTCTCCGAGAAGTACAGCGGGAGGGCCAGTTTCAGGGATGTGTGAGAGGAGATTATCTGATTCCTCCAAGAAGTCTCCCAAGGCGCCTGGTGGACGGTAGAGAACAACAATGGTTAATTGTATAGGATGGGTTACTGTGACGGCATGGAATTCAAAGGTGGAAGGAGTGAAGTTAGGTAGTTTGAAGAGGGAAAAGCTCCATTTGGGAGAGACCAGGAGACCAGTGCCTCCTCCTCTGCCATTGGGTCTGGGTGTATGGGTGAAGGAATATGCTGTGGAGAGAGCTGCTGTGGTGGATGTGTTGGATGGGGCAATCCAGGTCTCAGTGAGAGCAAGGAAATCCAGAGACTGCAGGGAAGCGTAGCCTGAAATGAAGTCAGCCTTAGGAACAGCTGACTGGCAGTTCCACAGGCCACCTGTAACTAGATGTTGGATCTCAGTGGAGCATGTGGGATAGACGAGTGCAGGCTGGTTATAACGATTAGGAGATGCATGAACAGGAATGGAGAATATACACATGTTTTAGCATGAGGGGATAAAAACACCAGCGATACTTAGCTTAGTCCAAGTAGGATTTGCCTCCTCTTTGCCTCCCTCGTTACTCCCGCAGGACTCTATTGTCTTCGTTGGTCTGACGCTGAAGCTGACGCTCCAGGAAAATGCTGCCTAAAATGGACACCAGTCCTGATTGCTGAGTTGTCACAGCTGTGGGGCCACGCCCCTTTAAGGCGAGACACTACAGGTGAATAGGGTACTTTTTTTAACTTAAAGATATCAGCTAGAAATCTCTCCAGTTAATTACTTACATTAAGACAATTGTTTTTTGTATTACAAGTTTTCTGAAATAGCATGTTTAAATATGCAAATGAGCCATTATCTCATTAAATATGCGCATATTTTAACACATTTCAGGAACACAATTCTGTACATTGGATAAAGCCAGGTTCAAAATTATTGTTTCATTTTGTAGTCATATTAGAATCTAAGGCTTTTACAGAAGGGATTTTGGATATCTCTTTTTATCACTCCATAAATCAGAAAATACTGTCAACAGCCCTAAAATATCAATCTTCGCCATGTTTTTAGGTATAAAATGTTATAATTCAGGCTATGAATGATATATGAACAAACCCTTCTGTAAAACCCTTCAAAAATATTGATAGGAATATAACTGGAAGGTTTGGTGTATGTAAGTGCTACTGAAGTGGAAATTTCTGACTCAGAATATGAGAAAAAACTAATTTAGAGAAAACGACCTTTAAAGATTGCTGTGAGGCGCAACCTAAACCCTCATGTTCTCATTCATAACACTCCGTTCGATGTCTCACTATGGGATGCGCCTCAACGCGTATGCATCAGAAGCATCAATCTCATTACGCCAATCCTGATTGGCTGGTGATCTTGACGACTACGTCAGGGAATCCACCCACCCTTTAAGTAGCTTGCGCTACGTCGCAGCGTCATTCAAACACCTCTTCTCGCTTCGGAGCACATCTCAAATAAAGAATATCAGTAGCCGGGCTAGCTTAACGGTCCACAGACTGAACCACAAAAGCTAACCTTCGGTCGCCGGACGCTTGCCGGCTACTTTTGCTTCGCACGGGAGTTTTCATATTAACACACCAGTTAATACCGAAATCTGCCCTGCCGTTTTTTTCCACAAATAACGGTAAGGTTTTGATTTTTCCCGCAAACAGTAACATACCTGTTGCTAGTTTGTCCCTCCACGCCGACACCCCGGCTAACGAGGATGGACCCTTCTCTCCCTCACACCAGAGGAGACGGTGGTTCGGAGGCTCGGCTCTGCGGCTGCGGGCTCAAAATTTCGGGCACGGACTCACACCAGGTCTGCTCGTCCTGCCTCGGGCTGCAACATGCCCAGGAGGCTATCGACGCCCCCGGTGCGTGCGGGCACTGTGCCCGTTTTACCACCAAGAGCCTCCGCCGACGGCTAGCGCGCCAAGCTAGCCTGTCGGGACAAGACCCCTTCATGCCTGTCGATTTGCCGACCGGCGATCGAGGCATGGTGGCGACCGCCACGGGTGTTGAGCCCCGCGCTGTGTCAAGCTGGGGCTCAACGGCGGCAGCCGCGGGAAGGGGCCCCGCGCTGTGACAAGCTGGGGCTCCCAACTGGACCTCACCGTGGTCCACCCGCGGAGGATGTCCTGGAGCTGGACTATGGAGGAGGATGAAGAGGATACCTCTGAGTTCCTTTATCCGATCGGACGAGGACGAAGATGACATCTTCGTCTCGTCTGCTCAGGCTGCCAAGCCGGAGGCCATGTCCGCTCCCCCAGGCGAAAGCGCGCCATCTCTGCCCCGCCTCAGCATGGACTTGCAGGCCGTGTGTCAACGCGCTGCGTCCAGACTGGACATCCCTTGGCCTGAAGTAGCCAAGGAGACCTCCAGGTCTCGCTATGAGGGAAAGAACTTGCCCCAAGCCGCGAGGCTGACGAGGCAACTTCTCCCGGTGTTTCCAGAGCTGCTGGACGAGGTGTCTGTCTCGTGGAGAGACCGCCCTTTCAGCAGCAAGGCCCCAATCCAGGGAGCCTCCTCTCTGGACTTTGAGGGCATGGAGAAGCTCGGCTTGCTCCGCATGCCTCCTATGGAGCCGCTTGTGGCAGCCCACCTCCAACCGCGGCTGTCTGCGGCTCCTAGCAGGAACCCCACACTGCCGACGAAAGCGGACCGGTTCCAGTCAGCAATGACCGAACGGGCTTACAAAGCGGCAGCTTTGTCCGTCAGGGCGCTCAATGTCTCCTCGATGCTAACCGCTTACCAGGCGGAGCTCTGTGTAGACATGACAGCTAAACCTGAACCGGCCGTGTGGGATGAGATCACAGCGATCACGGACATTTGCCTCCGTGTGCAGCGCTGTGCAGTCCAGGCCACGGGCAAATCGCTGGGGATGATGGTGGTGCAGGAGAGAGCCAGGTGGCTTAACCTGACGAACCTCCCGGACCGGGAAAAGGAGGACGTATTGGACATGCCAATGTCCCCGAGGGCATATTCGGCACCGCTCTGGCTTCCATGCAGCAGCGGTGTGAGGCCAAAAAGAAGGAGGATGAGGCTCTCCAGCTTTGCCTTCCCCGAAAGGCCCAGCCGCCACCTCCAACGGCCCCGCGACAGACCTTCACCCAGGCTGCCTCGCACCCTTCCCAGTTCAAGGTCCCGAGACGGCAAAGCCACAGCCCGCCCGGTCTCCCGCCCAGACACGAGGCGAGGACGAGCTGGCCAGAAAGTCCCCGGTCCGGCAGCAGCCGCACAGGGCAGCCGGCCCAGACCTTCAGCCATCAGGTGAGGAAGAAGAAGAGGGCAGCCTGACAGCCTTCCCTCCTCTCCTCGGTGAAAGGGCTGGAGGTTCCCTGTTTTCAGCCCTGGACCGTGTTCCGCACGTGTTCAAAGCCATGTGTTTCCGGGGTGCAACCACGCCCCCGTCTTCCCGCCGCCTCGAGTGATGAGAACGTCATCCTCCAGTTCGCGCCATGAGGGAGATAGACTTCACAACAAAGGCAGCAGTTCCTGCTGCTCGTTCAAGTCGCACAAACACAAATCTTGGGTTTCAAATAAAATATTTTCCACTGTCGTTTCCAGGCTTAAAGCCAAGGGCGCAGTCAAAAATAATGAAAAGAAAAAAACGATAACAATAAACAGTCAGGTGACTGCTCCGCTTCTGAGAGTGGCTGTTGCCTCTCTCGGAATGCGGACGGTGACCGAGTCTGTGAACGCATCATCGCCGCCGCATGCGCAGTGTCGACCGAGGTTGTCAGCCTGGGATGCCACCGTGTTCAGACACTAGAGGGCCCCATAACACAACCAATAAAGACACAGAGTGCAAACACAGAGAAATGATCACGTCTCCACTCGCTTTGAGAGCGAAAGGTGGAAGATGCTCACATGCTCTGCTTGGGTTTTCAAGACGATATCACGGGGCTACAGACTCCAATTCGCTGTCACCCCCCCTCACTTCTCGGGCATTGTGCATTCACAAGCCCGGGGAGCGTCGGCTCACATTCTAGAGCAGGAGATTCTCTCGCTACTAGAAAAGAAAGCCATATCCATTGTACCCTCCGAACAGAGTCAGAGCGGCTTCTATTCCAAATACTTCCTCGTTCCCAAACGGGGGGAATGGAATTCGCCCTATCCTGGATTTAAGGGCTCTGAACAAGTATCTCAGAAAATACAAATTCCGGATGCTCACTCACACATCTCTGCTGCGTCTCGTACGTCAGGACGATTGGTTCACATCAATCGACCTGAAAGACGCGTATTTTCACGTCCCAGTATATTATCCACACAGGAAATATCTGAGGTTCGCTTTTCAGGGTGTCTGTTACGAGTACAGAGTGCTTCCCTTCGGTCTGTCTCTCAGCCCACGGGTGTTTGTACGATGTACGGAGGCAGCAATAGCCCCGTTAAGACAACAGGGCATTCGCCTGGCAACCTATTTAGACGACTGGCTCCTTCTTGCACAGTCGGAGCAGGAGGCTATTACGCAGACGAATACCCTCGTGAAACACCTGCTCGACCTGGGTTTTGTAATAAACACAGAAAAGAGCATGTTGTCCCCAGCCCAGACTGTGCTCTTCCTGGGCTTACGTCTAAATTCGGTGCCCTTTACAGCCCGCCTGTCAGCAGAGAGAGTGAAAGCCTTCAGGGCTTGCCTCGCTCATTTCCAGCCACGCAAATATGTTCTCTTCAGATCATGTCTGCGGTTACTGGGGCTCATGGCGTCAGCCATCCTGGTGGTACGACTGGGCCGCTTACACATGAGGGAATTTCAGCGCTGGGTAGCTGCCCTCAGACTGGACCCCGTGCGTCATGGCGCGCGGAGAGTGATGGTCACTGTGGAATGCGTAATGGCACTGCGCCACTGGCTGCACCCGACTTTTCTAGTACGGGGCGTGCCTATGGGTGCTGTCCTATCGCGGAAAGTGGTCACCACGGACGCATGTCTGACGGGCTGGGGGGGTATATACGAAGGTCGACCTGTGAGGGGTCTCTGGAGCAGAGACCTCCAACGGTCACACATAAATTATCTGGAGCTCTTAGCGGTGTTTCTCACCCTAAAACGCTTTCTGCCTTTTCTCAGGGGACATCATGTCCTCGTGAGGACAGACAACACGACCACAATATCGTATATAAACCGCCAAGGGGGTTTGCGTTCTCTCCAGTTACACATGCTGGCACGCAAACTGATCTTATGGAGCTGCGGACGTCTCCTCTCTCTGAGAGCGACGCACGTACCGGGAGTGATGAACCTCGGGGCAGATCTGCTGTCCAGGGTGCACCACTATATGCAGACTGGACTCTACATCCAACAATTGTGAGTCAGCTGTGGGTGCGTTACGGCCGGGCCGCGGTAGATCTGTTCGCATCAAAAGAAAATGCTCAATGTCAGCTGTTCTTTTCAATGCGCGATCTAAACGCACCGTTAGGCGTGGACGCGCTCGCACACGTTTGGCCCCGGTCCTTCTGTACGCGTTCCCACCCCTGGCTCTAATACCTCCAACTCTGGCCAGAGTGAGAGAACATCGCCACACACTGATCCTGATAGCTCCACACTGGCCTGCAATGTACTGGCTGGCGGAGATATATCAGCTGCTGTGCGGGCAGCCGTGGCAGCTCCCGTTACGCAGGGACATACTATCTCAGGCGGGGGGGATGATTTTTCACCCACACCCAGAGCGCCTGGCACTATGGGCCTGGCCCGTGAGTGGTATAATTTGAGTACAGTGGGGCTTCCTCAGAAGGTGATAAACACTATTCAGAGTGCAAGGGCTTCCTCCACCAGGTCTCTCTATGACTGTAAGTGGAGGGTGTTTGAGGAGTGGTGCCTTCAAAAGGGACACATCTCTTTTCAATGCCCTGTCGGTGTGATTCTATCATTTCTACAGGACCTGATTGATAAACACAGAGCTTTCTCACGATTAAAGTGTACCTGGCTGCTATTGCCGCATGCCATGTGGGCTTTGAGGGAAAGACGGCTAGCCAACATCCCTTGGTCTGCCGTTTTATGAAAGGGGCTCGCAGGCTCCTCCCCGTTTCCAGGTCACTGGTGCCCCTGTGGGACTTGGCAGTGGTTTTAGATGGGCTCACTCGACCTCCATTTGAACCCCTGGAAGACGCTGACATGAAACACCTGTCACTGAAGACAGTGTTGTTACTGGCTCTGGCATCTGCCAAACGAGTCAGTGACATTCACACGCTCTCTGTGCATCCTTCATGCACTCAGTTTGCCCCGGGGCAAACGAGAGTGTTGCTGAAGCCCAACCCGGCCTTTGTGCCCAAGGTGGTTGGCTCATGCACCCCCATTGACCTTGAGGCATTTCCTTCACCGCTATGTTCCTCTGAAGAACAGCGGCCGAATTTGCTGTGCCCAGTTCGTGCTTTGCGCACCTATATGGACAGGTCAAAAGAGTTTCGATGCAATGACCAACTCTTTGTATCCTGGGCTAACCCTCATAAGGGCAAGCCCGTTACCAGGCAACGGCTCTCCCACTGGATTGTGGAAGCGATAGCTCTGGCTTATACGAGTCAGGGTTTGCAGGCACCAACGGGCCTGCGTGCTCATTCTACTCGTGGACTGGCTACATCCTGGGCTTTGTTCAAGGGTGTTTCCATCCAGGACATTTGTGCAGCAGCGAGCTGGTCTTCACCGCTCACTTTTGTCCGCTTTTACAGACTAGATGTCTCTGCTCCAAGTGTGGCCCGTGCAGTGCTGGGCCCCGTGTTGGGACAGGGTTCTACCTGTTAAGTACTGTTTTGGTGATTTTCGAGATAAGCATGTCTAGCAATACGGGAGTCTCAATATCCCATAGTGAGACATCGAACGGAGTGTTATGAATGAGAACTATAGGTTACTAACGTAACCCCAGTTCTCAGAGTAACATGAAGTGAGATGTCTCACCAGACGGCCCTTCTTGCTGAGGCGAAGCGAGAAGAGGTGCTTATTTTGAATGACGCTGCGACGTAGCGCAAGCTACTTAAAGGGTTGGTGGATTTCCTGACGTAGTCGTCAAGATCACCAGCCAATCAGGATTGGCGTAATGAGATTGATGCTTCTGATGCATACGCGTTGAGGCGCATCCCATAGTGAGACATCTCACTTCATGTTACTCTGAGAACTGGGGTTACGTTAGTAACCTATAGTTCTTTGGATGACAGTTTGCGCCTCAACGCACTCCGTGAAGGTATTTCATGTTCGGGGTCCTTTGTTTTTTGTACAACCTTGCTTCGTGCAAGTGACAATTGTTGTTGTCTTCTCTGTGAACGTTTTTTCCGCTGTTCTTTTGCCATTTTGAGATTTTAATTTCCAGCGGAAAGCTAACCAGGAAGTGTTTTAGCACACCACGTGACGCATCTGAACGAATCACGTTGTCAGAAATTGACACCAGCCAATGAGATTTTGTTTCTTGGTTTAAGACCCCTCTGTACTTTCACGATTGGTTGCTGATACAAAGGAAATTACCATATTTGGATCCGATGAGATTGTGCAGGAGAGACAGAGCTTTCCAACGATACCTCTGATGACATGGTGCAAACAGCGGTCGCGGTACTTTATGTTACGTTAGAATGCTAACTTTTAGTGAATTTAGGAGAAATCTACGCAAATAGACAAACTATAGTAAAATAAACACTTAAATGTGTATTTTGTACGTTTTCCTTCCAAAAGCCTGAAAGAAAACATGTTATGAAATCAAAATAGCACAACATTTCAAAAATGACCAGTGCATGAAAAACGATGTTTTTGCCTGCCGTGTCTCGCCTTAATTAGTTAACTCTCTGCAGCTGATGGGCACCAGACCTCTGAGTAGGAAAAAATAGGATAGGCCCCTCAGATTGATTTGGGAGCCTTCCTGACACATGCACATTATCATTTTGAAGGTTTGTGTTAGTCATTTAACATGCAAGAATCATATACTCATCAGTCCATAGCAGAGAAATGTTATTGTAAGTTAAAGGTGGGCTTGTCCCTGTGGATATAACCCCTTCCCAATGATTCTAAATGTTATATTAATTCACCATTTACCTTTTGATAAAATATTAGTTTATCAGAAATACATTTTCTCTTCCATAAAACATAAAATTACCCAATATAAAATCAATTACTCAATATAATTGACTCTTCCCTCCCTTTTCTTACATATGTTACATATGAAATAATAACTTAGGAGTCTATTTAAGCATGGTATCGTTTATAATCTATGAATCAAGAAGACTCAGTATCACCTGTGTGCAGATTTCAAAAAACAATTGTGAGAAACATATATTATGCAGGAAATTGATACATTTGTTGAAGAACAAAGCATATCTGATTTGGGAGGAAAGCTTCATCCCCTTAACATCTGACGTATTACTGATGGCATAGCATGAATGATATTGGGTGTCTGAGGGGGTCATTACTGACAAATGTCAAACAAAATCAAAACCTTAAATTTGAAAACAGGTTTGCATTCTTCCACTTAAGGTGACGTTATCATTGGAAACAATAAAAGCTAATTGTTTTGATGAAGAATGAGAATCTATAAATTGAATTGTTAGAGCAGAACAGAATGGTTGTATTGTAGCCTGAGTTTCGTGCAGCCTTTAGTTTTAGGTGGACACATTGTCTATATAATGTGAATACATGTAGAACTAGACATTAAGAGGCCCCTGACATTAGGCCTATTTTAAACAATAGTAGGGGCTTTTAACAGCTGGTGGTAACGAGAGTCATGTATCTGAACCAAATGCCCTAAGTGAAGCCGTTAGTCTCATCTGACTGACCCAAGGGTTGGTGCTGGTGTGACAGGGAGGCTTCCAAGTGTTTAAAGCAGATGTCATGCTTTCAGTTCATGGCTCAGTGGGGGGGAGAAGACACATGTGATACAGTATCAACGGCTGTGATGTTTGTGTGCCTCCTGAGTCTCTGGAGGAGGAGGAGGAGGAGGAGGAGGAGGAGGAGGAGGAGGAGGAGGAGGAGGAGGAGGAGGAGGAGGAGAGGAGCGGCAGTTTGAGGAGTGTCATTCTCTCTGGGAGCAGGAAATGGTGTCCATTCAGACCAGACCATTAATGTCATTGCAAGTAGAGCAGCCTTTAGCATCTCTGTGACTGCACTCAGCCGGACTGCAGCAGGGCAGACCTGGGGGACTCTGTGACTGCACTCAGCCGGACTGCAGCAGGGCAGACCTGGGGGACTCTTTGACTGCACTCAGCCGGACTGCAGCAGGGCAGACCTGGGGGACTCTGTGACTGCACTCAGCCGGACTGCAGCAGGGCAGAACTGGGTGACTTTTAGTGAAGCCGTCCAAGGCCATAGACAAAATGTAACCACGTACTAACTAAAGGGACACAAGGTCATCAATGTCTCTCTTTACCTTTGGCCTAATTGTAAAACAAATTAGTGGAAAAAATGTGGAACACTAATCCATCATCATGTGAAATTTAGAGTTAGTTTAAAGAATTACTTATGGGTTGAAGTCAAATTCAAATGAACATTAGATCTAAAGTCAGTCAAAATTGGACTTGCACGGATCAGAATCTAATCAATACACAATTTTCCCAGCTCTGTAATGAAAAGGATATCAAGATTAGGTACATTACAGGAGTGTTAAAACACCCAAACATGCACACTTATCTAATTCTAGTAGAGAGGACAGGTCTAATGTTGTGAACAAAATTATCAAGTCAAAGTTATTTATTTATTTTATCTTGTGTACCACATTTGATTTAATAATTAATCTTGAATTACTAATAACTCTAAAGAAGGCAACAATTTGAAGGAATTGAAGGAGAGGCCCTTGGAAAACAACATCTATTTTTTTTCTTTGTAACTGTAATTACTTATTTTAAAGAGATTGCAACATTATACTTTTAAAGAATTGCTCAATTCATTTAACACATTTATTATGCACACAAAAAACGTTAACAAATATATTGATCCTGGCTTAACATGGGACCCAAACTATTTTGTTCATAAGCTTGGTTTCAGAAAACTTGTCAGTAGTTTAACAACTATTTGAATTTTAGTAATGTCTATGGAGACCAATTTGGTTGATACGAGAAATAATTTAAATTGCTTGTGACACGGTTTTCCCCCATCATCCAAACCATTAATTTCAGTAAATAATGTCCCCTTGAAACCGTTACTGAAGTGATTTTTGAAAATTTGTACTTTGATAACCGTTAATCTGCCCTTCAATGTGACCATATTCTGGATCTTCTCTGGGTCTGCTCTGGGATTCTTAAACTCCCGCGAAAAGGTGTGCCGCGTCACAGAGGGAAGACGAACGCTTCCGGAGTCCAGTATCTGTATGCAAACAAACGATGGCGCACACAGCAGCAAGCTCCGACTGCGATTGTAGTTTAATTTTGAATGTGTCTGAGAGCTCATATGAGGATGAAGCATCTGATAGTGATAGCCTCGTAGACGATATTGACTATATGCCCTACAGATTCGAACCATATGCCTCTGAATCGGATGAAATTAACTCCGAGTCGGACAGTGGAGACGACAACCCCCCCGACTCTTTCCCTCCCTCGCGCACACACACACACACACGCACACGCACACGCACACACACACACAGAGTATCCTAAAAAACACATCACGTTTAAAGGTTGTTGTTCTTACCTGAGTTTTCTCTTGTTGCTCGAAGTAGGCACTTCGGGGGCGTTTAGCTGGGGGGTTGGCGAAGTCTTTGCGGCCTTTACGGATTTGGGAAGGCGTGGGAAAGAGAGTAGGCACTGCTGACGGCTTCAGAATCCGTCTTCGCGAAAAATCAATCCCAGTTTCAGCCATCAACAAAGGCCTTTCCTCGAAATTCTCGGCCAGAAAGTGGGCGCTGCATATGTAGGTCGATGTGGGGTTCATCACAGACCAGCCAGCCCTTGTGTTCGGCACGTTTTTCTCCCATGTGCGCTGACGCTTGACATCCGTTGGAAAGCTATGTATGCTGATGTTAAGTTCCTCATTTGCTGTATTGGAACAGCCAGACACAACGCATCGTCGAACCATCTCTACGCGTGACAAATCCCTTCTGTCCCTGTCTGGCTCAATGGGAGCAGAATAAATATGGCCCTTTGTGACGCACTTCCGCCTTCGTCCCGAAAAAGGAAACTGAGTGAAGGACTTTTCCCGCGATATTCGAAATTATTGATATTTATCAATACGGTATCGCAAATTCATTTTTAAACTGATGGTTCGAGATGACTAGTAGCCCAACATTGCATTGCACAACAATAGGTGGGATGGTGTCACAACCACTTTAAACTATATTTAAAACTGTAATTGAACTTCAACTTATATTAATGATCTGAATCCAGTGGCCAGTTGGAATAGATAATCAACAAAGTTTCCATTTTGCAGCAACAGCGCAAAAGGTTTCTACAATAATTCGTATTATGTCTTCTGTCTTATCAGCTTTGTTTCAGAATGTGTTCAATACATTACGTTTTTTTCATTATTACCATACAATACATAGATTAAGAATAAATGAAACAAATAATACAACATTGACCTAAAAGAGCAGACAGATTTTGCAACCCTGATCTCCTCAGGCAGGTCTTTACGACCAGCAGTGATGCCTCTGAGGGTCTCAGGGTGCAGGGCGGGGCATAGGGTTTATACAAGGTCACAAACATATCTTAACATAACAGCAATACATTTTTTAATTGATTCTTAAAGCAATATAATCTTCTTTTCTTCTTACACCTACAGCGCACATCCTGAACAGTGTGCTTCTTGTTTACAGCTGGAGCTGTGTTTAAAGAGGCGATATTGGTGATATCTCTGGCTGCTTCTTCTAACTGCTAGTGTTGGCCACTGTAACCCCTAGAATTCAGCGATTTGTCCAATACAAATCTTTACATTGCTTTCACACAGAAGTTCCACTTTACTGATGCCTTTCTTTAAGGTTTCTCCGAACATGAGCTTTGAATGCCTGTATGGCACTTCCATCCCTAGCAGCATACACAGAGAGAATCAGCCAGGACAAAGTCCCCAGACACTGATTCCCTGGCGTTCCAAGCCTCAGATGTTCATTAACCAAAAACGAAACACAGCCGCTCAGTTTCACAGGTAATTTTAGGATACCGTCAATCACAGATTCTGGTAAGGCAATGTCCAAATATGGATTTGAAATTACACGTACCAGTTCTGAAGATTTGTTGGTATCCTGCCGACAACGCCAATTTGTGGGGGAAACTTCTGAAGCAATTGGAGTCAGGACTCAAAGAGACACGAGGGAGAGCTGGAGCTTTGATGGCAAACACTGACGGTTTGTTTGGAGCTTCGGCCGGAGAATTCACAAGACATGTCACGGGCCACGGTTTGACCACACGGTAGAGATGCCACAATCAATTCTGAAGAACTCTACCCCAGACCCCTGTATTTAGCTAGTTCTGAGAGAATAATCAACATTGTGCATAACAAGATAGAATGATAACACCTCTATCAGCTGACGCCAACAGACAGGAGCAGGGAGACACAACACTGAGAGCACAGCAGTCAAGGTTACAGGTGCGTGTGCTCAGTCAAGACAGCATGAACTGATAAACTGGGTCAAAGTTATGGGCCTTGGAAATTATTCCCTGACAGTATATAAACTAATTGAGACACAAACCACATTTTTATATTATATATATATAATAATAAAAGCATGTCTATATAAAACAGGAAGTTACGTTAAGACATGTATACAATTACAATGAAAGTAACAATGCCATCTCCTTTTCAGGTTCAAAGAACACAAATTGGGTTATTTACATGAACTATTCATATTGCAAATACATTTTTTAACCAGGAAGGGAAGACGGACATGGATATGACCCATTTGATTTGCAAGATCGCAATATACCGTATCGCAATATTTAGCATATCGTAGAATCACAATACTATCTTATTGTGGCTTAAGTATCGCGATAGTATCGTATCGTGGGGAGCCTGGTGATTCCCACCCCTATTTTTTAGCGTTCACAAGACAAGAAAGGCGCACATTTATTAATTTTTGTTGACATCTACATTATGATCAGGGAAACAATGTGTTGATTCAGTTGTGTTCCAATGATCCATGCGTGAAACTGCATATAATAGCAGATGGTTGTATGTGTGGATAAGGTGCGAGCCATCAAAGAGACATCTGAGACCTATAGAGTTATATTTCCTTCATCTCTATCTATACTTTTCTGTAACAACGTAAATGTCCCCTTTGTGGGACGAATAAAGGAATTCTGATTCTGATATAGGACTGTGATAAGTTTTGCAGCTCCCTCGTCATAACGCTTTGGAATGTTGACCTTATGACACTAGATGAAAGTTTAGGGGATCATTAAAGGTATTACAAGTTAACCTGAGGGGAATTTGAACATCTGAACCAAATGTCAGGGCAGTCCATTAACAGAGACTTTTCAGTCTGGCCGACCGACCATATACAGTATATGCATAATAAAGGGAATAGACATGCAGCACAAAAGCCAAGGGTTCAAAAGGTTTTGAGGCTGGAATTTTATTTGGAATATTTTATAAACTGCAGGTATATTCTCAATGTAGTTGGTTTTGTGTAGGAGGTTGGTATAAAGGTTACAAGTTCAAAAGGTTTCTGATCCATACTAACTCTCCTAGTAATTGCTTCACCAGGTGCTGACATTTTC
This sequence comes from Dissostichus eleginoides, assembly GCA_031216635.1. Classification (NCBI taxonomy): domain Eukaryota; kingdom Metazoa; phylum Chordata; class Actinopteri; order Perciformes; family Nototheniidae; genus Dissostichus; species Dissostichus eleginoides. The sequence continues at coordinate 79,658 of JASDAP010000495.1, forward strand.
AAGTTTCTGAACAGAGAATACACACACACACATGCACACACACTTTTCCATTACCTCAATGGAGGATGGTGCTGTGAGTGAGCAAACCTAACTACAAAAGCGTTTTCACCCGACGTCCTCCAGCCTTGAGATATTGGTGGATGATAGAGTTCAGTAAAGGTCACAGATTGCTTAATGCTCCTTGAAATTAGTTCACTTTATGATCTCTATCTTATTTCTCTCTTTTCCATCCGTGACGTCACGCAGCTCCCCGGTGGAGTCAGTCTTGTTCTATGCCATCACGACCCTCCACAACCTGCTGCTGCACCAGGAGGGGGCCAAAATGGCGGTGCGTCTCGCTGATGGCCTACAGAGGATGGTTCCATTACTGAAGAAGAGTAACCCCAAATTCCTAGCCATCACCACCGACTGTCTGCAGCTCTTGTCTTACGGCAACCAGGAGAGCAAGGTGAGTCCAGGAGCTGGGCTTTGGGGAGGGGATCTTGGTAATGTCCACACAGTGGCCCAATTCCGAACCGCCCCCCCCCCCCCAACCACTCCCACTCCGTACAGAGTGAACTCCGTCTCTAGTCACACTCACAGCTGAATGAGGGTCCTTCTTTCAGGTGGGGGTTGTAAATACATCGGCAAGTTCTGGGACAAACTCCCCTCTCTCCGGCAGAAACAGGAAGTGTCTTAACTTTCATAAGAACAGTTTTAAATTAGCATCTCTTGGACAAAAAAGAGATGCTACACGGACACAAACAGCGTTGTGTCAGTAAGGTGGTGTGTGAGTCAGAACCAATGCAGACGCGCTATTGAAGGGCTTGATAACTTCCGGTTGGAGGGCTTGATAACTTCCTGATGGAGGGCTTGATAACTTCCTGTTGGAGGGCTTGATAACTTCCTGTTGGAGGACTTGACAACCAACTCCCCTTCCCCACTTGTTGGTTCGGAACGGCACTAAATGTGGTAGACTCTCCGCAAACGGAGTGGGTAGGGGTAGAGTGTAGGGGGAGGTTTTGAATTTCGCCATTATTACAAAAATACACCTCCATCTTCCTGTTTTTGGTCAGCTGATCATCCTAGCCAATGGGGGCCCAGAGGGTCTGGTGTACATCACGAGGAACTACAACTATGAGAAGCTGCTGTGGACCACCAGCCGTGTCCTCAAAGTGCTGTCCGTCTGTCCCAGCAACAAACCAGCGATTGTGGAGGCTGGTCTGTATACATCAGTAAACATGATTTAAACCCTCAGTGTATGTCTGTAAACATCTGTTGTAATTAGCTTTCATCTGTGTCCAGGAGGGATGCAGGCTTTGGGCCAGCATCTCACAGGCTCCAGTCAGCGTCTGATCCAGAACTGTCTGTGGACGCTCCGCAATCTGTCCGACGCTGCCACCAAGCAGGTACTCATTCACCCTCTACAAATGCTCTATAATACTACTACTACTACTGCTACTGGGAATCAAAGGATTTTAAGGCTTTATTTGTCATATGCACAATATCTACAGCGTAGTTTTGGCAATGAAAGTCTTTAGCTCCTCCAACACTGAAAAAAACTGAAACGTTGATTTTAATTAAATGTATTGTACCTACGTTGAAACTGTTGCACGACATAAAAGTAAAAGACATAACATATTGCAGTAGAATGCTGCAATAGACAAAATGGTTCAACTACAAGTATTAAAACTGAATACTTCTACTGAGGAATACTACTACTACTAACTGAAACGTTGATTTGAATTAAATGTGTTGTACCTAAGTTGAAAGCTGTTGCTTCAACTTAGGTATATCAACATATGATATACCTAACATAAAAGTAAAAGACATAACATATTGCAGTAGAATTCTGCAATAGACAAAATGGTTCAACTACAAGTACTAAAACTGAATACTTCTACTGAGAAATACTACTACTACTAGCTGTTTTAGTATTTATTCCATATCCTTGATATCAGACAGCAGTTTTTTAGTTGGACATTTGGTCACAATAGTTTCTTCTTACTTGTTGGACAAAAGCTTGTACTAGTTACTCTTTTATGCAACTAGTAGCACTTTGGTCTGACAAGTTCCAACATAAGCCTTGCTGTGGCCTATAGAGGAGCTTTGTTATTCTCTGGATAAAAGCGTCAGATAAATGTATTGTTTTCTACTAGTGATGCTAGACACTGCACTTGTAGCACCAAACTGTTCAGCTTAACTAGTGACACTGAAAGTTAACTAGCGACTGATCCACAATTTTCCTAATTATTTAGATCCTAAATGGCTCCAACTAACAAAGGGGAGGGGGAAAATCGGCATTGAGGCTTCCTATTGGCCACAAAGACTAAATGTAACCCAAAGCCCGATGAGCTCTCTCTGTTGTTTGCTGACCTCTAATACGCATGTAGGAAAGCATGGAAATGTTTGTTACATCAGATTAAATATTTTATTTATTAACAGCAGTGAAATTATCTAAAGGGTCACAGTTTGTGTTACAATTGTGTATAAGCTCTTTGAAAAAACATAATTGGGAAGCTGTCATTGGGCTTATTGTGGGTTTGTTGACCTGAATAATAGCCAAATAATTCTAAATGTTTAAATGTTTAAATATCTCCATACTTTAACAATAGCATCAGAAATGTAGACATGTTCTACAGTGTAACCCTGCAGGTTACACTGCAGGGTGTAACCTGTGATTTCTCTGCCATTAGTTTACATGCCTGCTGATATATTATCATATGCTTTGTCCTGTGAACATAATGGGATGTGACGCCCTGTCTTGAATGTTAACAAAAGAGAACAATTATTTGTGTTTTGTAAAAATGGGGACAGTAATTTTTCTGTAATGCTGCTGACAGAGAGACAAACCTGAGCTAACACATAACCTTCTCTGGCAAGTGAGATGGATCTAACTGTGTTTGTTTATTATCAGTGGCTTAGTTGTAAATCTGTGTTGTGTATGAGGCTGTGCTTCTATCACTGCTGTGATTTGTTTGTTGTTCTCTGTGAAGGAGGGATTAGACGGTCTGCTGCAGATTCTGGTCACCCAGCTGGGCTCAGACGACATCAACATGTTGACGTGTGCAACTGGCATCCTGTCCAACCTCACCTGTAATAACTCACGCAACAAGGTATCCCTTACACTCCGTCATATGTGAGGGTTTAACACAGGAAGGCTGAGAATAAAATACATTTAGTCTCAAAATCTCATCATTCTGAATTAGTTTGAATCATACCTACAGTGCATTCATCAATATAAGATACTACAGTATGCGAACATATTATTGTGTAAGACATGATTATGGTACTGTTATATCATTAATTAAATCATTTCTTGTCTATAAAATCCTATCTTATAAGAAACTAATAAGATTCATTGGTCACTCGTTGCTAGTTCTTATCATTGTGTTTTTAGTCCACACGCTCAGTGGAAGATTGTGATCAAATTGATCCAAAATTCAACAGCGTTTAGACCAGACCAAACAAACCTCACTCCTTAGTTCATTTCAACCCCCTTCGACTTAATCCACTCAATATTTTTTACATTTTAAACAAACGTCTCTGTGTATAGGAACAGACAGAGGCCCTATTCTGCTTCTTGGGGTTTTCCTCTCATGTAGTGTGTTCTATAGGTTTTAGTGCATGTATATGGTCTGCAAAGGCTCAAATCCCCCCCGTCTGAAAAGCCTACATTTAACTCATTTGTTTACTTCCGGAACAAAGTGACATCACTATGTAACCCTCGCACTTCTATTGGCTAGCGCTCCAAAACATTGTATGTGATTGGCTAAGGTCCGTAACATCTCTAAGTGGTTCACTAATCACAACAGAGCCGGCAAGGTAACCAATCAGAGCAGACTGGCCTCTTGAGCATTAAAGCATGGAGACATGTCCCAGTAGAGACACTACATACTAACATATTGACAGAAACTCCTGAAGTGTTGGAGGTTATGAGGAGTGTGCAGCACAATATGATGTCATCTCGTATCTTGATCATTCTTGTGTGAACTCATTAAAAGAAAACAAAGGGAAAATGTATATGTTCAGTATGTGTTTGTGCAACACTTACAATAGCAATGTATCTTATTAAAAAATAATCCCTGTCGTGTTCTGTCACGGTGGAAATGAATGCTTTTGGAACCAAACATGGAGGGTCAGTGTATGTTTTGGTCATTGGATTTTCTTTTCACAAATGGATATTCAAAAACAAAAAACGACTGGATATTTAATTTTCGTTTTAAAATTGAAAAACCAAAATTGAAATACAAGGCGTTTTTCTTTATCATGGTCAAAAAGGGATTTACTAAACTTAAAAAACGGGATGATTTTCATTTTCGACTTCTCAAAACAAAAAATAAAATCACTAGAAAACAGAAACAAAAAAACTACAGTTTTTTCCTATTCTGCTACCGGAAGTTACCTTACAAAATAAGAGCGCAAATGAGATCAGAATCCGTGTATCTACGGTCCATTTGTTTTTCTTTATTAAACAAGTAAACGGAAGAGCGTCTGCGAGGCGTTTTTGCTTTTTACCTTACTAAATGGTCTAATGGTCCTTGGAGCGAGGGGCGGGGCGAAACTCACGGAAGTGATTTCAAAACAAAAGCACTCGTTTGCTAAAATCACACTTTGAATCACTACAGTATCCTGTTGAAGGAACGGTGATTATTATAGACAAGGGGAATTTAGCGATCACAATGAAAACGGCCAAGACACACTTTGAGCCCAGAAAATGGATGTTATTAAAGGCTGTAAATATAATAAGCCTATGTCTAAAATGGACAACATTGTTAGGAGATTTAAACTATACAGCGATTCTGCACTGCGGTCACTCAGCCGTCTCTCGAGTTTGTTTTTTCAAATCAGCTGCTCTTCATTTCTTTCCTGCTATATTTGACGAGTGATACAAATATTTTTTACCACAAGTTCTTAAGGAAACTGACACTGTTGGACTCGGTTCTAGTTTGCCTTCTACCAGAAATAAATTGAAGTACTTTTACTGTGTATTTTTTGAGAAATACTCTGTCAAAGTCACCTACTGATAACAAAATCAAGCCACTTCGGCTAAGTTGGATGAGGGAATTCTTTTTTGTTGCCATTAGTTCTTTGTGAGATTGATCCTGTTGGACTCAGTACTACTCAGTGGCGGTTCTAGACCAATTTGAGTGGGGGGGGCCAGGCTGGGGCCAGTTATTTTCTGAGGGGGGGCACAATAAATGCAGGACGAAAAAGACAAAGACAGTATGAAGTAATTGCGCATAAGAAAACAATGCAATACAGTTATTGGTATTTGTTTCAGTACAAATTATTATATGCTTACCTTTAACCTTCGTGCTGTTTGGGTCTGTGGGACCCATTTTCAGTGTTTACTAAAAGAACATGTATGCAATTTAATAATTTTAACCTGCTTTATTTGGGGGTGGACCTCACCTCCTCTAGGGGGGTCCTCACCTCCTCCAGGGGGGACCTCACATCCTCTAGGGGGGTCCCCGGGAAGATGTTTTTTTAAATGTTGAAGTGAAATGCATCAATCTGGTGCACTTTGAGCACAAAATGAATTGATGGATACAGCTCTCAACACTCACGAAACGGAGCTGTATACTTTTCAATAATCCAAACATCTTTATGATCACAACCAATAACAAATCATTTAAACTTGTTTATTCTTATCTTATGTTACCTAGTTAGCATTCTTTCTTTCTATTTATGCATATTTTAGTGGGGGCTATTGAGGGCTTGCGAGATACCGGTAGCTCGTGATCGACGTGCTGGAGACCCCTGCTCTAATGGGTCCGACTAGAATGACAAATATAGTTATTTCCGCCTATTCCGTCAGCCAAGAAATCGTGTAATCATAAACTTATTTTTTCTTTTTCAGGGGGGCCACAGGGGGGTCCAAAGTCAGTGTTAGGGGGGCACTGGCTCCCCCTGGCCCCCCCCCTAGAACCGCCCCTGGTACTACTGAAACTACCCCCACAAGTATATGAAGTACTTACTGTGTACTTTTCCAATAATCCTCTGTCAATGTCCCCTCCTGAGTACAAGAATGCATGTTTCTCTGCTATTTTGAATAAGCGTTAACAAACATGAGACTGATATTGTTGGACAGAGTATTTTAAGAGGATGGTAGACTTGATATCAGCAATACTTCCAGTCAGTACTCCAGCAGCAGCATTTACACCTTGGAAAGTCTTTAGAGACTGGCCTGGATAGCTGGTCTATCCTTCAGCAAACTGACACACCTTGTCACTCTTGTTGGCCTCTTATGATGCTGCTGTCTTTATGATTATTTCTCTGCTCCTAGTTCATTCCTCGCAGATTCTTCCATCAGTCCCAGTCATTGCATGTCAGTCAATAGAGCTTCGAAAAATGTGTCCAATTCAACAAAATGTTTTTTTGTGAGTGAAGGCCAGAGCTAAATTATAGATTGTTTGATTGTGTAATTACAAGGTGAGAGAAAATAAATCCACATCCTCCGATGAAACCTATTTAATTTCCTTTTCCATGTTATACTTATACTTACTTGTATTAGAACATTTGCATGTTTAACTACATGCTGATATATCTTCCCCAGCCTCAAGGAAATACATTAAAATAAATGGATTCATAATTTAAAGAAATTGATTCAAATGTATAAATGAATAATGTTGTGTGCAAACATTTCAAATTGAAATATAAAATGAAGTTTACTTTTGAAATGATTTCTCACAAAAAGCTTTCTAAATTATAGTAAATTATTAAAAAAGGTTTAGTCTATAGACGTTTTTCTGCCTAAAATAGTTGAAATTGAACGTAAACTATATCAAACACCACATGCATGGCAATTAACCCATTTTTGCCCGCTATTTAAATTGACTTTGGTTAGTTAATAAAAATATTGATATTATATATATATATATATATATATATATATATATATAGCATATCATTGATGCAGTCTTTCTGAACACTTTTTTTTTTAAATACTGCAAATGAAGAATATTTTAAAATGTTCTGCAGATAGTGACTTAACTTCAATTTGAAAACACGTGGCAACTTTATTAATACAGCAGTTGAAAAGTTTGTGGAAGGATACATTCTTCATGGGCTTCAATGGCTCTCTAGTAAAGGGTGTTTTATGGTTGCTTGTATTATCCTCAGATAGTGGTTTGTTTAAATAACTAGTGACATTTTAATAAATATTGCAAAAAAGGGCTCCAAAAAAGGCATATAACATGGCCGGCTTAGCCAGTGTGTATTTCTTCAAGCACCACAAGATTCAGAGTTTATAAAATACAATTCTGGGCCATTTATTGTCATTTCTCCAAACACATACAGTAAAAATGCCTGTTTTGAAGCCTTAAAATGGTGCAGGAAAAGGACTTTACATTGTATTATACTTAAAGACAGGGCTATTCAGTTAAGAGAAGAGAAAAAAGGAAAGCAAATTGTTATAATGGGTGATGTAACATTAATGACATACATAATATGAGGTCCTTGGCACTCAGACTCTAGAGGGGTCATTTTGTGATCATAGGGCATCACCATGGATGTATAATAATAAATGGATAGAGAGGCGAAGTCCCTCTCTTTCCGGTGACCACCATGGGACCTTATTTCTGAAAAATTATGTATTGAAGTCAATGGAGAGAGAAAACTCATCTTTCGATCCCGTTTGAATTGTGCCACGAATTACACATATGATGTTTGTCAATCTTAAAAAATCATTTCCATGTCAAAAAAGTCACAGTTTGTCATAAAACTGTTGAAATATAAGACTATGAAAAATACGCAACTAGAAAGACTACAAATCCCAGAATGCCAGTCCTGCATGCTGGCTCTTACGGAACCGACTAACTCCCCTTTTGTGTATGTACAGCTCTCAACATGCCCAGACTTGTAGTGATTTTCACCTCATTTAATACTTTTCGCCTCATTCTGAAAGAAAGAGGTGAAATGTGCCAACGTGACGGCCGTCTTGGTGTGTGGTGCGAGACAGGAGATGTAGTTCATTGAGCGGTTTCACACAAAAAAAAGTGTTACTTCACAGTTTTATGACACATTTTTATTTTTTTGACTTGCAAAATTATCTTTTAAATTGACAAACATCATATGTGTAATTCGTGGCACAATTCAAACGGAATCGAAAGATAATCTTTCTCTCCCCATTGACTTCAATACATAATTTTTCCGAAATAAGGTCCCATGGAGCTCCCCCGGAAAGGGAGGGACTTCACCTCTCTATACAGCGTGGGAGGCGGGACCTCGTTCATTCCTATGAGAGTTGCTCATTGGCGCATGAAGACAAAATGGCCCAACTTTTGAGAGAGCGAAACGTCATGAAAGTATTCATATAATCATATAATCCGTTCTTATTGTGCATCCATGGGTAAAGGTAAAACCATGTAGTACTGAACACGTCACATGAACGTGCTGGGCGGCGCGGTCCCGTGGGTTAGATCCGCGTTCATAATGCAGAGGAAAATAACTCTCAGAATAACGTTATTAGCACATTTTACAACTTGAAGACCGAATGTTTTTAATAAGGGCTATACAAATGTTCATACTGGGTAGTTAATTTAGTTTAAAAACAATTATCCAACGATTTACAGACGTCTCTTTCCCAATGTTAGTCAATGGGAAAAAGTCTTTCCGGGCCCAGCAACTGATACGGAAGTGTAGTACCGCCGTTTGGCCACAACGAATATTTTCCTCAGAGTCCGGCGCACTTCCTGGGGGCTTGGGCATCACCCTTACGCCCCGTCCACACGTACGCGGTGAAAAAATCTTCCAACGCTTCTGCCCATTCACTTTGAATGGGGTGACGTCACTTCGCCTCACTTTTCCCCGAACTGCATTGTGGGAAGCAGAGCGGCGATTTACAGGCGTTCCAGGATTCAAAAGTTGAACATTGTTCAACTTTTGACGCCTGAAACGCCTGGAAATCTTTGAGGTGGAAGCGTCAGCCAATCAAATCCCGTTTATGCAAATCTGACAGTACAAGCGCTAGCCAATCAAACCGCGTGTAAGCTGGGAGTGACATACCGCAGTTCATTTCTATATTCCTAACAAAATGGAGGAGAAATTAGTTATTGCGGTAGCAAATCACCCGGTTCTTTATGACCAGTCCCTATTTACCTACCGGGATACATACCGGAGGAACCAGGCATGGAGGGAGGTGGCAGAGACAGTGGGTGAAACTGGTAGGTTTTCGCCTGTTTGGGGATTTTATATCCAGTTTACTTCGTTTTAACATTGCTAGCAAGCACAGACAGTATATTATATATATATAGACAGTTTTTTGCTTTGTATGTCGGGGGCGGGAGATTCATGTGATTGGTTGTTGGTCGCGTTGCTCGCAAAAAATCCCCAAGCTTCAGACACGCCCACCGCCAAGATTTTTTCACCGCGTACGTGTGGACGCTGCTTTACAGCATCAGGACAATATCATATGGAGTCAGACACTGGAAGTGTGCTGGAGGCTGATGCGTTGACTGGGACTGATGGAAGGATGAGGCTGATGAGGCTGATGACGCTGATGAGGCTGATGAGACTGATGAGGCTGATGAGACTGAAGAATCGGCGAGGAACGAACTAGCGGCTGAGAAATAATCATATATTAAAAGACAGCAGCATCATAAGAGGCCAACAAGAGTGACAGAGTGTGTCACTTTGCTGAAGGATATTTGTGACCAGCTATCCAGGCCAGACTCTAAAGACTTTCAAAGGGGTAAAAATGCTAATGCTGGAGTACGGACTGGAAGTATTGCTGATATTATGTCTACCATATCCTCTTAAAATAGCCTACTCTGTCCAACAATATAAGTCTCATGAAGAAAGGTGTTTTAACGCTTATTCAACATAGCAGAGAAATATGCATTCTTGTACTCAGGAGGGGACAAACAGAGGATTACTGGAAAACTACACAGTAAGTACTTCATAGCAGGGGCGGATCTACCGGGGTGGCATGGGGTGGCAACTGCCACCCTAAAAAATAGCCTTGCCACCCCAGCTGCCACCCCAGTTGGCATCTTTGTTTTGAAAGAAAAGTTGTGGCTCATCGGACATTTATGAGAGAAAATCTCTAATGTCCGAGGTCAAGTGAATGCAGCACAAGACGCGAGTCTTGTAACCCCTCCCCCGGCCCTGGCGCCAGCTCGGAAATATGATTGGCGGCGATTTCATTTGAACGAGGGGACGGCGCAAAACGAGAAGCATTCGGACTCAAGTAGACGGAAGGAATGAGGTATTTGCGGTCTACAATGACAGAGAAGAGACTGTCAAGTCTGGCTGCACTCAGCATTGAATCAAAACGCACTAAAGCTGTTGATCTTAATCAGTTTGTGAGGCGTTTTGCTGAACAAAATGGTAATCGCCGCATTCAGCTGTAATAGGCATGCCAACTTGATGTTCTGCTCACTGATGACTCGATGAGCATAAAAAACTGTTAAGATGATGACCTTGTATGTGTGTATATATTTTTTTCTTTGTGGGGGTCTGCCCCCAAAACACAGTTTTAAGTCCTGAGAAAGTCAAATAAGACGGTGTGTAAAACTTCACTGCCCAGCCAAAAAAAGTAACCACTTTGATTGAACTAGGCCAGTAGGTAAGGGCTTTCCACTGGATAATAACTGCAGCGATGTTTATGTTTTAGCTGAATACACGTGTTTTAACCCTAACTGATGCAGTTAGTCACTTCTTTAATGTTTGTTCTTTCTGATGTAAAGTCCAGGTTGTAACTGTTTGCAGTAAAGTTGTGGGGCGCTGAACTGTTCCTTTGAATCTTTTGAATTTTGATGCATGATATAATTACTTGTCTTTCAAATTTGAAGGAGGGGGAACATTCATCATTAACTCCTCCAAAAAATATAGTTTATTCAATAATAAATGAATATGTGAATCATAACAGTGATTGACAGCTGATAGGAATAATATGATTGTTAATATTATCATATTCATTCAAACATCGATGAGACAGTTAATTAATGTACTTATTGCAGCAGTCTGCATAGATTTGGTACCCCTGCTGGTCTGAGAGTGAAACAAACTCATTCAGTTATTGTTCAGTTAAAATGTATTCAATGATGTCTGCCACCTTATATATTTCTATGTAAGGCTTTACTGATGTGCCACAATAATACCACCTAATGTTATTCAGTTAAAATATTAATATTGTGGCTTTCCAAGTTAACATTGATTGATCTGACTGCGATTAAATCAGCATATACTTCTGCCAGGGGATGCCACCCCTCAAAATCTCCTGCCACCCTCTTGCCACCCTATGGATATTTGTCTAGATCCGCCCCTGCTTCATAGTACTTGTGGGGGTAGTTACACTCGTACTGAGTCCAACAGGATCAATCTCACGAAGAACTAATGGCAACAAAAAAGAATTCCCTCATCAAACTTAGCAGAAGTGGCTTGATTTTGTTCTCAGCAGGGGACTTTGACAGAGTATTTCTCAAGAAATACACAGTAAAAGTACTTCAATGTATTGCTAGTAGTAGGCTTACTAATACAAAGTAAAACAGTATCAATTTCATTAAGAACTAATGGTAAAATTGTATTTTTATCATTCATCAAAGATAGCAGAAAAACATGCATTATGGAGCCTACAATGGAGGGGACTTTGACAGAGGATTACTCACAAAGTTCACAGTAAAAGTACTTAATTTTATTTCTGGTAGAAGGCAAACAAGTACCGAGTCCAACAGTGTTAGTTTTCTTAAGAACTTGAGGTAAAAAATATTTGTATCACTCGTCAAATATAGCAGGAAAAATGAAGAGCAGCTGATTTGAAAAAACACACTCGAGAGGCGGCTGAGTTGACCGCAGTGCAGAATCGCTGTATAGTTTAAATCTCCTAACAATATTGTCCATTTTAGACATAGGCTTATTATATTTACAGCCCTTAATAACATCCATTTTCTGGGCTCAATATGTGTCTTGGCCGTTTTCGTTGTGATCGCTAAATTCCCCTTGTTTATAATATTATCACCGTTCCAAGCAAACGAGTGCTTTTGTTTTGAAATCACTTCCGTGAGTTTCGCCCCGCCCCTCGCTCCAAGGACCATTTGACCATTTAGTAAGGTCAAAAGCAAAAACGCCTCGCAGACGCTCTTCCGTTTACTTGTTTAATAAAGAAAAACAAATGGACCGTAGATACACGGATTCTGATCTCATTTGCGCTCTTATTTTGTAAGGTAACTTCCGGTAGCAGAATATGAAAAAACTGTAGTTTTTTTGTTTCTGTTTTCTAGTGATTTTATTTTTTGTTTTGAGAAGTAGAAAATGAAAATCATCCCGTTTTTTAAGTTTAGTAAATCCCTTTTTGACCATGATAAAGAAAAACGCCTTGTATTTCAATTTTGGTTTTTCAATTTTAAAACGAAAATTAAATATCCAGTCGTTTTTTGTTTTTGAATATCCATTTGTGAAAAGAAAATCCAATGACCAAAACATACACTGACCATGGAGTTCTCTTATTTCCCCTCCACAGACCCTGGTGACTCAGTTTGGTGGTGTGGAGGCGTTGATCCACGCCGTGCTGCGTGCCGGGGAGAAGGAGGATGTTGCTGAGCCGGCCGTCTGTGCCCTGCGCCACCTCACCTCCCGCCACCAGGACGCAGAGCTGGCCCAGAATGCTGTGCGGCTGCACTACGGCATCCCAGCGGTCGTGAAGCTGCTGGGGCAGCCGCACTACTGGCCGGTGGTGAAGGTGAGGGGGGGGCACAGTGTCATTTGATAAAAAGCAATGGGAATGGCAATTAGATTCAAACTAAGCCCCAAATTGCTCCTGAAGGCAACCCTACAGGGTTGAGGTGTATGTGAGTCGCTTTGGATAAAACTGTCAGCTAAATTACGTTTAATAGTAATAATAACAATAATGAATTCAGCCGCTGGTGCACTGTTTCCCAAGAGAGATTCAGCTGGTTGTTCCACAGTAGAGAAGAGATACAGAGACTGAGGACTGACAGTAGCTCGGCTCTCTAATTAACAAAACCCTAAAAGTGAGTTCATGTACTTACTTACTTACTTGGACATGGAAATGGACTAACTGCTGACAATATAGCAGGTTCTGGTTCTTCACTATGGAGCCTGGAGCTTGCCAACTGCACATTTGAACAGAGTGGTGCAGCCATGAGTTCTAAGACCCAGAAATGAGTTAGCGGTTACCACTTCCTGTACCCTCGTTTGGAAGTCAATATATTTTGTATTGTTTTATTGGTACGTTTTGTAAGATAATATCTGTGGTCAAAGGTAGAAACCATCTCGAGTGCGCTAGAATTTGAAAGTACGCAGCCGGAAAAAATCTGCCCCTTCCTTCAGACTTCCTTACAGAGCCCCTCCTCCAACACACACGAACGCGCACATGACCAATGAGGGCACGAGATAAGTTTGTGCACAGATGGAAGGCTGACAGGCAGGTAGGCCATCCAGTTATTTTAGCCGGGCCGGCTCAGATGATTGGTCGTGCTTTTTACAGTACTACAGCTTCCACAGATGACATTTGTTTATGTATTTATTGTCAAAGCATTTAATTTATTCATTGCTATCAGGATGTTAAGAGCATTCCATGGAATATAACAAAAAGTGTTTCTGAAGTGAATTACCTACCCTACCTTTAACACAAGATGAAGAGATTTATATATTTTGTGATAAAACATAAAATACGTCAGTAAATATCCCCAATGTCTGAAGCTTCTACAGCAGGCATGGGCAAACTAACATATACGGCCCGTTGGGCTTTTGAATCCAGCCCGCCGAATATTGGTACAAAATTGTCCAAATTGTAGTAAAGACCGCATTCATTTTGCCTTTTTCCTGCAATACCCGGCATTTCAGTCGATCCCACTATATGGCGCACTCTAGACACAATTCACCTTTGCTGGAGTCTGGTCTATTCAGCTGGCCCCACTTGGCAACCCGGCAAGATCTAAGAACCAAATAGGTCACGCTTACGTCGGAGGGGGCGAGATTAACCTGAGCCATAACAGTTCATGGCGAGTACGGCAAATACAAGTTGTAACAAGCGGCAGCGCTGAGAAAACCACACACTTTATAAAGTCAGGCAACACTAACCAGGCTTCGTGTGATTCTGTTTATTTGTACCTTACTTTGACCATCCGTTCTCTGTTATGGATCATTGTGGAGAGCAGGCAGACGTTTTGTTTTGTATTATAGCAGCTATCAGATGGAATCCATACATGGGCTACATCTGGCTATGACAAGTAAAATCATAACGAAAACTACGCCGGTAAAATATGCATTTAGAAAACGGCTTATGCCACAATATGATAGCAACAACTAGTCAAGATAGTCTGATTAGCTTCGGTTGCTATGCTGAGTGGACCAAAAAAAAGAAAAGTCGACAATGAGTGCTGAGTGTTTAATGAGGAGTGGACAGCTAAATATTTTTTCACCGAACTGCTTGTTGTGCACCGACAGAAATGTTAAGAGAGTTTCATTTTTATGCTATGTTATGGTTGTGTTGTTTTGTCACTCACCATTTACCTCTCATTCCAGGCTTCCTGATTATCCACCTCTTGTGTGTCTCCCTGCTCATCAGCACCAGCCCCACCCCTGATTGTTTCCACCTGTGTCTTGTTGTCGTGTGTTTAAATTCCCCAGTCTCCCAGTGTTCATTGTCAGTTCGTCTTGTCTCATGCCTAGGTCAGATCTATGCTCTCCTTGTTATCAAGTTATTTTGTTCCTCACTACGTGAGCGATTTTCTTTTATCCTCTTTTTGTCCTCTCATCCAGAGATTTGATAGTGATTCTTTTTGTTCATCTATTGAAAATAAAGTATATTACAAATACTTTACCTCTGTCTCCTGGGTCGTGCAATTGGGTCCTATATCCTGAGTTCTGAGTTCGTAACACTGCTTCTGGCCCGGCCTGTCTGTCAAATTTTAAAACTCATAGTGGCCCCCGAGCAGAAAAGTTTGCCCACCCCTGTTCTACAGTATGTGTCATGGAAACAGCAGCTTCATGCTCAACAAAACGTTTTTTATGAACAGTCTACAAAAACACGTTATTAATGGATCGAACTATTCTAGCCAGTTGTAATTATAAAGCGTTTACAAACCCGAGAAAACTACAGTAATTACATTTGCTACACAATTTACAGTAATGAATGCTTCTGACACATTTCAGCTGTCTTTTTACACACATCTGCAACAGATTAACTTTTATATTAATCAATTTACATAGCTATCTTTACTGGTCATGTGACAGCTGACATTTCATTCTGTTGTAGGTGTGTCAGTGCAACCTAAAGTCTGTTTTCTTCCATCTTAAGCTGAAACATTGTTGATTGGTCTGTAAAGTGCTGACTAAGTGTGCTAAATTGAGCAATAAATTCAACTTTTGTTTACAAACATGATAAACATTACAAAACGTAAAAATAACAAACCACAAGGGTCTTGCACAAAGTTGTGCGGCAATCCTTCCAAAATATATTGAGATATTTACCAGGATGAGTACAGATGTTCACCTGCTGGTGGCGCTGCAGGAGAAGTTAGGGGATCATGAATAAAACTAGGATTGAAAATGACCATGAATGACTGTTCCATTCCGAAAAAAACTAAAAAAGATTCAAAGTTTTAACTTGTTATACCAGTATGCATTTTGTCATACAAATCCTGGGAATGCTGATTACACACCAAATCAACAGCCATCTTTCAGGAGATGTTTCTATATCAGAGGGATCTTTAACTTCATGCACTAAGGTCTAGTTACTCTCATCTTGTATTGTGTGTGTTACTGAGCAGTGGGACCTGCAGCTGTGGTTGTTATTGAAGAATGTCCAAAGACAGATTAGTTGGACATTTTACATGATTTGTTTGGTGGTTTCTCCGTGCTGTGCAGGCCTCTGCAGAGCGTAAATCAAACACTGGACACTGTGTGAATGAGGTAAATTGCTTTTTGATATCTGCTGATGTTGGCCATATTTCACACTGTTGGAAGAGAAAAACAAAGGAATGCTTGTGGCAGCATGTAATGCACAACTAATGGCTTCACAGCCGCAAGAGAAACAGCAGTGGCAGCATGTAGGATACGCGAGGGAGCCATAGTGGGCAGATAAACAGAAATAACAATAATCTATTGAACAAAGCCGTTTTCACCCCACTATTTTTCAAGAGGAAAACATGTGAAATTGTGTTACTTACATTCAACTCTTGTAAAGTTTCATATTGTGAAGAAAATACCACAGAACAACTATTTTTCTTAGGGGGGAGTTTGGTGTCCTGTGGTCTCAAGAATAGGACTGGAGATAACAAGTGGAACAAATTGCTATTGTTATTTGGTGACACGCTGTTTTCAAAAGCACTTTAAAAGCTACTTTTTTCTATTTCACCTTAAAATAACATCTTCAAAATAATTGATGCCAAACTGACTTGTAACAGTGAGAATGGTGCCTCCGTCAGTCCCATTGAACTTTGGTGAGCGAGTCTTACAATCTCCAGGGAAATGTGCGTAAGGCTTTAGAGATGTTGGGTTTGGTGAAAGTGGATCATAATTAATGGATAGAATGCATTTTAGTTTTCTCTCTGATGTCCTCGGCTTCTCTGCATCAACTCTCTGTGATTTGGACAGAAAGCTTTGTTAGGCTACTTGTTGCTAAAGTAAGGCTACCGCTAACTGCTGCTAACAGACAATTAGCTGTTATTTTAGGTAGCCAGGCTGCCAAGATTGGAAGTTTACACATCACACTGAAAGTGAACTGTCTAGGGATCCACCATTTAAACATTTAGCATGTTAGCAAGACCCAGCATGCACCTCATGGTCATGTGCGTGTGTTTGGCTAGCAAACCTGTCATGTGGTGCCTTAAACCACTTTTTTTGTTTTGCCATGCAGAGGGACAATAATGATAGCCATATTCATAAGTCAAAATGATGGTATCCTTACTTGAATTGCATTGTTGTGCATTTGTGCACACAACCACACTCTAGGCCAGTGAATGTACACTGTAAAAATCAACCTATAAGATCTACTCAATAAAATGGGGGTAACAATTTGCACACACTTCTTTTGAGTAGATTTTACCCAATGTTTTTGGGTAAAGGTTACTAATATTTAATATATAAGACTTACTTTAAGAAATTAAGTAAAATCTAAGTCAATTACTTAATAAAACATATTACTTATAAATGAGTAATATTTACTCTCAATCATAGGCAGCTGCCGGCAGGCAATTGCTAATTTACTTAATAATTGTAAGTAATAATTGATCCATTTTACAAATTAATATTACTTTATTAGTAAGGTTACCAGTAAACGATATATATTGCCACACAAGATGTTATTGATCATGGTTTTTTTTATTGATCAAATGATTAAAAAAATAAGTGCACATACATTGATATTATTTGAAAAATATTTCTTCAAAACAGTACAAAAATAAGATTATTTTAACAGTAAAGTGCATGCAGCTTGTAAACACTTGACAAAATCTTAAAATACAGTCAACGAATTTCTGTGAGATGTTCGAGGGCAAAAATACATATATATATATATATTAATATATATATATATATATATATATATATATATACATACATACACAAAGAAAAACATATGCTGTGGAAACTGATATGGATTATTTAACAAACACTTTTGTCTGTGATCTCTCAATTTTGTTATTGAAAACCTGAGACACACATATGCACAACATATACATTTACAGCTGATAATTGGGGCTCAGTCTAGAGTTCTGATGCTGCTAAAATAAAAATACAATCATCTAAATGATCTAGAACATTTTATATTGAGTATTCTTGTGGTTCATGTCTTTTATACTGTTGATATGTACAGTACATAGACTTGCTGCTGTTTATTGTTTCTATTGTTATTTTTAGTTCATTTAATTTTACTTTATTATGTTTTTAATTTCTTCCACCATTAAAGATTTGAAGATTTGAATGCCTGTACACAATTACCCAATTTGTCTATGTATCTATCGAAAAAATCCCAGTCAGACAAAACAACCAAAACATCACCGCCAAACGCAACCAGAGGGCGCCTCCCCCTTTCTGTGGGTGGTCGATATGTAATTAAAACAGCAGACATATGTGTGTGTGTATGTGTGTTTCATGCGGAGTTTCCTCCTCTTTTCAAAGGGAGGTTAATGCTACAGACCACCATAGCTGGTGCTTAAAATAACATACATTTTAACAGTAAAGTGCATTTAAAGTGCCAGTGAAATGCATTTTTTTGCGCCAAAATGAAATGGCAGTTTCATTTCTTACATATAATTGTACCTGTTCATGGCTAAAATAATTTTTTAGGAAGTGCGAGGGACGAGATAAACATCGCAAATTTTTCAGAGTCTGAGCCTACCGCTGCTGCAGACGATAGCGGCTGTGACGTCACAAGATGGGCCCAGTTGTGATTGTAAACATGGCGGAGACTTCGGAAAGTGATACTGGTGCGAGAGAAATGAGTGATTTTGACAGCTTTTCGGACAGGATAGATGAGGAAAGTGGCCATGGAAGTGAATTTAGTTGAGGACAATATTTTGTCATAGATCTAGAGTAGATCTACACACAGGATTGGCCATCACCTGATCATACATTCATCTGTTCATAGCATGATGCAACATTCATGTTCACATGCAGTGTTGTGCTAGTTACTGAAAACCAGTAACTAGTTACAATTACTAGTTACTTCACTACTTACACCAAAAAGTAATGCGTTACTGTGAAAAGTAACTTTTTAGTTACTTAAAAAAGGGCACCCATTAATGCCCTTATACTGTAGCCTTCATTTCAGTACTGTTATTGCATCGGAGAATAATACAACCTGTTGATCAACTTGACATGCATTTGCATCACTGAACTCTGCTAAGCAATGTGATCTATACAAACACAAACACAAAGATATGTTTCAAAGTGCCAATCCAGCCGCTGTTGCTTAGGTGGAGGTGGAGTGGCGTCGGATGAGTCTGGGTCTGTGGTCTTAGCTACTAGCTTCGTCCCAGCATGTTGTTTCTGCAGATGTTTCAACAGATTTTAATTGCTGTTTTGGGCAGTCGATAGGATCTTTGACCCGCCAAGACACAACTTACATTTAACTAAAACGTTCTTTTCTTTGTGCTCGACAAAAGTGAAATAGTGAGAATATCTCCAGGCGGAGAAACTCGACTTGAGCTCTGCCGCCGCCATGATAGTCTTGTTAGTAGACACAAACACAGTGGCTTTATTTTTCATAAACAATCTACGAATCTACGAAACAATAACACCAGCCACTCACCTTCATCTTTTGGGAACAGAAACATCGCCACTTCGGCAGAATTGACATTACCACAGCCAGCGGCAATGCATCGCTTCCCGTGTGTTTTTCCTCCCTTTTTCTTCACTGTCGCCTCCATTGTCAGGTTTCCTCGATTGGCAATCACTTCCAGTCGACTGCGAAACACTTTCCAATAAAATACTCGCTCAAAAACGTTGGTAAATTCCACTTTAAACAGAGACAAAATGAACGGTGGTGAATGTAAACACTTCGGCTGAGCCCATCTTCTGACGTCACGCAGTAGATCGCAAGCCACGCCCACGAAGGCGGAGGTTTCCCAGCGGAAAATTCCAACTCGTCAAATTCGTTGCTATTCCAACATCTTTTATATGGGTTCCAATGGACAATTTTGGTCATTACTATACGTATTAGCATAACAGATCATGCACCGGCGCACACTTCACTGGGTCTTTAAACTGTTCACACTGAGCAGAATCTTCAAACATTTATAAAATAAGATTCTTTTAACAAAGTGCATGAAAACACTTGAGCAGACTCGGCACTAACACAAAAAGTGAACATCCACGTCAGAACAAATTGTCTATTCCATGAGCTTGCACTTGAGGCTCTGGATCTTTTTGAGCAGCTTGGCTCCATCAAGCTCCAAAAACAGTTTTTGGAATACCTCGAATGTATATTTCAGCTTTTTGGGGTATTCCAGGTTGAGGGCGTAGATGAATCCCATCAACAGTGCACAGGCCTTTGTTTCGTTTCCACACGAAGTCAACACTCTGTCTCTCTCTATGACAATGGACACATCTGCTGGTCCCCCGTCCCTGGCATCATGGGTAACAAGCACCTTCATTCATTCACTTTCTTCATCGGGTACACAACCAGAAACAAGGAACAAGATGGCGCCTGTGTCGGCTCGCCGCTCCCTCAGCTCTCTGCCTTTAGCTATCCTGCTTTTGCTCTATGTATGTCAGAATGTCTCTGCTCTGCTCGTCTACGATCGCCAAGCTCTCCTCCACCTCAGACCCTCCCTGGAGTTTATATTGCTGCCCAAACCTACATCTGGCAACCATAAATCGTCCCCCCCCCTCTACTGTCGGATATTCCCACCTACCTGCGCCGGTTGCCCTGCATCCTGCCTCGCCGAAAGCGCTTTAGACGACGGGGAAAGCGTGGTGGGGCACTGGTCCATCAAAAAGCATACCTGACGGCTTTTTTTGGGACTTATCCACGCATCAGATGTCATGGCCCTCCCGCTGCACGCCATGTGAGGGATCGATGGATTCGCCCTGTCTTTCCGGAGCTGCGGCCTCTGCTGGGCCCGCTGACAGCTCCTCCTGCCCGACTGACTGCTCCCGGCCCGCGCGGCGTTCAACACGCACTTCTTCGTCAGCTGAGACGCACTACACCTTCGGCAAGCCCGGAGCGAAAACTTTGCATGGCTTTGCTAAACGCTAGGTCGATAGCAAACAAATCGTTCCTGTTAAATGACTTCTTCACCTCTCGTGAACTGGATTTTATGTTTCTGACGGAGACCTGGGTCCACGCTGGCGAGTATACACCGTTCTCTGAACTTCTTCCTCCTGACTGTACATTCTTCAGCTCCCCCCGTACCACCGGCCATGGTGGGGGCATAGCATCAGTGTTTAGAGCTAACCTCCAATGCCGACTGCTTCACCCTGTAACTAGCTACGCTAGCTTTGAGTTGCAGCTTTTTGAACTGAACCCGGCCTCGCCTGTGCTCTGCGCAGTCGTGTATCGTCCGCCAAAGTGCAATAAGGATTTCATAAATGACTTTTCTGACTTTCTGTCCGGGATCATGGTGAAATATGATCGTGTTTTGATCTCCGGAGACTTCAATGTCCATGTGTGTTGCGAGTCCAAACCTCTGGTTAGGGACTTTTTAAATCTCCTTGATTCTTTTGGTCTCGTTCAGTCCGTGGCTGGCCCAACACACGAAAAAGGACACACTTTAGATTTAGTATTATCGTTTGGACTGTCTGTCTCTGTGGATGAAATCTGTGCAGCAACGCGTATCTCAGACCATTTACCGGTTCTGTTTACAACTTCGATCCCTTCCGCAGGAGTCGAATCACGTGCCCCTGCGCGTCGTCTGCGTTCAATTAACCCCTTGACTGCCTCACAGTTTTCTGATGTTTTTAATGCTTCCCTGATCTGTAAATTAGAGGTGAACTGTGCATTTAGTGCTGATGAGCTTATCTCCATGTTTGACTCGACATGTACCCTAATACTGGATTCTGTTGCTCCTTTTACGCTTAGACGCACCAAAGTTCTCTCAGAGCCGTGGCTCAATGACTGTACTCGTGCTCTTAGACGCACCTGCAGGCGTGCAGAGAGAAAATGGAAAAAGGATAAACTCCATGTCTCCCTAGAAATCCTTCGTGCTTGCCTTTCTGACTACCAGACGGCTGTCAAAGCAGCCAAAACAGAGCACATTTCTCTGTTAATCTCCAAAAACAGCCATAAACCTCAGGTTCTTTTTAATGTCCTCAACTCGATCATTAATCCCTGTGATGTGCTTCTATTGTGCCATCGACTACTCTCTGTGATAAGTTTCTACATTTTTTATTGAAAAAGTATCTGCTCTTAGGCTAGCCCACACTAGTGCTACCCCAGATCCTGCTCCTTTTCTGTGCACTGCTGTCCTCGACCACTTTGAGCCTGTATCCCTCTCTTCTCTCTCGGATGTAGTCAAGCACCTGCGGCCGACAAACTGCACCTCAGACAGCATTCCCTCTCGCCTTCTCAGAGAGGTTTTTGAATCAGTTGGAGCAAGTTTTATTACTTATAAACACCTCTCTTAGCTCAGGATGTGTCCCAGCTGCCTTCAAACATGCCGTGGTCAAGCCACTACTTAAAAAGAAAAATCTCGACCCCTCCATTCTCGCAAATTTTAGGCCCATCTCCCAACTACCTTTTTTATCTAAAGCCCTGGAGCGAGTAGTCTACGCCCAGCTGCAGTCGTTCTTAACCACGCATGGCATCCATGAAAAGTTTCAGTCTGGCTTCAAACCCATGCACAGCACTGAAACAGCCCTTTTAAGAGTTTTTAATGATCTGCTCCTAGCCGCCGACTCAGGTAGCCCAGCTGTCCTGGTGCTGTTAGACCTGACAGCGGCCTTTGACACTGTGGACCATAGCATCCTGTTGTCACGGCTGAACAGTCCGCAGGCATCACAGGCTCTGCCTTGCATGGTTCAGGTCCTACCTACAGACCGTAGCTTCTCGTGCAGCTAGGTGCCTTCTCCTCTGCCAAAGCCCCTCTTACCTGTGGGGTTCCCCAAGGCTCTATCCTGGGCCCCATCCTCTTTTTACTGTACATACTGCCCCTAGGTTCAATTCTCACCAAACACAACATTCCCTTCCACTGCTACGCCGACGATGTACAGATCTATCTGCCTCTCGAAGCAAGTGTCGGACACTCACTACAGCAGTTGATGGACTGCTTAACGGAGATCAAATCCTGGCTGAGCCAAAATTTCCTCAACCTCAACGAGAGCAAGACTGAGGTCATCTTTTTTGGACCCCAGCCTCCGGCCTCTCCGGTTGATGTTCTGGGCTCTCTTGGTGAAACGTCCTCCCCTCTGTCATGAACCTAGGAGTGACCTTCAGTAGCACTTTTAAATTTGATAAGCAGGTCAGCACCGTAGTCAAAACCTGCTTTTTTAAAATACGACTATTGGCCAAGACCAAGTCGTTTTTATCTTTTAAAGACCTAGAAAGGGTCATTAACGCCTTTTTTACCTCGAGACTGGATTATTGCAACGCTCTGTATGTGGGTATGGACCAGGCCTCAATTAGACGCCTGCAGCTATTGCAGAACGCAGCTGCACGTCTTCTCACTGGCCATAAAAAGCGTGAACACATCACCCCAATTCTGGCCTCACTGCACTGGCTTCCAATTCGGTTCCGAATTGATTTTAAAATCCTTTTATTTGTTTTCAAAGCACTAAATGGGCTGGCTCCGGCCTATATAGCAGAACTCCTCCATCGCTATTCCCCAGCCAGAGCATTAAGGTCTGCTGACCAGCTGTTGCTGATGGTGCCCAAGACCAGGCTCAAAACCCGAGGGCACCGAGCCTTCGCAGCAGCTGGCCCCAGGCTCTGGAACAGTCTGCCCCTCCATGTGAGGTCGGCCCAGACCCTAGGGGTTTTTAAATCAACACTAAAAACTCACTTCTTCTCCTGGCCTTCTAGTCAGAGCGGAGCACGACTCCTGACATTTCCCTGTGTTTGATTTTATATTTGCTGTTGTAATTTATTGTCTTCTGTTTTGCGATTGTAGTAACGTGTTATTTATTATTTGCATGTACAGCACTTTGGCTCGACCAAAAATCGCTTTTAAATGTGCTTTATAAATAAACCTTGATTTGATTTGATTTGATTCATTGTTTGGTCCATGACGTTCTCATGCTCGTCCTCCATGTAAAAAAACAAACAAAGCATATTCACTTTAAATTAGGCATATTAACAAGAAGCTAGTATACAATATAGGCGTTGTGGTCTAGCTATTAATCTTATTTCAATAAAACCAGGGTTTGACTTTTTTTTAAATGATTTGAAAAAACGAGTGGCACCGATTAAAAACAAAAAAAGGTCTAACTAATACAATTTTTTCAGGCCCAGTCAAATTGCCCATCTATCTAATCACATCACCAGTTCAAAAAGAAAGCTGTCATTTACTTTATTTATTTTTTAATAAAAAGGTTATTTAATGAAATTGAACAAGAGCAACATTTAAAATCAAAGCCACAACTTTGTAAGGCATAGTTTAATAAGTAAGCATGTATAAAATAATCCAACAGCTGCTTTAAGCCTATAGTGAAGCCGCAATGCAGACAGCAGAGGACAGAAGCTGTGTGACCAGAAAGGGCAGAACAATGTTGTTTCATATTAATTCATTCATTTACATGAAAAGAAATCCAGTTTTAAAAGTACCATTTTCATGCACTTTACTGTTAAAATAATCTTATTTTATTGTCCAGGATTTAAATGTATCCAAGGACTAAGGTGCTGTCTCTGAAGATGTTACACTTATATTCACATTTCTTGCACTGAACATTACCAAACAAATAACACAATTAAAAACGTAATATGTAGAAAAATCTTAAAATATAAAAATGAGCTTTGGCTCTGCTCCGTGGTAATCTATCCAGTCATTACAATAATATACAGTAAGCTTAATGTAAACATACTGTCTATAGGCTATTGCTGCAGCTATACCTAAAAAGACAAATTAATCATAAATCATGATTACTGGGACTTGGCTGAATATACGATGGTTATTATTCACTAAGAGATAGTCGCGAGATAGTTGTCTCAGTATTTCTCATTTCATGCACGCCAAATGTGAACGCTCCTTGTTCACGCGCGACGGGGCTGGAGTTTAACAACATCGTTTCCCGTTCATCAAACCGGACAACAAAACTGTATTTAACTCTCACCATTGTTAAGCACAGAGCGACCGAACACAACAATATAGTATATATTACCCGGACAGACGGAGGAAACTGACAGCCGACGTTAGATAGACGGAGAGAGATGCTACAAGCTAGCTTCAACTTAGTTAGCCTTGTGCATCATTTTTAATGCGTCCCCCGCAAACGTTACGTTACGGTACTCAATACAACTCAACCGGGTTAGCTACGGTGTTTTTAATACCGGGGCATGTCAGACCCAATGTCCAAACTCAAGCAGCTGTCAGAGTTTGTCATATTTATTTGAACTGACATTCTAATTAATAAAAAGCTACTGATTTTGCAGTGTGCATCACGTATTTATGTCCATTCGACACTGTGGAAAATAACATTGGACAAACACACCTTATATAGCGGACGACCAACTTCAAAGGTTGAATTAAACGAATGCCGCCTTCCCGCGCTATTCTTGTTGGTACTTATAGCTAGCAAACAATAGCCTTCTGTGCTTAGCATTCACGATGCTAACGTGAAACACAACTTGGCTGGTTAACCCACATTAACATACAAATGTTGCCGTGACACTTAACTCATTTCAGACGGCATGCCGTCAACGTGCACATTATTGCTGTTAATAAGAATTATTAAAAATATGGAGCTAAACACCATTCTGCTCTACTGTTAGCTCCTACGTTAGCTACAGCTATCTAGCATAAAAAACAGTTCCAGTGAGTAACAGATAAGAACAAACTTAAATTCGTTGTCTGACAGTGAAGCAAGAAGACAACAAGTATTGTGATGAACCTCAAACTATCACATAAAACGTGAACATTTATATGCAGGACATGATAAACAGTAATATCTAGAGCCTAGTAATATCTTACCTTCACACCAGGAGGGAGGCGCGAAAGAGAACCGTTCCTCTCTGACCTGCAGCCAAGACGAATCACCGGAGACGCATGCGCAAAGCGGCAGTGTGGGCCCAATGTCTTCAAGTAGATTTTACCCAGATTATTTGTGTTTCAGTTGGTACTGTCAGAAATTAGGTAGTGTAGGTAGAATTTACCCATTCATATATACTAACAATACTCACTTATATAACTTGAGTAAAATGTAAATGATTTGCTTGGATAATATATACTACCCTCCAAAATCCTTTTTTACAGTGTACACATCAAACATAAACCCTTTCCAGATTGCATGCTGAGTGAAATTATTTAGCAGATGAATCAGGCATTAGCCTACTCATTTTCGCACAGAGTGATCCACCACCCAGTCTCTGGATACACACAAAACACACACACACACACACACACACACACACACACACACACACACAGTGTGTATGTGTGTGTGTGTGTGTGCGTGCGTGCGTGTGTGTGTGTGTGTTTTTATGTACGTCAGTTCCTGATCTGCGGGTCCAAAAGTCACTAAAAGCCTCTTCACTCTCAGTCTAGCATGACTCAGATTGTGGCATTCAGAAATGCAAATTAAACTTCATGTTTAGATTAAATGTAAATTTTCACACTCCGTCTGCTCTGTGCACTGCTGCCTCCTGCTGGATAGCTCAACAGATGAACAGGGAAAGCTAGGGATTGGGAAACTGGTGTATTTTCTAAAAGCATAAGATTAGAATTTTCCTATGTTCCTCTGAAGGCCAGAATATGTTTGAATTGAAAGGCTGTGTGATGTGTTTTCTGACTATATCAGAAGGCAACAGGGTAGCTTTTTTTAAGAGAACATCTTGTGTTGGGGTTAAAGCACAATACACCTTCACACAGTGGCCACGTGGAGAGGCATTCATGAAAAATAATGGAAAATCATTCTTTTACTGCCAACAAATGGCATGAAAAGATCAAAAGTCAACAGCTCTTTCGACCATATTTGCCTGCATAGTCTCTACTATTGTATATGTGGTGTTTTGCAGCCACCTTGCTCTGATGTGTTCGGCATATTTTTTCTGATATGATTTGTAGAGCTGTTACCATCAATTTGTGAGCACTGCCAATGGCTAGAGGCTTCTGCTTAGGCTCCATTTCAAATTTGATTCTGAATGTGTGACTAACAAATCATATTGAGACCTAACTTAAAACATTTCAGACTCAGTCTCCATTAAATCAGAATTCCATCTTATGTTAGATACGAGGGGGTTAGTTTTACATGCAACCCTTGTGTCTGTGCAAACATTGCTAACATCAACTTAACAATGTGCCTATTGAGTACCCTGACTATTAACATACAGTAATACATACAGTCATAAAGCAATCAGTAAGATTACATTAAATCACTACAGGTTGACAAGAGTGGAAGTTTAACAGTTTTTAAAGTCATGTGCTCTGGCTATAGGCGAATGCTATGCTATGCTAGGGACAGTTAACAGACAGAGAGCCAGGCCTGGTTGAAGTCCCAACATATGACCAATACTTTGATTTGAAATACCTGCAAAATAAACAACATTACCATCCACCACAACCTTACATGGTGCCCACCGTTTCCTCTTGAATATATCACAACTATTGAGTTTCATAATAAAAAGGCTCTGTGATTTCCTGAAATGGCTGGTCATTGTAAGTTTAAGCAAATATTACTTAAACAGAAGGATAATCTGGGTGACTTTTTAGTGACAATAATGCATAATTGGAATTGTCACAAAACAATGTGGCTCATTTATGTGTTGTTGTCTTAAATGCATAAAGAGAAATGTACACATCATATTGTTCATTTCTATACTATAAAAGTTGGCCAGTGGTACATGAAGCCAAAAGGGCCTGACTCTAAAGAACAGAAATATCCTGAGTATCACTGGATGTTCCGGCGATCTCAGTCTGAAAAATGGAGTGGGTAAATAACTCTTGGTAGGATTTTTGCTAATTTACAACTTTAGGATCTAATTATTGAAATAAGGGCCATTAATAAGTTTGTCCTAGGAAGTTTATTTTACGAAGTCTTCCTTCACAGATGTCTCTTTTCCAATGTAAGTCCAAGGGAAAAAGTATTTTAGAGCCCAATGTTGTCACAGACTGACATGGACGTTGTAGTACCACCGTTTGGTGACTAAGAAAATGTGCTTAAACGGCTGAATCACTCCCTGGGGTGCTCGATTTTTAGATGTGGATCCTAGCGTAGAATATAAAAAAAAACCTCCATGCATGAACACACTGATTAAAAATTGCCTCAGAATCCACTCTTTTACATCTGCTCTCTAGCTATCTGTGTCACTCTCTATAGCTATCTGTGTCACTCTCTATTACCTTATAGAGGAAAATGGGCTCTTTCCATTTTCTCTTTCATTCACTTGCAGACACACACACGCACGTGTGCACACACACACACACACACTCCCTCAGTCGGACAGCCATGCCAACTCAGGCAGATTATATTAATGAACAGAGGTGCTGGAGTTCAATGATGTGGAATAGAGAAATCTACGCTGTGACTTTATAAGGAAGATTTACAGAGCCAGAGCCGGTGAGAGGCAGAGAGAGGGGGGCGTATGGGAGATGGAGAAGCAGTAAGGGAAACAGGAAGTTGTAGTTCTTCTAATCATAATATGGCCTCAGACATAATGTGTCATTTAGTTAAAAAATAAGTTAATTAACTTGTGTTTCAACAGGTAACTACTGAATTTTCTGTATTTTGCAAAATCCGACTAGTAAACACATTTCCATACATGTTTTTACATTACAATATTACATTACATTTCATTAAGATGCTTTTATTCAAACTGACTTATGGCGCATTTCCACAACAGCACGGAGCGCGGTTTAAGCGTGCCGTTTTTGTCGAGGTTCTTTCCGGGCCAACAACCGGGCTGAGTATGCTAAACTAGTGAGAGAATCGCTGGCAACTACAACAAGATGAACATATTTGACCATGATTTAATTGTAATACACGTTTCAAAATGATGCCGAAGTAACAACATACTGATACCGGTTAGTAAAAACCATGAATTAATGCTTTGACAAGTCTGCAGACAGACGGCAGGCGAAAAACCTTTTTAAAATGCGTGTTTTCTAAATGGAGATCGGCTAAGCTAACGCAGTATATGCTCCGACCGTCCACACTCACAACAACGGCCTACAGACATAAATAAAGCAGCGACTGTATTCGCCATGACACAGACAGTCTGTGGTTTGTACTTGTTTAACTTTTGTCTAGTTTCTGAACAGATATGAGGAGCTGTGAGCTCTGAGTGCTAACAGCTAACGGCTGATGTTGGTTTTGTGTGAGCCTGGCCTATCAAGGCCTAACTATACCGTACTAAGCCGCGCGAGGCCCTGCAGTGGAAATGCGCCATTACAGTAAGTGCATTCAACTATGAAGACACAAACTTATAAAAGCAAGAACCCTTCAAGCACATTAGCTTTCACTAATCCAAAAAGTAAGTGCTACTGGATGTGCCTCAAATAATCCAAACCTTTCAAAGTGCTACATAGAGAAACCATTTTTATTATCTTTTTTCTATAGGCCAAGGCCAGGGTAAAGTTGAGACAGGTGGGTTTTCAGTCTGCTACAGAAGAATATACGGTCCTATTTCATGTTTCTAAGTGAATGATCAGTTTGTATTTGAACACTCCGTGGGTTACAAAAATAAGTTTACGTTTGTTATAAAACTATAAAATAATTTACTGGTTATCAAGTGTTCAATCCCTCAACCACAATATCTGTTTAAACCATGAAAAAACACCTGGAGGCCCTTGTGGTCAAGCTTGTGGTTACTGTGAATTATTGCAAACAGACATTTCTACACTTTGAAACTGCAAGAAGATGTGAGTACATCAGTTAGTCACTATAGGTCCCTGAGACGTGTCCCTGATACTGAAACAGTTCTGTATTTCACTACGGCCAGATCCCCTGCTCCCGACCTGTATTGACAGGTCTGGGACTAGTTTGCTTCCACCTACAACCAGATGTGGTCCATCCTACATGCTCATTTTAATTTGAGTACTTTACACATGTCTAAATGTTACTTTTTTTTACATTTCACAGACAAAGTCAAGACATATCATATATTCAGGGTAATCAAAAGGTGCGTTCAAACTGGACGGGAAGCTAAAAAATGATTGTGCTAGTGAATAAATAAATACATTTAAGTTTTCCGCACTCTCTCCGCAATGGAGCGAGCTTAAGTTTCATTTTCGATTGCATGATATAGCCCAGCGCAACACCTTCGTCACACATGTTGCCACTTGTTTGTACCATTTTCTGGCGATTTGTAATCTGTTCTAGAAAAACGATGTGTTTTTTAGGATTTCAAGAAGCATATAGAACAAACAATGGATGTATTTTATGAACATGTATCCATGCTGGAAGTAGATTTAGATGTTTTAGGAGTGAGATAGAAATTATTATCTAATATATGGATCCAATGAAGCATTGCATGAAGTCTGTTGATGAATCAGAGGCTGTTGTTGGGGCTGCATAAACGTTTTTTTATTTTTGTTTTTTAGGCAGACCATGCAGGCCAGCCCGATGGTCACCAAGGTTCATGTTTTAATAGCATTTTTACAAAAAAAGCCCAGACGAGCCTAACATGTGAACATATGGCTTAGACCTCAGAGAGTTAAACTTGGGCCTGCGAGCCATAGTTTTACTGTATTTTGTTTTGAAAATCCACAGCGGAGGTTTGTGTCGTACTACATGCGGTGTATTTTGCATTTCTCTCAGTAGCCAACGATCTGTGAGTCTGTTGGCTCGGACATAAACTCGGCAATAAATGTAGTCTACATTTCATAAGAGGTGTAAAACCTGAGAGCATTTTAAATCGCATTTGAACTAAATGCTTATATAATCTGTAGTTGTATTTGCATTGTTGATTTATTGTGTGAACGAGGCGATATAGAGAAGGTTACGCTGTCATTATTAGGCTGTTATGTACTGTTGGAGTGGGAAGCAGGCCTATTGTTTTTGGATATCTGTGGAGTCAGGTGGTCCGTGAGTGTTTTTTATTGGTTAAGTGGTCCTTGGTATGAAAAGGTTTGAGAAACACTGCGCTAGTGGATTATCAACGGGGGGAGCCTCGCTGCGGGGAAATTATACAGATGGCCAGTCCGCCCCTGAAAAATGTCTATGCACACGTTATTATTAATAATAATAAAAAAAAAATGATTAAAAAAATTGATTATTTTTATTTTTTACATTTTTTGTAATCATCTCGTGACCCCCACTCGGGGTCTCGTGAGCACCACTTTGGGAACCCCTGGTCTATGGCATGGTGAATAAAGTTTCTACTTTGAGTGTGGACGGAGTGTGCCATCTTGTGAGCACACTTGCCAAAGCATTATTTCATTGTTTTTACCTACCAGCATCATTTTTGATACATGCATTACAATTGGATCATGGCAAAATATGTTGCTTGTTTCTTTTTGTTTTGTTATTTTGTTGTTAGTATTTACATGGAGATAAGCCCCGCCTCATCGCCGGCAGGTCTACAGATGTAGCACCTCATTTCGGACGCCCCTACCGTAGTGGGGCCGTGATCGGCACAGGGTCGGCCCTCGCTGAAAGGAAAACCCCCCGCATGACTTGATACGCCCCCTTGATAAATTATAATGAAACCAGCTGCAATGGAACATGGATCCACCAGGGGGAGCAGTGATTAAAAAGCCGCCACACTGGATCATCATCCTATCCGCGGATCTTTCTCATGTGAAATAAACAGCTGATAGATCTACAGGAATCTGATAATAGCGGATCTTTGTTAAGATCCATATGTCACGGATAGGATCATATTCTGTGCTAAATAAGAGACATCTAATTATTTACAAAACATCACCATGTTTTTATTTAACAAAATAATGTTGTTTAATCCACGTTGGCGTACTACAACTACAAAAACAATCGGTTTGTCTTTTCATCAGGAAATGCAGCCCCTGTTCGGCTCAAACAAACGATTTATAATCATCATCCTCATGATCATTTCATGTATCATATGTTCGCCGAATTGACATGAAAGCACTAACAAATATGAATATACTGTAGTCAACTTCATTACAACTTTATTAACATGCCTAAACTCAGTAATTCACTAAAAAGAGGTTTATTTTTAATGGAGCCTCGTCATCTCCCCACGGGCAAACAAGAATATGTACAGTGTTAATAGTTTACTGTATTATTAGTGTTTAATATTACTGCTATAACAATCACACATTGAGTTCATTGTTGTGCAATGTTAAAATCAGACCGTTGTTTTTTTAAATAGTCTGAATGAAACGGCAGCTCTCAGGTGATCAGCTGTGTGTGTGACTCTCTTTGTTTACACACCTAATGGCCCATCAGCCACAGCTCTATTTATGCAGTGATCTGTCTCTTCCTCTCTCCCGCAGACAGCTGAGCGCTGTAAAGGAAGAGGGGTGTCTAGTTCCCCCTCGACACATAGACTGATTTTTTTTTTTGTCCATGTCTGATTGGCTTAGACCTTTCGCGACTGCAAACATTCTTAAACAAACAAACATTGACCATACCGTTCACCAGCCCCCACCCCCCTCTGAGTGACAAGCTGAGATGTCAACCACTACTGTCAGGGAACATACTGTGTGAACCAAGGCCTAAACAAAGACCAAAGGTTGAGCAGTGATGGACGCTACCACAATGGAACTCATATGAAATAAACAGCTGATTCCTCACACACACTGTTGTTTATATGCATAAAATAGTGAGAAACATGTCTCTGATTAATAATTATATAACTTGTTTTCTCCATAAAAGCTGGTGGGTTGAAAGCAATACAGGAGGTGAAAAGAACTATATTGTAGAATACAGAAGAATTGTGATGCCGTGGCTTTATCTGAAAACTGACAGCATACGTTACATTTATGGCCCGGGACACACATATTTAGATATGTTTTAAACAAGTTTAAATAAAAGGCTGGAGTGTTTCTTGCTCTGCCAGGTACAACAAGTGAGATTTATATCATATTACTATACTGTAGCATATCGTTTTGTATTCCCACTGTCACGGATATAATCATATTCCTCATTGAATAAGATACATTTAATAATTAAAAAAAACAAACATATTTCCTTTCTTTTTAATTAAATAAATGTGGTTTAATCCACGTGAGTTTACAACTACAAAAATAGTTTGTTTTTGTATCACATCCGACGGGAGGAAATGCAGCCCGGCTTTCACTACCGATTTTTAATCATAATTTAATCATCATCTTCACGATCATTTATGTTTATGTTCGCCGAATTGACATGAAAGCACTAACAAATATGAATTTGCTGTAGTCAACTTCATTAAAACTTTATTAACGTGCTTAATTAACTCAGTAATTCACTAAAAAGAGGTTTATTTTTGAATGGAGCCTCGTCATCTCACCATGGGCAAACAAGAATATTTACTATAATATTATACTATTGTTAAGAGTTTCTCTCTAGGTCGTCCTCAGACGAGCCCTCCATCGTCACTTCCAGTCATCCCGGGTTCTCCATACATCTAGCCAGTTCATTGGTACTTTGTGCTCCTGCGTCATTCTTGAGTACGTCCACGTATGTTGGTGTGGGACGTCCTCGTGACCGATGCCCGTGTGTTGGTTCCCACAGCACCAATTTGTTGGCTGGCAGCTCTTGATGCCTTTGGCAATGTCCTGCTAGTCTCATTCTCCTGGCTGCAATTTTCTCGCTCACCCTTGGTATTCCCTCGTACAGGATCTTGTTGGTTACATGTACACTCTTGCTGATGTTAAGTACTGCTCGCAACATTCTGGTGTAGCATCCGTCTAGAGACTTTTGCAGGGTTGGCTTCAGGGTCCAGCATTCACTGCCATAGAGGAGAACAGACTCTACCGTTGCGTAGAAGAAGCTGAGTTTGTTTTGACGGGGGAGGTTGGAGTTCCATGCACTGGTCATGCCGTTCAGGGCCCTCCATGCAAGTGCCTTCCTCACCTTAAGATCTTGCTCGGTTGAGTTGACCCATGAGCCCAGGTACTTGAAGTCCTTGACTTCTTTAAGCACAGTGCCTTCTGTTGTTGTCAGAGGCGGATGTTCCGGTA
Source organism: Dissostichus eleginoides (assembly GCA_031216635.1). Classification (NCBI taxonomy): domain Eukaryota; kingdom Metazoa; phylum Chordata; class Actinopteri; order Perciformes; family Nototheniidae; genus Dissostichus; species Dissostichus eleginoides. The sequence continues at coordinate 113,281 of JASDAP010000495.1, forward strand.
AGATGTTATAGGTCAGGCATCCTCAAAGTCCGGACTCCGGTCCGGATCCGGACCGAACCACAACTGTCTCTGGACTCTGAGCAAATTATACTTTTCATATGTATTATCTGTATTATCTGTGTTATCTGCGAGACATCGCCACAACGCAACGAGTCAAAATTCTCCGCTATGTCCACTGCAAACAGCGCTCTGCATGTCCGACTGTTCCAATGTCTGTGTGTGTCTATCAACGCATTGGTCCAATCAAATTCAGCATCCCGTCAGCGTTTTTGTCCCCCACCAACAGTCTGCGAATCAGAGGCAGAGTAGGGCGGGTCTTCGCGGAATGCGGGTGGGGAAAAATGCGTGTCTCGTCTCTCCCCAGCTGCCACCCCAGTTGGCAGCTTTGTTTTGAAAGAAAAGTTGTGGCTCATCGGACATTTATGAGAGAAAGTCTCTAATGTCCGAGTGCAAGTGAATGCAGCACAAGACCCACGTCTTGTAACCCCCCCCGGCCCTGGCGCGAGCGTGGAAATATGATTGGCGGCGATTTAATTTGAACGGGACGGTGCAAAACGAGAAGCATTCGGACCAAAGTACTGAAGGAATGAGGTATTTGCGGTCTACAATAACATAGAAGAGACTGTCAAGTTTGGCTGCACTCAGCATTGAATCAAAACGCACTAAAGCTGTTGATCTTAATAAGTTTGTGAGGCGTTTCGCTGAACAAGATGGTAATCGCCGCATTCAGCTGTAATAGACATGTCAACTTGATGCTCTGCTCACGGATGAGCATACAAAACTGTTAAGATGATGACCTTACGTGTGTAAATATATTTTTTTCTCTGTGGGGGTCTGCCCCCAAAAAACAGTTTTAAGTCCTAAGAAAGTCAAATAAGACGGTGTGTAAAACTACACTGCCCAGCCAAAAAAAAGTAACCACTTTGATTTAACTAGGCCAGTAGGTAAGGACATTCCACTGGATAATAACTGAAGTATAAAAGAATGCATGACTGAAGTGTTTGAAGGCAAACAAAAAGAGGAAATAACAGGTCAAATCAAGCAAATCCCCCTCTCAGATTCCACAGCAACCAGTAGTGATGGCAGTTTGACACTGAAGCTTCGAACGGAGCTTCAACCCTGGACTTCCTTTTCCATAGAAGCAGTGATTCGAAGCTTGCTTCAAATCACGTGACATGTGACGTCCGAACCAGCAACTGCTTCAAATCACGTGACATGTGACGTCCGAACCAGCAACTGCTTCATTTCCTGAATGAATCAACTCACTGGTTCGCCGTCCAATCAGGTGATTCAATGCACTGCCTCGTCTCTATTCTGACAGGTGACAGGTTGAAACAGTTTCAAATTTGAGCGCTTCAACACTTTATAACCGCTCTAAATAATGCGCAATGTGTGGGTTGTTGTCGTAGTTTGCGTTGTTGCTGTTGAGTTGTTGTTGGTATTGCATTTGAATTGGATCATTATAGAGCAAGCCAGGAAGAAAGATAGGTCGTTCTGGCTCGGGAAACACTTCGAAATGTGAAGTTGTGAACAAAGAGACAATTATGAGTAATATAAAAACAGTTCAATTGTTTAAGGAATAGATAGCCCAGTGGATAGAGCCGGCGGCCTGAATGCTGCGATGTCCTCCGCGCAGCTGGTTTGAAGCCCGGAATGGATCAACTTTTAATCATTGCTTTTCAACTTTAATACTTTAATAACTGATAAAAGGCCGTCTCCGCCCAAAAAAATGTCCAGCACTCTCTAGTCTCTTCTCAATAACCCAATACACACAATTATTAATCTTTAATTGCAAATAGAACATGATATTCAGTCTTAGTGTGTGTGTGTATCGAATATTTTTCAAGGCAAAGATACGTTAAACCCACTGCAGCCTTGCACTTCGCCAGGAGAGGTCGCTGTAACTGAAGCTTCGAGAAATGAACCTATTTCCGACACAATTGTCCAAGTGGTTCGATGCTTCATTCAAAGCTTCATTTTGCCATCACTAGCAACCAGAAGAACATAAATACTGGCTGGTGATTTGATTAATCAGCTTTGTGATGGAATAAAAAATGCATAGTGCATTTCCTTAGCTGTGGATGAGTCTACTGACACCACTGACAATGCTCAGTTGCTGGTGTTTGTGAGTTTTTATGATGAGGCAAAGGGCGAGTTTGTTGAAGATGTGTTGGGCCTGACGAACCTCAGAGGACACACAAGGGGGCAAGACATTTATAAAGCAATAATGGGAATGCTGAATGAAAGAGGGTGCAGCTGCCTTTATTCATAACTGTGCCGCTCTTACACTGCGACTCTGAGGGATCAAGCACAGACACAATAACAATGAAAACTGCTGCATACAGATTATTTTTGTTTTTGCAACCTCGTGTTAAGAATCTTGTTGCAATTGTTTGAATGACCGTAATAAACGGACCTTTGTCTTATTGAAAAATGTCTTTGGACCTTTAAGATTGTATTTGAGTACCCCTGTTATAGGTGATAACCTCAGTTTTCTTGGCATTTAGCCTAAGGCCAACCTTGGCACACTCTAACTCCACTCTGTTCAGGAGTTCCTGTGCTTGTTCCACGCTGTCGGAGAGCAGGCTGATGTCGTCCGCATAGTCCAGGTCTGTCAGGACTACTGTGGGGTATCGTCTCGACCTCCTTGGTGTTAGAGTGAAGCCAAGATCCTGCTCTCGTCCACTGATGGCCTTCCTGAGCGCATAGTCCAGGACTATGATGAAGAGGAAGGGGGCTAGGGTGTCCCCTTGCATTACCCCAGCCAGGATGTCAAACTCCTCGCTGTTGCCATCTGGGGTCACCACCCTGGCCCTTGTTCCTGCGTACATGGTCTCTATTGCCCGGAGTAGGTTGGGAGGGACACCGTAAGCCTCTAGGATCTTCACCATTGTTAATAGTAATAGTTTACTGTATTATTAGTGTTTAATATAAAGCAAAGCACCGCAATCTCTTCTCCTAAATCCTTTTGAATTCTCCTATCCACGGAATGTGACAAAACTCTCCCATCCCCCCTCTGTTAACTAAGCTTGGAGTGCAAGTAGTATGTTGTGGACTCTCTTTGTTTCAAATAATGGCCCATCGGAATGTGAAAACTCTCCCATCCCCCCTCTTCTCCATTGCCGGTATAGGTCTTGATAAATGGTATAAAACAATTAAAACATTGCAAGCTGAGGCTGTGAAAATGTTTGTAATATTATTGCCATAACAATCACAAGATGAGTTTATTCACAAATGTTGTGCAATGACAAAATCAGACAGTTATATTTAAAAATGGTCTGGCTTTAATACAAATGAAATACTCAGCCCCACTTAAGGTGACATGCAGGGCAGCATTGCCGGTCTGAAAGGGTCTCTGGAAATATCAAACATTTAATTAAAGTTTTAAAAACAGTGACAGGGTCCAAACTCAGAGGTGGAAGAAGTATTCCGATTATTTACCTAGGTAAAAAGATGTGTTAGAAGCAAATGTCCTGCATTCAAAATTGTCAATTGCCCAAGTGAAAAGTATTATCATCTGAAAGTAAAATGAATCATTATGTTATGAGTATTAAATACATATAAGTATTTGTACAACTCATATTTAGAAATACTCCGTTGTAATTATTGATGCATAAATGTTTTCATCCATTCAATGTGGCATCTGCTATAATGGGGTTAATGTATGATATTACTTAATAATACAATACATTATCATATATGATATGATAATTTAATTTAATTTAAATTTTATTCATTTCTTATTTCATAGTTTCTCATTATTATTATTTTAATCGGTGATCTCATTTTTGATTTGATTAATCTGTGTGAATCTGTGCTATCCTGTTTTTCACTCTCACCCTGTTGCTGTTTGAACAACTGAATTTCCCCACGGGGATTAATAAAGGTCCATTTTATCTTAATGTATAAGTTGATTTACTTCGATCTACTGTACTGTGTAAAAACACCACAACAATATTACAAAAAATATACTGCATATTAATGCAAACTATTGTAAAGGTAAAAGTATGAGCATAACAAATAAAGAAGTGTAAACATTCACATTATTATTATGATTATTTAATATATAAAGACTATATATTATTGAATTACAATTAAGATAATAAGATTAGATATACTTTATTTGATCTAAAATATTGATGTTTTTTCGTTATAGTAGCCTGTGAAAACCATAACAAATATGTGTTTAAATGCTCTTCTGCAAACACAACTGCAGAGCTGCAAACATTACTGAAGTACTGAAAGTCCATGAAACAAACTGAAGACCAAAGTTCACCCATGTCTTTGTGTATTTGTGAATGAAGCGCCATCTAATGGTTAAATCCTGAAATTGAAAATCTGGCAACGCCCTCTCAGGAAATAGTGGAGGGCTTTACATTTCCAGCCGCTGGGATCCGCTGGGTTTTTGGCTGGAATCCGTTGGGTGGAGTGCTACATCTGTAGTTTGAGTGATGTGATGCAAATCTTTGCTTCAGTCCAGTGTGAATGCACCATAAGACTGTACAAGGATTCTGAGGTTTAGAAATGGAACAATTTGAGGTGACACTACCACTGCTGGTGGCGGTCTGGATGTGTGTTCATTAGATATGCTCTTGTTGGTAATGAATGCAGGGGAATGTTTGAATCTAAAAACAGGGTCGTGGACCAGAAACTTTGCTCGAAACTTTCACGTAAATATTTCCTCCTTTCTTGCATTTGTACTATGTTTAGATTTTTGGAGAACTTCAGTAAACACTGTTTTTCACTGATGCTACAAAGTCTTTATGTTATCAGACTTTGTTGCTTTACAAGTAAAATCTGAGTTTCTGTGGCTGTTCAGAGGCGGGAGTCGCACAGCTGTCTCCTTAGCAGTAAGCGAGAGCCCCGTCCACAGAAAAGCTGTTGGATCTCATTCCTCCTATCCCTGTGGTTTGCTTTGATAAAATGCATCACACACTGGTTGGCAAACATGAGTGCATTGCGTGCAGTTTGCTGAAGTTCCAAACACTGTAACTGCTACTGCCATTGGAAGGCACCACATGCCAAACTGACCCAAATACAGCTAAGAGTGTCCTGTGGAGAAAGGTTTTGATCTGTTTCTCCCCTCAGGCAACTGTTGGTCTGATCCGGAACCTGGCCCTGTGCCCGGCCAATCAGGCGTCTCTGAGGGAGGCAGGTGCTATTCCACGATTGGTCAACCTGCTGCTGAAGGCTCACCAGGACACACAGAGACACGCCTCCTCCGCCCAGCAGACATACCAGGTACTAATGGGTACACACAGACCCTAAACACATCTTCATGCTGGAATTAATCGTTCTTGTCACTGTCTTAAGTAAAGTTCACATTTCATAAAAGTCATCAAAGGATTTTACACAAAAAAAATTATGTTCGCCATGCTTGTGTTTTTGAAGTATGTTGGGTTCAGAATTCCAGAAAAGACAGACAACTTCTAAGTTTAACTATTTATTGTAAAGAGAGCGAAATATATATATTACTTGGCCAAGGACTCATCACGTCTTTGGGAATCACAGGCAGCAAAGCTGTAATCTGTAACCACCAAATCTGTCAAGAGCCTCGAACCTCGTGCGACAATACATTTTATTACACAGGGCGTTGCCCGTACATTTATGATTGGTCAAGACTAGCTGAAGAGATACCATGGTTTAGACTTGGTTCTCTTTGGTTGGTGCGCAGACTCAGATAGAGTCTCTTGGCAACACGACCTTCCAATCAGCATTCGGCCGGCCTGTGGAAGTCCCTCCCTACTCTGGCACCATCATACGTAATTGTTTTGATGAAGCTTCTACAGAAAAGTGGAATCTTGGTTATACTGATTCCCAGCTATGCGTGGGCGCGGAGCTAACCCAGGCGGCCAAGGCCAGAGCCTCAATAACTCATTGTTTCTACAGTGCCTGGCTTCTGCTACTTTCTATTGCAAGCTAAACACTTTCTCATGTAACTTTTCCCTTCGTTCCTCCCCATCAAAACTGGGGGGGGGGGGGTGATTGGGTCCATTTATTCCTAAATCACACTACATAAAATGAGCACAATAAGCTTATAATCTAATAATAAGAATCAGTCTCCAAAAAGAGTATTCCAAAAGAGAAGAGAAGATGGACCTTTATTAATCCCCCGAGGGGGAAATTCAGTTTCCACTCTGTCGTACACACACGCGTTTTTATACAGGTCATACAGTACACACAGTACACACTTTTTAGAACATGCACATACATATAGACACACAGTGCACATGCAGTTGAGAGGTCAGAGCGGAGGCAGCCAGTCTAGCCGGCGCCAGTGAGCAGTTGGGGGTAGGTGCCTTGCTCAAGGGCACTTCGGCAGTGGCCCAGGAGGTGAACTTGCCCCTCTCCAGTACCAGTCCACACTCCGTATTTTTTGGTCCGATCGGGGACGTGAACCGGCAACCCTTCGGTCCAAAGTCCAATCCCCTACAGACTGAACCACTCCCGCCAAGATCAATTTCAATGGCCAGCGCACTTACTGGGTGCTTGGACTTAACTCTGTTTCATTCTCACTATGTGCATAGTACTGCTTGTTTGTCGCTGGCACACATGTTCAAACATATAACAGGCACAGTTACAGACGACCCCTCCCCCAGGTTTTTGCTTATGCACTTGTGGGGCAAGTTTTCTTGAATTTTATATTTGTTGACATTTCTTTGTCTTTTTCTCCGTCTCTCAGGATGGAGTTCGTATGGAGGAAATAGTGGAGGGCTGTGCAGGAGCACTTCACATTCTGGCCAGAGACCCAATAAACAGAGGAGAGATTGCAAACATGCAGACCATACCCCTGTTTGTACAGGTACGCTCACATGCATGCTGTGACATGAAGAAATCAGTGGATACTTAAAGGATGGAGGAGGGGAAATGTTGCTCTCATTGGTGGAAAACATACTTCTTGCTTGAATACATTTTGCCCATTGCAGGTCTGAAAATGTTGATTGATAAAAGTTCCTCTTACATTAGTTTTTACCAAGGCCGTAGGTTTGGTTCTAACTGTGGTATGTAAACATTTGCAAAAATTAAAACACTATGCACAGTTGATAAAGAAGATGATAAATGTTTGAACAATAATAATAATTTTGCCAACATTTTACGAACTTCATTTGAATAGAATTACCGGACTGTTGTCTGTATCCAGCAAGGAATTCTGCAAGGTCAACACAGCTTAAAATGACAACTATAATTCTGAAAATGAAGAGAAGGCCTATTGGGACAAAATATTTTTGACAGAAACAAAATGGGGTGTGTGTGTGTGTGTGTGTGTGTGTGTGTGTGTGTGTGTGTGTGTGTGTGTGTGTGTGTGTTGTGTGTGTGTGTGTGTGTGTGTGTGTGTGTGTGTGTGTAGCTGCTGTACTCGTATGTGGAGAACGTGAAGCGGGTGTCAGCGGGCGTCCTGTGTGAGCTGGCTCTGGACAAACAGTCTGCAGAGCTGATCGACTCAGAGGGAGCGTCAGCCCCGCTCATGGAGCTGCTGCACTCCAACAACGAGGGAATCGGTACGCATTTTACCCGCCTCAACCAACAACTAGATATTGCCCGATGCATGCGGTTATTGCTGTCTATGGAAACATCTGTTACTACCTACCACCTACTTACTGTGATCTGATATAACTTTAACTGATGGGATTAGTCTTTTACATTTGAGTTGTTGCAGTAGAACCAGCTCAGTTCGTCTCCCATAGAAGCCTCGAAAAAATAAAAACTCCTGGAAAAGTGTTCTTCAGGCAGAGCAGAAACTGCCACAGATCTGTGTGAAGTAACAAGCTGTAACCTTCCTTAAGTTATAACATGAAACATATACAAATGTCAAATGCCAACTCCTGATATTCACATAACAGAAGTGGATGGATATGCAAGTTACAATGAACTGGAAATTTGGCTCAATTTGTGTTTGACTTTGTTTAATTTAAACGTATATGTGATACACTTTGTTATAAAGTCTTTGTCATTTATTGTCCAATTGACAACTGACGTGACCTATTACCCTGCTGCAGCATTCCATTTTACTGTCCTACCTATCAACACTTTGTTAAGACTTCTTCACTCCTGTCAGGGTTGAGTGAAGCAGGCAGGACCCAAATGCAGATTTCAAAGAAAAATCCTTTATTCCAGGGCAAAAATGTCAAAAACAGAACACTACCCCGTGACACAGTCAAAGACAAACAATGAACCAACAATGACAGACAGAAAAAACAGAACTCGGGCGGACAGCCCGGGGGCAAGGCAGAGGCCGAGAAGGGGGACTCGGGCGGACAGCCCGGGGGCAAAGCAGAAGCCGAGAAGGGGGACTCGGGCGGACAGCCCGGGGGCAAGGCAGAGGCCGAGAAGGGGGTCTCGGGCGGACGGCCCCTCAAAAAGGGGCCAAAGCGGGCGAACTCAGGGGGCCGGGCATGAGGGGGAAGGCAGCGGCTGGAAGAGTCAGGCGGCCGGGCCCGAGGGCGAAGGCCGCGGCTGGGGGAGTCAGGGGGCCGGGCCCGAGGGCGAAGGCCGCGGCTGGGGGACTCAGGGGGCCGGGCCCGAGGGCGAACAAGAAGGCGGTGACGGGACAGCTCTGGAGGATGGGCAGGAAGGCCATGACGGGACAGCTCCGGAGGACGGGCGGGAAAGCGCTGCCGGGACAGCTCCGGAGGACGGGCAGGAAGGCGCTGCCGGGACAGCTCAGGAGGCCGGGCAGGACCCGGTGTCGGCCGGACAGGAACCGGAGCCGACGGGAAAGGCGTAGACGGGATCCTGGACATGACATGGGCTGGTGTCAATGGGACCCCCGGATGGAGCAAGGGCTGGTGTCGACTGGACCCCAACGGAACAGGACACAGAGTTGGCAGGACCCCCGGTGGAACAGGTGTCGGCGGGACCTCCAACAGGACAGGACACAGAGTTGGCAGGACCCCCGGTGGAACAGGTGTTGGCGGAACCTCCAACAGGACAGGACACAGAGTCGGCAGGACCCCCGGTGGAACAGGTGTTGGCGGAACCCCCAACAGGACAGGATATGGGGTTGGCAGGACCCTCAGCGGAACAGGTCTCGGCAGGACCCCCAACGATACTGGACGTGGAGTTGGCAGGACCCTCAGCGGAACCCCCAACGCCACAGGACATGGAGTTGGCAGGACCCCCGGCAGAACAGTAGTTGGCGGGACCTCCAACGGCAAAGGACATAGGGTTGGCAGGACCCCCGGCAGAAGAGTAGTCGGTGGGACCCCCAACGGGACAGGACATAGGGTTGGCAGGACCCCCGGCAGAAGAGTAGTCGGCAGAACCCCCAACGGGACAGGACATGGAGTTGGCAGTACCCCCGGCAGAAGAGTAGTCGGCGGGACCTCCAACGGCACAGGACATAGGGTTGGTAGGACCCCCGGCAGAAGAGTAGTCGGCGGGGCCCCCAACGGGACAGGACTTGGAGTTGGCAGGACCCCCAGCGGAACCTCCAACGGACCAGGACATTGGGTAGGGACTTGAGAGGGGACTCGAGAGGTGACTTGAAAGGGGACTTGAGACGGAACTCGAGAGGAAACTCGAGAGGGAACTCGAGAGGAGACTTGAGAGGGAACTCGAGAGGAGACTCGAGAGGGGACTGGAGAAGGAACTTGAGAGGGAACTCGAGAGGAGACTCGAGAGGGGACTTGAGAGGGGACTCGAGAGGGAACTTGAGAGGGAACTCGAGAGAAGACTCGAGAGGGAACTTGAGAGGGAACTCGAGAGAAGACTCGAGAGGGAACTCGAGAGGAGACTCGAGAGGGGACTCGAGAGGGTACTTGAGAAGGGACTTGAGAGGGGACTCGAGAGGAGACTCGAGAGGTGACTCGAGAGATGACTTGAAAGGGGACTAGAGAGGGAACTTGAGTAGGGACTGGAGTTGGGACTCGAGAGGGGACTCGAAAGGGAACCTGAGAGGGAACTCGAGAGGGAACTCGAGAAGAGACTCGAGAGGGGACTCGAGAGGGGACTCGAGAAGGGACTCGAGAAGGGACTAGAGAAGGGAATTGAGTAGGGACTAGAGAAGGGACTAGAGAAGGGACTTGAGTTGGGACTTGAGTCGGTCGGTACGCCGACAGGACACAGGGGATTGGCGTTGATCGGAGAGCCAACAGGAGACGAGGAGCTGGAGTCGGCCGGTACGCCGACAAGACACGGGGAGCTGGCGTCGGCCGTTTCGCCAGTACTGGAGCCGAAACTGGAGCCGGAACCATGGCTGCTGGGGCCGGAACTGGGGCCGGAACCATGGCTGCTGGGGCCAGAACTGGGGCCGGAACCATGGCTGCTGGGCCGAAACTGGGCCGGAACCATGGCTGCTGGGGCCAGAACTGGGGCCGGAACCATGGCTGCTGGGCACGGAACTGGAACACGGAACCATGGCTGTGTGGGATGGTACTGGAGCACGGTACCATGGCTGTGTGGGCCGGCACTGGAGCACGGAACCATGGCTGCTGGGGCCAGGACTGAGGCTGGAACCATGGTTGCTGGGGCCAGAACTGGAGCCCAAAGCATGGCTTCTGGGGCTCGGGCTGCTAGCCTGGACTTGCGACTCCTTCTCTTAGGAGCCTTTTGGAGGCTCCATGGACCTCCAAAAGCCAGACGAGTACCCGCGAACGGCTCCTGGACAGGAGCAGGAAATGGGGAAGAAGCAGGGGTTGACTCCAGACGGAACACACTGAGACGTATGGTGTCAGGTTGGGACTTGGGAGGCAGGGGGCTAGCATGCCTGGGGCTAGCAGGCCGGGAAACAGGTTTGACCTCAACGCTACCAAAAAAGTCCTCCACCCACTCCGGTAGTAACTCCCTTAACCAGGGCCTTGAGGTTACTTCTTGGCGTGCCGAAGAAATAATTGACTGCCTCTCTTCACTACTGGCGGCATATCTTCACTACTGGCGGCATATCGAAAGTCATTCTTCAAGCATGTTAAATTGTATGTCACCTCGTACAAGCTGTCTGCTGGGTCCATTCCTGGTTGGTTCATTCTGTCAGGGTTGAGTGAAGCAGGCAGGACCCAAATGCAGATTTCAAAGAAAAATCCTTTATTCCACGGCAAAAATGTCAAAAAACAGAACACTACCCCGTGACACAGTCAAAGACAAACAATGAACCAACAATGACAGACAGAAAAAACAGAACTTAAATACACACAAGACTAATCACACAAACAAGACACAGGTGAGGAGGGAGGAGAAAACACAGGGGCACAAGGTGAACACAATCGGGTAATCAGGTAGGAGGGAAAACAGACAGAAAGCAACAGGCAAGACAGGGGGGTGAACACTTTTCAAAATAAAACAGGAAACCAAAGACAGAAAAAGACAAAACAAAACACAACACAGACAGATCGTGACAACTCCCTTGGTAAATGCACTATTCTTCCAGTAAGGTTTGCTTAAAAACTCTAGTACCATCTGTTTTAAAAACATTGCCCTTTTGTTTGATTTGTGAAACTTTATATTTGGGAATTTTCAGACCTAAATCTGAAAACTGTAGGATATTATCATTATCATTTAAAGTTAATTATTGTACTTACTTACAACTTAGTTCTAGCACTTGATTGAAAAGGGGACATCATACTTTACCCCCACCTTTGTGCCAAACATTGGTGAGTTATTTTGCCTGACCTATAGGCTGTGCAAATAGCTAGCCAAATAATTGAATGTTTTTCTTTTTTGCCATTAGTCTAAAAGCAATTCATGTTTTGGATGGGAAGTGTGTGCTTCAAAAATGCTTTGGTGTGTCAGAGAGAATAAATGAGTGTTTGCCTTCTCTCATATAATCTGTTCCTAAATGACTCCTTCTCCCTGCAGCCACGTACGCTGCAGCGGTGCTCTTCCGTATATCGGAGGACAAGAGTTCAGACTACAGGAAGAGAGTATCAGTGGAGCTCACACACTCGCTCTTCAAACATGACCCT
>JASDAP010000046.1:0-25512 GCA_031216635.1 Dissostichus eleginoides
AGACCTGTTCTAGAGGTCTAAAGGTCCATACGTCAAACGCAGATGAGCTCACGCAGGAAGAAAAGTCATCGTCCGTAGCATAGAGCAAGAAGCCTTCAAAGGGGAATCAAAGAGTCTGGCTGAAAGAGCAATTTGTTTTCATTTACAAGATGTGCATTGGCATGGACTCGAATTACCACGGCGGAGTCAAGAGACTTGAACATCTCCTCGTTAGTATAGTGGTCAGTATCCCCGCCTGTCACGCGGGAGACCGGGGTTCAATTCCCCGACGGGGAGTGCACGCACACATTTTGTTGTTGCGGTTAACAGCCATGCAGTACAGACGTTCAGAGAAAGAATGCCCCTGAACCACCTATGCTGGAGAATATATTTTTTGACAACTGTAAAGACTGTCTGTCGAGACCAGGAGGAACAGGGCGCAAACGCAAAGCAGGTCATCTAAAGGAACTTATAAGTGGACGACAGACTCTCCCATTCTCTTCTGAGGACAAAATGTCAAATGAAATGTTGCTGTCCATAAAGGCTTGTTATAGTTTCCTGGTTCTGGCTGTCTATGGAGCACATGAGTTGATTTTTCCTCTTTCCATCTATATTGCCCTGATGAAATCCAAGGGCCCTTATTTCTGTCAGACTTGCCATAGTTTCCTGGTTCTGGCTGTCCATGGAGCACATGAGTACATTTTTCCTCTTTCCATCCACATTGCCCTGATGAAATCCAAAGGCCCTTATTTCTGTCAGTAGTGAGCGATTGTCTGATGAACAGTCTATCAACAGTCAACAGCTTGTTTGATCCCTTGGAGCTTCAGATTCCCAGGTAGTACTTTCCAGTTTCTCTCATCAACACGGTGTAAGGAACTATGTGAATTTGGGCAACTCATTGTTCACAGGATTTCCTTGCCATTTAATACTGAAATGGATGGCGTTGAATCATGCACGTTACCCGCCAGATCACCAGCAAGAACCAAATGAATACACATGCCCCGTGTGAGGCTCAAACTGACGACCTTCAGATTATGAGACTGACGCGCTGCCTACTGCACCAACGAGGCACAAAAGCAACATTCCGTTGGGTGACAATGGCAGAGTCCACAATAAAGGGGTCAAGTCTGTCGAGACCAGGAGGAACAGGGCGCAAACGCAAAGCAGGTCATCTAAAGGAACTTATAAGTGGACGACGGACTCTCCCCATTCTCTTCTGATGACAAAATGTCAAATGAAATGTTGGTGTCCATAAAGGCTTGCCATAGTTTCCTGGTTCTGGCTGTCCATGGAGCACATGAGTAGATTTCTCCTATTTCCATCCATATTGCCCTGATGAAATCCAAGGGCCCCTATTTCTGTCAGTAGTGAGCGATTGTCTGATGAACAGTCTATCAACAGTCAACAGCTTGTTCGGTCCCTTGGAGCTTCAGATTCCCAGGTAGTACTTTCCAGTTTTTCTCATCAACACGGCGTAAGGAACTATGTGAATTTGGGCAACTCATTAGAACTTAAAGGAAGTGCATTGGCCGGGAATCGAACCCGGGCCTCCCGCGTGGCAGGCGAGAATTCTACCACTGAACCACCAATGCTTACGTTGAGGTCTTCTTACCGCTCCGAAATAAAATCAGGCGCGAGTTCGATTCCCGGGCGAGGCAAGCGCAATTTTTTGAAAGGGCCTTTATTCCTGCCAATGTCTTGATGAAATACTTACCTGCCACACTTGAGGAAAGCTGTTGTTTATGTGCGAAAAGATTTTTCATTCAAGATCGGAAGAGAAAATTCACAGGATTTCCTTGCCGTTTAATACTGAAATGGATGGCGTTGAATCATGCACGTTACCCGCCAGATCACCAGCAAGAACCAAATGAATACACTACAAAACATATGCCCCGTGTGAGGCTCGAACTCACGACCTTCAGATTATGAGACTGACGCGCTGCCTACTGCGCCAACGAGGCCCAAAAGCAACATTCCGTTGGGTGACAATGGCGGAGTCCAGCATAAAGGGGTCAAGCCAAGACCTGTTCTAGAGGTCTAAAGGTCCATACGTCAAACGCAGATGAGCTCACGCAGGGAAGAAAAGTCATCGTCCGTAGCATAGAGCAAGAAGCCTTCAAAGGGGAATCAAAGAGTCTGGCTGAAAGAGCAATTTGTTTTCATTTACAAGATGTGCATTGGCATGGACTCGAATTACCACGGCGGAGTCAGGAGACTTGAACATCTCCTCGTTAGTATAGTGGTCAGTATCCCCGCCTGTCACGCGGGAGACCGGGGTTCAATTCCCCGACGGGGAGTGCACGCACACATTTTGTTGTTGCGGTTAACAGCCATGCAGTACAGACGTTCAGAGAAAGAATGCCCCTGAACCACCTATGCTGGAGAATATATTTTTTGACAACTGTAAAGACTGTCTGTCGAGACCAGGAGGAACAGGGCGCAAACGCAAAGCAGGTCATCTAAAGGAACTTATAAGTGGACGACAGACTCTCCATTCTCTTCTGAGGACAAAATGTCAAATGAAATGTTGCTGTCCATAAAGGCTTGTTATAGTTTCCTGGTTCTGGCTGTCTATGGAGCACATGAGTTGATTTTTCCTCTTTCCATCTATATTGCCCTGATGAAATCCAAGGGCCCTTATTTCTGTCAGACTTGCCATAGTTTCCTGGTTCTGGCTGTCCATGGAGCACATGAGTACATTTTTCCTCTTTCCATCCACATTGCCCTGATGAAATCCAAAGGCCCTTATTTCTGTCAGTAGTGAGCGATTGTCTGATGAACAGTCTATCAACAGTCAACAGCTTGTTTGATCCCTTGGAGCTTCAGATTCCCAGGTAGTACTTTCCAGTTTCTCTCATCAACACGGTGTAAGGAACTATGTGAATTTGGGCAACTCATGTTCACAGGATTTCCTTGCCATTTAATACTGAAATGGATGGCGTTGAATCATGCACGTTACCCGCCAGATCACCAGCAAGAACCAAATGAATACACATGCCCCGTGTGAGGCTCAAACTCACGACCTTCAGATTATGAGACTGACGCGCTGCCTACTGCACCAACGAGGCACAAAAGCAACATTCCGTTGGGTGACAATGGCAGAGTCCACAATAAAGGGTCAAGTCTGTCGAGACCAGGAGGAACAGGGCGCAAACGCAAAGCAGGTCATCTAAAGGAACTTATAAGTGGACGACGGACTCTCCCCATTCTCTTCTGATGACAAAATGTCAAATGAAATGTTGGTGTCCATAAAGGCTTGCCATAGTTTCCTGGTTCTGGCTGTCCATGGAGCACATGAGTAGATTTCTCCTATTTCCATCCATATTGCCCTGATGAAATCCAAGGGCCCCTATTTCTGTCAGTAGTGAGCGATTGTCTGATGAACAGTCTATCAACAGTCAACAGCTTGTTCGGTCCCTTGGAGCTTCAGATTCCCAGGTAGTACTTTCCAGTTTCTCTCATCAACACGGTGTAAGGAACTATGTGAATTTGGGCAACTCATTGTTCACAGGATTTCCTTGCCATTTAATACTGAAATGGATGGCGTTGAATCATGCACGTTACCCGCCAGATCACCAGCAAGAACCAAATGAATACACATGCCCCGTGTGAGGCTCAAACTGACGACCTTCAGATTATGAGACTGACGCGCTGCCTACTGCACCAACGAGGCACAAAAGCAACATTCCGTTGGGTGACAATGGCAGAGTCCACAATAAAGGGGTCAAGTCTGTCGAGACCAGGAGGAACAGGGCGCAAACGCAAAGCAGGTCATCTAAAGGAACTTATAAGTGGACGACATACTCTCTCCATTCTCTTCTGAGGACAAAATGTCAAATGAAATGTTGGTGTCCATAAAGGCTTGCCATAGTTTCCTGGTTCTGGCTGTCCATGGAGCACATGAGTTGATTTTTCCTCTTTCCATCTATATTGCCCTGATGAAATCCAAGGGCCCTTATTTCTGTCAGACTTGCCATAGTTTCCTGGTTCTGGCTGTCCATGGAGCACATGAGTACATTTTTCCTCTTTCCATCCACATTGCCCTGATGAAATCCAAAGGCCCTTATTTCTGTCAGTAGTGAGCGATTGTCTGATGAACAGTCTATCAACAGTCAACAGCTTGTTTGATCCCTTGGAGCTTCAGATTCCCAGGTAGTACTTTCCAGTTTCTCTCATCAACACGGTGTAAGGAACTATGTGAATTTGGGCAACTCATTGTTCACAGGATTTCCTTGCCATTTAATACTGAAATGGATGGCGTTGAATCATGCACGTTACCCGCCAGATCACCAGCAAGAACCAAATGAATACACATGCCCCGTGTGAGGCTCAAACTGACGACCTTCAGATTATGAGACTGACGCGCTGCCTACTGCACCAACGAGGCACAAAAGCAACATTCCGTTGGGTGACAATGGCAGAGTCCACAATAAAGGGGTCAAGTCTGTCGAGACCAGGAGGAACAGGGCGCAAACGCAAAGCAGGTCATCTAAAGGAACTTATAAGTGGACGACGGACTCTCCCCATTCTCTTCTGATGACAAAATGTCAAATGAAATGTTGGTGTCCATAAAGGCTTGCCATAGTTTCCTGGTTCTGGCTGTCCATGGAGCACATGAGTAGATTTCTCCTATTTCCATCCATATTGCCCTGATGAAATCCAAGGGCCCCTATTTCTGTCAGTAGTGAGCGATTGTCTGATGAACAGTCTATCAACAGTCAACAGCTTGTTCGGTCCCTTGGAGCTTCAGATTCCCAGGTAGTACTTTCCAGTTTTTCTCATCAACACGGCGTAAGGAACTATGTGAATTTGGGCAACTCATTAGAACTTAAAGGAAGTGCATTGGCCGGGAATCGAACCCGGGCCTCCCGCGTGGCAGGCGAGAATTCTACCACTGAACCACCAATGCTTACGTTGAGGTCTTCTTACCGCTCCGAAAATAAAATCAGGCGCGAGTTCGATTCCCGGGCGAGGCAAGCGCAATTTTTTGAAAGGGCCTTTATTCCTGCCAATGTCTTGATGAAATACTTACCTGCCACACTTGAGGAAAGCTGTTGTTTATGTGCGAAAAGATTTTTCATTCAAGATCGGAAGAGAAAATTCACAGGATTTCCTTGCCGTTTAATACTGAAATGGATGGCGTTGAATCATGCACGTTACCCGCCAGATCACCAGCAAGAACCAAATGAATACACTACAAAACATATGCCCCGTGTGAGGCTCGAACTCACGACCTTCAGATTATGAGACTGACGCGCTGCCTACTGCGCCAACGAGGCCCAAAAGCAACATTCCGTTGGGTGACAATGGCGGAGTCCAGCATAAAGGGGTCAAGCCAAGACCTGTTCTAGAGGTCTAAAGGTCCATACGTCAAACGCAGATGAGCTCACGCAGGGAAGAAAAGTCATCGTCCGTAGCATAGAGCAAGAAGCCTTCAAAGGGGAATCAAAGAGTCTGGCTGAAAGAGCAATTTGTTTTCATTTACAAGATGTGCATTGGCATGGACTCGAATTACCATGGCGGAGTCAGAGACTTGAACATCTCCTCGTTAGTATAGTGGTCAGTATCCCCGCCTGTCACGCGGGAGACCGGGGTTCAATTCCCCGACGGGGAGTGCACGCACACATTTTGTTGTTGCGGTTAACAGCCATGCAGTACAGACGTTCAGAGAAAGAATGCCCCTGAACCACCTATGCTGGAGAATATATTTTTTGACAACTGTAAAGACTGTCTGTCGAGACCAGGAGGAACAGGGCGCAAACGCAAAGCAGGTCATCTAAAGGAACTTATAAGTGGACGACAGACTCTCCCCATTCTCTTCTGAGGACAAAATGTCAAATGAAATGTTGCTGTCCATAAAGGCTTGTTATAGTTTCCTGGTTCTGGCTGTCTATGGAGCACATGAGTTGATTTTTCCTCTTTCCATCTATATTGCCCTGATGAAATCCAAGGGCCCTTATTTCTGTCAGACTTGCCATAGTTTCCTGGTTCTGGCTGTCCATGGAGCACATGAGTACATTTTTCCTCTTTCCATCCACATTGCCCTGATGAAATCCAAAGGCCCTTATTTCTGTCAGTAGTGAGCGATTGTCTGATGAACAGTCTATCAACAGTCAACAGCTTGTTTGATCCCTTGGAGCTTCAGATTCCCAGGTAGTACTTTCCAGTTTCTCTCATCAACACGGTGTAAGGAACTATGTGAATTTGGGCAACTCATGTTTCACAGGATTTCCTTGCCATTTAATACTGAAATGGATGGCGTTGAATCATGCACGTTACCCGCCAGATCACCAGCAAGAACCAAATGAATACACATGCCCCGTGTGAGGCTCAAACTCACGACCTTCAGATTATGAGACTGACGCGCTGCCTACTGCACCAACGAGGCACAAAAGCAACATTCCGTTGGGTGACAATGGCAGAGTCCACAATAAAGGGGTCAAGTCTGTCGAGACCAGGAGGAACAGGGCGCAAACGCAAAGCAGGTCATCTAAAGGAACTTATAAGTGGACGACGGACTCTCCCCATTCTCTTCTGATGACAAAATGTCAAATGAAATGTTGGTGTCCATAAAGGCTTGCCATAGTTTCCTGGTTCTGGCTGTCCATGGAGCACATGAGTAGATTTCTCCTATTTCCATCCATATTGCCCTGATGAAATCCAAGGGCCCCTATTTCTGTCAGTAGTGAGCGATTGTCTGATGAACAGTCTATCAACAGTCAACAGCTTGTTCGGTCCCTTGGAGCTTCAGATTCCCAGGTAGTACTTTCCAGTTTTTCTCATCAACACGGCGTAAGGAACTATGTGAATTTGGGCAACTCATTAGAACTTAAAGGAAGTGCATTGGCCGGGAATCGAACCCGGGCCTCCCGCGTGGCAGGCGAGAATTCTACCACTGAACCACCACACTTGAGGAAAGCTGTTGTTTATGTGCGAAAAGGTTTTTCATTCAAGATCGGAAGAGAAAATTCACAGGATTTCCTTGCCGTTTAATACTGAAATGGATGGCGTTGAATCATGCACGTTACCCGCCAGATCACCAGCAAGAACCAAATGAATACACTACAAAACATATGCCCCGTGTGAGGCTCGAACTCACGACCTTCAGATTATGAGACTGACGCGCTGCCTACTGCGCCAACGAGGCCCAAAAGCAACATTCCGTTGGGTGACAATGGCGGAGTCCAGCATAAAGGGGTCAAGCCAAGACCTGTTCTAGAGGTCTAAAGGTCCATACGTCAAACGCAGATGAGCTCACGCAGGGAAGAAAAGTCATCGTCCGTAGCATAGAGCAAGAAGCCTTCAAAGGGGAATCAAAGAGTCTGGCTGAAAGAGCAATTTGTTTTCATTTACAAGATGTGCATTGGCATGGACTCGAATTACCACGGCGGAGTCAAGAGACTTGAACATCTCCTCGTTAGTATAGTGGTCAGTATCCCCGCCTGTCACGCGGGAGACCGGGGTTCAATTCCCCGACGGGGAGTGCACGCACACATTTTGTTGTTGCGGTTAACAGCCATGCAGTACAGACGTTCAGAGAAAGAATGCCCCTGAACCACCTATGCTGGAGAATATATTTTTGACAACTGTAAAGACTGTCTGTCGAGACCAGGAGGAACAGGGCGCAAACGCAAAGCAGGTCATCTAAAGGAACTTATAAGTGGACGACAGACTCTCCCCATTCTCTTCTGAGGACAAAATGTCAAATGAAATGTTGCTGTCCATAAAGGCTTGTTATAGTTTCCTGGTTCTGGCTGTCTATGGAGCACATGAGTTGATTTTTCCTCTTTCCATCTATATTGCCCTGATGAAATCCAAGGGCCCTTATTTCTGTCAGACTTGCCATAGTTTCCTGGTTCTGGCTGTCCATGGAGCACATGAGTACATTTTTCCTCTTTCCATCCACATTGCCCTGATGAAATCCAAAGGCCCTTATTTCTGTCAGTAGTGAGCGATTGTCTGATGAACAGTCTATCAACAGTCAACAGCTTGTTTGATCCCTTGGAGCTTCAGATTCCCAGGTAGTACTTTCCAGTTTCTCTCATCAACACGGTGTAAGGAACTATGTGAATTTGGGCAACTCATTGTTCACAGGATTTCCTTGCCATTTAATACTGAAATGGATGGCGTTGAATCATGCACGTTACCCGCCAGATCACCAGCAAGAACCAAATCAATACACATGCCCCGTGTGAGGCTCGAACTCACGACCTTCAGATTATGAGACTGACGCGCTGCCTACTGCGCCAACGAGGCCCAAAAGCAACATTCCGTTGGGTGACAATGGCGGAGTCCAGCATAAAGGGGTCAAGCCAAGACCTGTTCTAGAGGTCTAAAGGTCCATACGTCAGACGCAGATGAGCTCAAGTTCCTTTTTTTGAATTCCCCGACGGGGAGTGCACGCACACATTTTGTTGTTGCGGTTAACAGCCATGCAGTACAGACGTTCAGAGAAAGAATGCCCCTGAACCACCTATGCTGGAGAATATATTTTTTGACAACTGTAAAGACTGTCTGTCGAGACCAGGAGGAACAGGGCGCAAACGCAAAGCAGGTCATCTAAAGGAACTTATAAGTGGACGACAGACTCTCCCCATTCTCTTCTGAGGACAAAATGTCAAATGAAATGTTGCTGTCCATAAAGGCTTGTTATAGTTTCCTGGTTCTGGCTGTCTATGGAGCACATGAGTTGATTTTTCCTCTTTCCATCTATATTGCCCTGATGAAATCCAAGGGCCCTTATTTCTGTCAGACTTGCCATAGTTTCCTGGTTCTGGCGTCCATGGAGCACATGAGTACATTTTTCCTCTTTCCATCCACATTGCCCTGATGAAATCCAAAGGCCCTTATTTCTGTCAGTAGTGAGCGATTGTCTGATGAACAGTCTATCAACAGTCAACAGCTTGTTTGATCCCTTGGAGCTTCAGATTCCCAGGTAGTACTTTCCAGTTTCTCTCATCAACACGGTGTAAGGAACTATGTGAATTTGGGCAACTCATTGTTCACAGGATTTCCTTGCCATTTAATACTGAAATGGATGGCGTTGAATCATGCACGTTACCCGCCAGATCACCAGCAAGAACCAAATGAATACACATGCCCCGTGTGAGGCTCAAACTGACGACCTTCAGATTATGAGACTGACGCGCTGCCTACTGCACCAACGAGGCACAAAAGCAACATTCCGTTGGGTGACAATGCAGAGTCCACAATAAAGGGTTCAATCTGTCGAGACCAGGAGGAACAGGGCGCAAACGCAAAGCAGGTCATCTAAAGGAACTTATAAGTGGACGACGGACTCTCCCCATTCTCTTTGATGACAAAATGTCAATGAAATGTTGTGTCCATAAAGGCTTGCCATAGTTTCCTGGTTTGGCTGTCCATGGAGCACATGAGTAGATTTCTCCTATTTCCATCCATATTGCCCTGATGAAATCCAAGGGCCCCTATTTCTGTCAGTAGTGAGCGATTGTCTGATGAACAGTCTATCAACAGTCAACAGCTTGTTCGGTCCTTGGAGCTTCAGATTCCCAGGTAGTACTTTCAGTTTTTCTCATCAACACGGCGTAAGGAACTATGTGAATTTGGGCAACTCATTAGAACTTAAAGGAAGTGCATTGGCCGGGAATCGAACCCGGGCCTCCCGCGTGGCAGGCGAGAATTCTACCACTGAACCACCAATGCTTACGTGAGGTCTCTTACCGCTCCGAAAATAAAATCAGGTGCGCGAGTTCGATTCCCGGGCGAGGCAAGCGCAATTTTTGAAAGGGCCTTTATTCCTGCCAATGTCTTGATGAAATACTTACCTGCACACTTGAGGAAAGCTGTTGTTTATGTGCGAAAAGATTTTTCATTCAAGATCGGAAGAGAAAATTCACAGGATTTCCTTGCCGTTTAATACTGAAATGGATGGCGTTGAATCATGCACGTTACCCGCCAGATCACAGCAAAACCAAATGAATACACTACAAAACATATGCCCGTGTGAGGCTCGAACTCACGACCTTCAGATTATGAGACTGACGCGCTGCCTACTGCGCCAACGAGGCCCAAAAGCAACATTCGTTGGGTGACAATGGCGGAGTCCAGCATAAAGGGGTCAAGCCAAGACCTGTCTAGAGGTCTAAAGGTCCATACGTCAAACGCAGATGAGCTCACGCAGGGAAGAAAAGTCATCGTCCGTAGCATAGAGCAAGAAGCCTTCAAAGGGAATCAAAGAGTCTGGCTGAAAGAGCAATTTGTTTCATTTACAAGATGTGCATTGGCATGGACTCGAATTACCACGGCGGAGTCAAGAGCTTGAAACATCTCCTCGTTAGTATAGTGGTCAGTATCCCGCCTGTCACGCGGGAGACCGGGGTTCAATTCCCCGACGGGGAGTGCACGCACACATTTTGTTGTTGCGGTTAACAGCCATGCAGTACAGACGTTCAGAGAAAGAATGCCCCTGAACCACCTATGCTGGAGAATATATTTTTGACAACTGTAAAGACTGTCTGTCGAGACCAGGAGGAACAGGCGCAAACGCAAAGCAGGTCATCTAAAGGAACTTATAAGTGGACGACATACTCTCTCCATTCTCTTCTGAGGACAAAATGTCAAATGAAATGTTGCTGTCCATAAAGGCTTGTTATAGTTTCCTGGTTCTGGCTGTCTATGAGCACATGAGTTGATTTTCCTCTTTCCATCTATATTGCCCTGATGAAATCCAAGGGCCCTTATTTCTGTCAGACTTGCATAGTTTCCTGGTTCTGGCTGTCCATGGAGCACATGAGTACATTTTCCTCTTTCCATCCACATTGCCCTGATGAAATCCAAAGGCCCTTATTTCTGTCAGTAGTGAGCGATTGTCTGATGAACAGTCTATCAACAGTCAACAGCTTGTTTGATCCCTTGGAGCTTCAGATTCCCAGGTAGTACTTTCCAGTTTCTCTCATCAACACGGTGTAAGGAACTATGTGAATTTGGGCAACTCATTGTTCACAGGATTTCCTTGCCATTTAATACTGAAATGGATGGCGTTGAATCATGCACGTTACCCGCCAGATCACCAGCAAGAACCAAATGAATACACATGCCCCGTGTGAGGCTCAAACTGACGACCTTCAGATTATGAGACTGACGCGCTGCCTACTGCACCAACGAGGCACAAAAGCAACATTCCGTTGGGTGACAATGGCAGAGTCCACAATAAAGGGGTCAAGTCTGTCGAGACCAGGAGGAACAGGGCGCAAACGCAAAGCAGGTCATCTAAAGGAACTTATAAGTGGACGACGGACTCTCCCCATTCTCTTCTGATGACAAAATGTCAAATGAAATGTTGGTGTCCATAAAGGCTTGCCATAGTTTCCTGGTTCTGGCTGTCCATGGAGCACATGAGTAGATTTCTCCTATTTCCATCCATATTGCCCTGATGAAATCCAAGGGCCCCTATTTCTGTCAGTAGTGAGCGATTGTCTGATGAACAGTCTATCAACAGTCAACAGCTTGTTCGGTCCCTTGGAGCTTCAGATTCCCAGGTAGTACTTTCCAGTTTTTCTCATCAACACGGCGTAAGGAACTATGTGAATTTGGGCAACTCATTAGAACTTAAAGGAAGTGCATTGGCCGGGAATCGAACCCGGGCCTCCCGCGTGGCAGGCGAGAATTCTACCACTGAACCACCAATGCTTACGTTGAGGTCTTCTTACCGCTCCGAAAATAAAATCAGGCGCGAGTTCGATTCCCGGGCGAGGCAAGCGCAATTTTTTGAAAGGGCCTTTATTCCTGCCAATGTCTTGATGAAATACTTACCTGCCACACTTGAGGAAAGCTGTTGTTTATGTGCGAAAAGATTTTTCATTCAAGATCGGAAGAGAAAATTCACAGGATTTCCTTGCCGTTTAATACTGAAATGGATGGCGTTGAATCATGCACGTTACCCGCCAGATCACCAGCAAGAACCAAATGAATACACTACAAAACATATGCCCCGTGTGAGGCTCGAACTCACGACCTTCAGATTATGAGACTGACGCGCTGCCTACTGCGCCAACGAGGCCCAAAAGCAACATTCCGTTGGGTGACAATGGCGGAGTCCAGCATAAAGGGGTCAAGCCAAGACCTGTTCTAGAGGTCTAAAGGTCCATACGTCAAACGCAGATGAGCTCACGCAGGGAAGAAAAGTCATCGTCCGTAGCATAGAGCAAGAAGCCTTCAAAGGGGAATCAAAGAGTCTGGCTGAAAGAGCAATTTGTTTTCATTTACAAGATGTGCATTGGCATGGACTCGAATTACCACGGCGGAGTCAGGAGACTTGAACATCTCCTCGTTAGTATAGTGGTCAGTATCCCCGCCTGTCACGCGGGAGACCGGGGTTCAATTCCCCGACGGGGAGTGCACGCACACATTTTGTTGTTGCGGTTAACAGCCATGCAGTACAGACGTTCAGAGAAAGAATGCCCCTGAACCACCTATGCTGGAGAATATATTTTTTGACAACTGTAAAGACTGTCTGTCGAGACCAGGAGGAACAGGGCGCAAACGCAAAGCAGGTCATCTAAAGGAACTTATAAGTGGACGACATACTCTCCCATTCTCTTCTGAGGACAAAATGTCAAATGAAATGTTGCTGTCCATAAAGGCTTGTTATAGTTTCCTGGTTCTGGCTGTCTATGGAGCACATGAGTTGATTTTTCCTCTTTCCATCTATATTGCCCTGATGAAATCCAAGGGCCCTTATTTCTGTCAGACTTGCCATAGTTTCCTGGTTCTGGCTGTCCATGGAGCACATGAGTACATTTTTCCTCTTTCCATCCACATTGCCCTGATGAAATCCAAAGGCCCTTATTTCTGTCAGTAGTGAGCGATTGTCTGATGAACAGTCTATCAACAGTCAACAGCTTGTTTGATCCCTTGGAGCTTCAGATTCCCAGGTAGTACTTTCCAGTTTCTCTCATCAACACGGTGTAAGGAACTATGTGAATTTGGGCAACTCATGTTTCACAGGATTTCCTTGCCATTTAATACTGAAATGGATGGCGTTGAATCATGCACGTTACCCGCCAGATCACCAGCAAGAACCAAATGAATACACATGCCCCGTGTGAGGCTCAAACTCACGACCTTCAGATTATGAGACTGACGCGCTGCCTACTGCACCAACGAGGCACAAAAGCAACATTCCGTTGGGTGACAATGGCAGAGTCCACAATAAAGGGGTCAAGTCTGTCGAGACCAGGAGGAACAGGGCGCAAACGCAAAGCAGGTCATCTAAAGGAACTTATAAGTGGACGACGGACTCTCCCCATTCTCTTCTGATGACAAAATGTCAAATGAAATGTTGGTGTCCATAAAGGCTTGCCATAGTTTCCTGGTTCTGGCTGTCCATGGAGCACATGAGTAGATTTCTCCTATTTCCATCCATATTGCCCTGATGAAATCCAAGGGCCCCTATTTCTGTCAGTAGTGAGCGATTGTCTGATGAACAGTCTATCAACAGTCAACAGCTTGTTCGATCCCTTGGAGCTTCAGATTCCCAGGTAGTACTTTCCAGTTTCTCTCATCAACACGGTGTAAGGAACTATGTGAATTTGGGCAACTCATTGTTCACAGGATTTCCTTGCCATTTAATACTGAAATGGATGGCGTTGAATCATGCACGTTACCCGCCAGATCACCAGCAAGAACCAAATGAATACACATGCCCCGTGTGAGGCTCAAACTGACGACCTTCAGATTATGAGACTGACGCGCTGCCTACTGCACCAACGAGGCACAAAAGCAACATTCCGTTGGGTGACAATGGCAGAGTCCACAATAAAGGGGTCAAGTCTGTCGAGACCAGGAGGAACAGGGCGCAAACGCAAAGCAGGTCATCTAAAGGAACTTATAAGTGGACGACGGACTCTCCCCATTCTCTTCTGAGACAAAATGTCAAATGAAATGTTGGTGTCCATAAAGGCTTGCCATAGTTTCCTGGTTCTGGCTGTCCATGGAGCACATGAGTTGATTTTCCTCTTTCCATCCATATATTGCCCTGATGAAATCCAAGGGCCCTTATTTCTGTCAGACTTGCCATAGCCTGTTCGGCTGTCCATGGAGCACATGAGTACATTTTCTCTCCATCCACATTGCCCTGATGAAATCCAAAGGCCCTATTTCTGTCAGTAGTGAGCGATTGTCTGATGAACAGTCTATCAACAGTCAACAGCTTGTTTGATCCCTTGGAGCTTCAGATTCCCAGGTAGTACTTTCCAGTTTCTCTCATCAACACGGTGTAAGGAACTATGTGAATTTGGGCAACTCATTGTTCACAGGATTTCCTTGCCATTTAATACTGAAATGGATGGCGTTGAATCATGCACGTTACCCGCCAGATCACCAGCAAGAACCAAATGAATACACATGCCCCGTGTGAGGCTCAAACTGACGACCTTCAGATTATGAGACTGACGCGCTGCCTACTGCACCAACGAGGCACAAAAGCAACATTCCGTTGGGTGACAATGGCAGAGTCCACAATAAAGGGGTCAAGTCTGTCGAGACCAGGAGGAACAGGGCGCAAACGCAAAGCAGGTCATCTAAAGGAACTTATAAGTGGACGACGACTCTCCCCATTCTCTTCTGATGACAAAATGTCAAATGAAATGTTGGTGTCCATAAAGGCTTGCCATAGTTTCCTGGTTCTGGCTGTCCATGGAGCACATGAGTAGATTTCTCCTATTTCCATCCATATTGCCCTGATGAAATCCAAGGGCCCCTATTTCTGTCAGTAGTGAGCGATTGTCTGATGAACAGTCTATCAACAGTCAACAGCTTGTTCGGTCCCTTGGAGCTTCAGATTCCCAGGTAGTACTTTCCAGTTTCTCTCATCAACACGGTGTAAGGAACTATGTGAATTTGGGCAACTCATTGTTCACAGGATTTCCTTGCCATTTAATACTGAAATGGATGGCGTTGAATCATGCACGTTACCCGCCAGATCACCAGCAAGAACCAAATGAATACACATGCCCCGTGTGAGGCTCAAACTGACGACCTTCAGATTATGAGACTGACGCGCTGCCTACTGCACCAACGAGGCACAAAAGCAACATTCCGTTGGGTGACAATGGCAGAGTCCACAATAAAGGGGTCAAGTCTGTCGAGACCAGGAGGAACAGGGCGCAAACGCAAAGCAGGTCATCTAAAGGAACTTATAAGTGGACGACGGACTCTCCCCATTCTCTTCTGATGACAAAATGTCAAATGAAATGTTGGTGTCCATAAAGGCTTGCCATAGTTTCCTGGTTCTGGCTGTCCATGGAGCACATGAGTAGATTTCTCCTATTTCCATCCATATTGCCCTGATGAAATCCAAGGGCCCCTATTTCTGTCAGTAGTGAGCGATTGTCTGATGAACAGTCTATCAACAGTCAACAGCTTGTTCGGTCCCTTGGAGCTTCAGATTCCCAGGTAGTACTTTCCAGTTTTTCTCATCAACACGGCGTAAGGAACTATGTGAATTTGGGCAACTCATTAGAACTTAAAGGAAGTGCATTGGCCGGGAATCGAACCCGGGCCTCCCGCGTGGCAGGCGAGAATTCTACCACTGAACCACCAATGCTTACGTTGAGGTCTTCTTACCGCTCCGAAAATAAAATCAGGCGCGAGTTCGATTCCCGGGCGAGGCAAGCGCAATTTTTTGAAAGGGCCTTTATTCCTGCCAATGTCTTGATGAAATACTTACCTGCCACACTTGAGGAAAGCTGTTGTTTATGTGCGAAAAGATTTTTCATTCAAGATCGGAAGAGAAAATTCACAGGATTTCCTTGCCGTTTAATACTGAAATGGATGGCGTTGAATCATGCACGTTACCCGCCAGATCACCAGCAAGAACCAAATGAATACACTACAAAACATATGCCCCGTGTGAGGCTCGAACTCACGACCTTCAGATTATGAGACTGACGCGCTGCCTACTGCGCCAACGAGGCCCAAAAGCAACATTCCGTTGGGTGACAATGGCGGAGTCCAGCATAAAGGGGTCAAGCCAAGACCTGTTCTAGAGGTCTAAAGGTCCATACGTCAAACGCAGATGAGCTCACGCAGGGAAGAAAAGTCATCGTCCGTAGCATAGAGCAAGAAGCCTTCAAAGGGGAATCAAAGAGTCTGGCTGAAAGAGCAATTTGTTTTCATTTACAAGATGTGCATTGGCATGGACTCGAATTACCACGGCGGAGTCAGGAGACTTGAACATCTCCTCGTTAGTATAGTGGTCAGTATCCCCGCCTGTCACGCGGGAGACCGGGGTTCAATTCCCCGACGGGGAGTGCACGCACACATTTTGTTGTTGCGGTTAACAGCCATGCAGTACAGACGTTCAGAGAAAGAATGCCCCTGAACCACCTATGCTGGAGAATATATTTTTTGACAACTGTAAAGACTGTCTGTCGAGACCAGGAGGAACAGGGCGCAAACGCAAAGCAGGTCATCTAAAGGAACTTATAAGTGGACGACATCTCTCCCATTCTCTTCTGAGGACAAAATGTCAAATGAAATGTTGCTGTCCATAAAGGCTTGTTATAGTTTCCTGGTTCTGGCTGTCTATGGAGCACATGAGTTGATTTTCCTCTTTCCATCTATATTGCCCTGATGAAATCCAAGGGCCCTTATTTCTGTCAGACTTGCCATAGTTTGGTTCTGGCTGTCCATGGAGCACATGAGTACATTTTTCCTCTTTCCATCCACATTGCCCTGATGAAATCCAAAGGCCCTTATTTCTGTCAGTAGTGAGCGATTGTCTGATGAACAGTCTATCAACAGTCAACAGCTTGTTTGATCCCTTGGAGCTTCAGATTCCCAGGTAGTACTTTCCAGTTTCTCTCATCAACACGGTGTAAGGAACTATGTGAATTTGGGCAACTCATTGTTCACAGGATTTCCTTGCCATTTAATACTGAAATGGATGGCGTTGAATCATGCACGTTACCCGCCAGATCACCAGCAAGAACCAAATGAATACACATGCCCCGTGTGAGGCTCAAACTGACGACCTTCAGATTATGAGACTGACGCGCTGCCTACTGCACCAACGAGGCACAAAAGCAACATTCCGTTGGGTGACAATGGCAGAGTCCACAATAAAGGGGTCAAGTCTGTCGAGACCAGGAGGAACAGGGCGCAAACGCAAAGCAGGTCATCTAAAGGAACTTATAAGTGGACGACGGACTCTCCCCATTCTCTTCTGATGACAAAATGTCAAATGAAATGTTGGTGTCCATAAAGGCTTGCCATAGTTTCCTGGTTCTGGCTGTCCATGGAGCACATGAGTAGATTTCTCCTATTTCCATCCATATTGCCCTGATGAAATCCAAGGGCCCCTATTTCTGTCAGTAGTGAGCGATTGTCTGATGAACAGTCTATCAACAGTCAACAGCTTGTTCGGTCCCTTGGAGCTTCAGATTCCCAGGTAGTACTTTCCAGTTTTTCTCATCAACACGGCGTAAGGAACTATGTGAATTTGGGCAACTCATTAGAACTTAAAGGAAGTGCATTGGCCGGGAATCGAACCCGGGCCTCCCGCGTGGCAGGCGAGAATTCTACCACTGAACCACCAATGCTTACGTTGAGGTCTTCTTACCGCTCCGAAAATAAAATCAGGCGCGAGTTCGATTCCCGGGCGAGGCAAGCGCAATTTTTTGAAAGGGCCTTTATTCCTGCCAATGTCTTGATGAAATACTTACCTGCCACACTTGAGGAAAGCTGTTGTTTATGTGCGAAAAGATTTTTCATTCAAGATCGGAAGAGAAAATTCACAGGATTTCCTTGCCGTTTAATACTGAAATGGATGGCGTTGAATCATGCACGTTACCCGCCAGATCACCAGCAAGAACCAAATGAATACACTACAAAACATATGCCCCGTGTGAGGCTCGAACTCACGACCTTCAGATTATGAGACTGACGCGCTGCCTACTGCGCCAACGAGGCCCAAAAGCAACATTCCGTTGGGTGACAATGGCGGAGTCCAGCATAAAGGGGTCAAGCCAAGACCTGTTCTAGAGGTCTAAAGGTCCATACGTCAAACGCAGATGAGCTCACGCAGGGAAGAAAAGTCATCGTCCGTAGCATAGAGCAAGAAGCCTTCAAAGGGGAATCAAAGAGTCTGGCTGAAAGAGCAATTTGTTTTCATTTACAAGATGTGCATTGGCATGGACTCGAATTACCACGGCGGAGTCAGGAGACTTGAACATCTCCTCGTTAGTATAGTGGTCAGTATCCCCGCCTGTCACGCGGGAGACCGGGGTTCAATTCCCCGACGGGGAGTGCACGCACACATTTTGTTGTTGCGGTTAACAGCCATGCAGTACAGACGTTCAGAGAAAGAATGCCCCTGAACCACCTATGCTGGAGAATATATTTTTTGACAACTGTAAAGACTGTCTGTCGAGACCAGGAGGAACAGGGCGCAAACGCAAAGCAGGTCATCTAAAGGAACTTATAAGTGGACGACATACTCTCTCCATTCTCTTCTGAGGACAAAATGTCAAATGAAATGTTGCTGTCCATAAAGGCTTGTTATAGTTTCCTGGTTCTGGCTGTCTATGGAGCACATGAGTTGATTTTTCCTCTTTCCATCTATATTGCCCTGATGAAATCCAAGGGCCCTTATTTCTGTCAGACTTGCCATAGTTTCCTGGTTCTGGCTGTCCATGGAGCACATGAGTACATTTTTCCTCTTTCCATCCACATTGCCCTGATGAAATCCAAAGGCCCTTATTTCTGTCAGTAGTGAGCGATTGTCTGATGAACAGTCTATCAACAGTCAACAGCTTGTTTGATCCCTTGGAGCTTCAGATTCCCAGGTAGTACTTTCCAGTTTCTCTCATCAACACGGTGTAAGGAACTATGTGAATTTGGGCAACTCATGTTTCACAGGATTTCCTTGCCATTTAATACTGAAATGGATGGCGTTGAATCATGCACGTTACCCGCCAGATCACCAGCAAGAACCAAATGAATACACATGCCCCGTGTGAGGCTCAAACTCACGACCTTCAGATTATGAGACTGACGCGCTGCCTACTGCACCAACGAGGCACAAAAGCAACATTCCGTTGGGTGACAATGGCAGAGTCCACAATAAAGGGGTCAAGTCTGTCGAGACCAGGAGGAACAGGGCGCAAACGCAAAGCAGGTCATCTAAAGGAACTTATAAGTGGACGACGGACTCTCCCCATTCTCTTCTGATGACAAAATGTCAAATGAAATGTTGGTGTCCATAAAGGCTTGCCATAGTTTCCTGGTTCTGGCTGTCCATGGAGCACATGAGTAGATTTCTCCTATTTCCATCCATATTGCCCTGATGAAATCCAAGGGCCCCTATTTCTGTCAGTAGTGAGCGATTGTCTGATGAACAGTCTATCAACAGTCAACAGCTTGTTCGATCCCTTGGAGCTTCAGATTCCCAGGTAGTACTTTCCAGTTTCTCTCATCAACACGGTGTAAGGAACTATGTGAATTTGGGCAACTCATTGTTCACAGGATTTCCTTGCCATTTAATACTGAAATGGATGGCGTTGAATCATGCACGTTACCCGCCAGATCACCAGCAAGAACCAAATGAATACACATGCCCCGTGTGAGGCTCAAACTGACGACCTTCAGATTATGAGACTGACGCGCTGCCTACTGCACCAACGAGGCACAAAAGCAACATTCCGTTGGGTGACAATGGCAGAGTCCACAATAAAGGGGTCAAGTCTGTCGAGACCAGGAGGAACAGGGCGCAAACGCAAAGCAGGTCATCTAAAGGAACTTATAAGTGGACGACAACTCTCCCCATTCTCTTCTGAGGACAAAATGTCAAATGAAATGTTGGTGTCCATAAAGGCTTGCCATAGTTTCCTGGTTCTGGCTGTCCATGGAGCACATGAGTTGATTTTTCCTCTTTCCATCTATATTGCCCTGATGAAATCCAAGGGCCCTTATTTCTGTCAGACTTGCCATAGTTTCCTGGTTCTGGCTGTCCATGGAGCACATGAGTACATTTTTCCTCTTTCCATCCACATTGCCCTGATGAAATCCAAAGGCCCTTATTTCTGTCAGTAGTGAGCGATTGTCTGATGAACAGTCTATCAACAGTCAACAGCTTGTTTGATCCCTTGGAGCTTCAGATTCCCAGGTAGTACTTTCCAGTTTCTCTCATCAACACGGTGTAAGGAACTATGTGAATTTGGGCAACTCATTGTTCACAGGATTTCCTTGCCATTTAATACTGAAATGGATGGCGTTGAATCATGCACGTTACCCGCCAGATCACCAGCAAGAACCAAATGAATACACATGCCCCGTGTGAGGCTCAAACTGACGACCTTCAGATTATGAGACTGACGCGCTGCCTACTGCACCAACGAGGCACAAAAGCAACATTCCGTTGGGTGACAATGGCAGAGTCCACAATAAAGGGGTCAAGTCTGTCGAGACCAGGAGGAACAGGGCGCAAACGCAAAGCAGGTCATCTAAAGGAACTTATAAGTGGACGACGGACTCTCCCCATTCTCTTCTGATGACAAAATGTCAAATGAAATGTTGGTGTCCATAAAGGCTTGCCATAGTTTCCTGGTTCTGGCTGTCCATGGAGCACATGAGTAGATTTCTCCTATTTCCATCCATATTGCCCTGATGAAATCCAAGGGCCCCTATTTCTGTCAGTAGTGAGCGATTGTCTGATGAACAGTCTATCAACAGTCAACAGCTTGTTCGGTCCCTTGGAGCTTCAGATTCCCAGGTAGTACTTTCCAGTTTTTCTCATCAACACGGCGTAAGGAACTATGTGAATTTGGGCAACTCATTAGAACTTAAAGGAAGTGCATTGGCCGGGAATCGAACCCGGGCCTCCCGCGTGGCAGGCGAGAATTCTACCACTGAACCACCAATGCTTACGTTGAGGTCTTCTTACCGCTCCGAAAATAAAATCAGGCGCGAGTTCGATTCCCGGGCGAGGCAAGCGCAATTTTTTGAAAGGGCCTTTATTCCTGCCAATGTCTTGATGAAATACTTACCTGCCACACTTGAGGAAAGCTGTTGTTTATGTGCGAAAAGATTTTTCATTCAAGATCGGAAGAGAAAATTCACAGGATTTCCTTGCCGTTTAATACTGAAATGGATGGCGTTGAATCATGCACGTTACCCGCCAGATCACCAGCAAGAACCAAATGAATACACTACAAAACATATGCCCCGTGTGAGGCTCGAACTCACGACCTTCAGATTATGAGACTGACGCGCTGCCTACTGCGCCAACGAGGCCCAAAAGCAACATTCCGTTGGGTGACAATGGCGGAGTCCAGCATAAAGGGGTCAAGCCAAGACCTGTTCTAGAGGTCTAAAGGTCCATACGTCAAACGCAGATGAGCTCACGCAGGGAAGAAAAGTCATCGTCCGTAGCATAGAGCAAGAAGCCTTCAAAGGGGAATCAAAGAGTCTGGCTGAAAGAGCAATTTGTTTTCATTTACAAGATGTGCATTGGCATGGACTCGAATTACCATGGCGGAGTCAGAGACTTGAACATCTCCTCGTTAGTATAGTGGTCAGTATCCCCGCCTGTCACGCGGGAGACCGGGGTTCAATTCCCCGACGGGGAGTGCACGCACACATTTTGTTGTTGCGGTTAACAGCCATGCAGTACAGACGTTCAGAGAAAGAATGCCCCTGAACCACCTATGCTGGAGAATATATTTTTTGACAACTGTAAAGACTGTCTGTCGAGACCAGGAGGAACAGGGCGCAAACGCAAAGCAGGTCATCTAAAGGAACTTATAAGTGGACGACACTCTCCCATTCTCTTCTGAGGACAAAATGTCAAATGAAATGTTGCTGTCCATAAAGGCTTGTTATAGTTTCCTGGTTCTGGCTGTCTATGGAGCACATGAGTTGATTTTTCCTCTTTCCATCTATATTGCCCTGATGAAATCCAAGGGCCCTTATTTCTGTCAGACTTGCCATAGTTTCCTGGTTCTGGCTGTCCATGGAGCACATGAGTACATTTTTCCTCTTTCCATCCACATTGCCCTGATGAAATCCAAAGGCCCTTATTTCTGTCAGTAGTGAGCGATTGTCTGATGAACAGTCTATCAACAGTCAACAGCTTGTTTGATCCCTTGGAGCTTCAGATTCCCAGGTAGTACTTTCCAGTTTCTCTCATCAACACGGTGTAAGGAACTATGTGAATTTGGGCAACTCATGTTTCACAGGATTTCCTTGCCATTTAATACTGAAATGGATGGCGTTGAATCATGCACGTTACCCGCCAGATCACCAGCAAGAACCAAATGAATACACATGCCCCGTGTGAGGCTCAAACTCACGACCTTCAGATTATGAGACTGACGCGCTGCCTACTGCACCAACGAGGCACAAAAGCAACATTCCGTTGGGTGACAATGGCAGAGTCCACAATAAAGGGGTCAAGTCTGTCGAGACCAGGAGGAACAGGGCGCAAACGCAAAGCAGGTCATCTAAAGGAACTTATAAGTGGACGACGGACTCTCCCCATTCTCTTCTGATGACAAAATGTCAAATGAAATGTTGGTGTCCATAAAGGCTTGCCATAGTTTCCTGGTTCTGGCTGTCCATGGAGCACATGAGTAGATTTCTCCTATTTCCATCCATATTGCCCTGATGAAATCCAAGGGCCCCTATTTCTGTCAGTAGTGAGCGATTGTCTGATGAACAGTCTATCAACAGTCAACAGCTTGTTCGGTCCCTTGGAGCTTCAGATTCCCAGGTAGTACTTTCCAGTTTTTCTCATCAACACGGCGTAAGGAACTATGTGAATTTGGGCAACTCATTAGAACTTAAAGGAAGTGCATTGGCCGGGAATCGAACCCGGGCCTCCCGCGTGGCAGGCGAGAATTCTACCACTGAACCACCACACTTGAGGAAAGCTGTTGTTTATGTGCGAAAAGGTTTTTCATTCAAGATCGGAAGAGAAAATTCACAGGATTTCCTTGCCGTTTAATACTGAAATGGATGGCGTTGAATCATGCACGTTACCCGCCAGATCACCAGCAAGAACCAAATGAATACACTACAAAACATATGCCCCGTGTGAGGCTCGAACTCACGACCTTCAGATTATGAGACTGACGCGCTGCCTACTGCGCCAACGAGGCCCAAAAGCAACATTCC
Organism: Dissostichus eleginoides; assembly: GCA_031216635.1. Classification (NCBI taxonomy): domain Eukaryota; kingdom Metazoa; phylum Chordata; class Actinopteri; order Perciformes; family Nototheniidae; genus Dissostichus; species Dissostichus eleginoides. Next base: position 23,134 of record JASDAP010000046.1, read on the forward strand.
GTTGGGTGACAATGGCGGAGTCCAGCATAAAGGGGTCAAGCCAAGACCTGTTCTAGAGGTCTAAAGGTCCATACGTCAAACGCAGATGAGCTCACGCAGGGAAGAAAAGTCATCGTCCGTAGCATAGAGCAAGAAGCCTTCAAAGGGGAATCAAAGAGTCTGGCTGAAAGAGCAATTTGTTTTCATTTACAAGATGTGCATTGGCATGGACTCGAATTACCACGGCGGAGTCAAGAGACTTGAACATCTCCTCGTTAGTATAGTGGTCAGTATCCCCGCCTGTCACGCGGGAGACCGGGGTTCAATTCCCCGACGGGGAGTGCACGCACACATTTTGTTGTTGCGGTTAACAGCCATGCAGTACAGACGTTCAGAGAAAGAATGCCCCTGAACCACCTATGCTGGAGAATATATTTTTTGACAACTGTAAAGACTGTCTGTCGAGACCAGGAGGAACAGGGCGCAAACGCAAAGCAGGTCATCTAAAGGAACTTATAAGTGGACGACAGACTCTCCCCATTCTCTTCTGAGGACAAAATGTCAAATGAAATGTTGCTGTCCATAAAGGCTTGTTATAGTTTCCTGGTTCTGGCTGTCTATGGAGCACATGAGTTGATTTTTCCTCTTTCCATCTATATTGCCCTGATGAAATCCAAGGGCCCTTATTTCTGTCAGACTTGCCATAGTTTCCTGGTTCTGGCTGTCCATGGAGCACATGAGTACATTTTTCCTCTTTCCATCCACATTGCCCTGATGAAATCCAAAGGCCCTTATTTCTGTCAGTAGTGAGCGATTGTCTGATGAACAGTCTATCAACAGTCAACAGCTTGTTTGATCCCTTGGAGCTTCAGATTCCCAGGTAGTACTTTCCAGTTTCTCTCATCAACACGGTGTAAGGAACTATGTGAATTTGGGCAACTCATTGTTCACAGGATTTCCTTGCCATTTAATACTGAAATGGATGGCGTTGAATCATGCACGTTACCCGCCAGATCACCAGCAAGAACCAAATCAATACACATGCCCCGTGTGAGGCTCGAACTCACGACCTTCAGATTATGAGACTGACGCGCTGCCTACTGCGCCAACGAGGCCCAAAAGCAACATTCCGTTGGGTGACAATGGCGGAGTCCAGCATAAAGGGGTCAAGCCAAGACCTGTTCTAGAGGTCTAAAGGTCCATACGTCAGACGCAGATGAGCTCAAGTTCCTTTTTTTGAATTCCCCGACGGGGAGTGCACGCACACATTTTGTTGTTGCGGTTAACAGCCATGCAGTACAGACGTTCAGAGAAAGAATGCCCCTGAACCACCTATGCTGGAGAATATATTTTTTGACAACTGTAAAGACTGTCTGTCGAGACCAGGAGGAACAGGGCGCAAACGCAAAGCAGGTCATCTAAAGGAACTTATAAGTGGACGACAGACTCTCCCCATTCTCTTCTGAGGACAAAATGTCAAATGAAATGTTGCTGTCCATAAAGGCTTGTTATAGTTTCCTGGTTCTGGCTGTCTATGGAGCACATGAGTTGATTTTTCCTCTTTCCATCTATATTGCCCTGATGAAATCCAAGGGCCCTTATTTCTGTCAGACTTGCCATAGTTTCCTGGTTCTGGCCGTCCATGGAGCACATGAGTACATTTTTCCTCTTTCCATCCACATTGCCCTGATGAAATCCAAAGGCCCTTATTTCTGTCAGTAGTGAGCGATTGTCTGATGAACAGTCTATCAACAGTCAACAGCTTGTTTGATCCCTTGGAGCTTCAGATTCCCAGGTAGTACTTTCCAGTTTCTCTCATCAACACGGTGTAAGGAACTATGTGAATTTGGGCAACTCATTGTTCACAGGATTTCCTTGCCATTTAATACTGAAATGGATGGCGTTGAATCATGCACGTTACCCGCCAGATCACCAGCAAGAACCAAATGAATACACATGCCCCGTGTGAGGCTCAAACTGACGACCTTCAGATTATGAGACTGACGCGCTGCCTACTGCACCAACGAGGCACAAAAGCAACATTCCGTTGGGTGACAATGGCAGAGTCCACAATAAAGGGGTCAAGTCTGTCGAGACCAGGAGGAACAGGGCGCAAACGCAAAGCAGGTCATCTAAAGGAACTTATAAGTGGACGACGGACTCTCCCCATTCTCTTCTGATGACAAAATGTCAAATGAAATGTTGGTGTCCATAAAGGCTTGCCATAGTTTCCTGGTTCTGGCTGTCCATGGAGCACATGAGTAGATTTCTCCTATTTCCATCCATATTGCCCTGATGAAATCCAAGGGCCCCTATTTCTGTCAGTAGTGAGCGATTGTCTGATGAACAGTCTATCAACAGTCAACAGCTTGTTCGGTCCCTTGGAGCTTCAGATTCCCG
>JASDAP010000047.1:2500-7500 GCA_031216635.1 Dissostichus eleginoides
GCTCCAGAGGCACTTTTGTGAGAACCAGGCTGGGGGGGTCTTGAGGCACAAAATAAGGCTGACCCATAGTGCATGGTGAGCGGACACTTCACCTCCGCGTTTGCAAACAGCCGTTTTTTTTCAGAGTATGACCAAAAACCGGGTTTCCGATTTCGTGCAGACGGTAGTTTGAAATGGATGAATGAATTTTTTCGACGGAGAAGCGGAAATGAAGCCCCGGACCTTTTTCCCCTTCTCCGTTGCGACTTGCAACGGAGAAGGGGAAAAAGCGCCGAAGGGTTGAGCTTTTCATTTCCCCTTCTCCGTGGGCACTTAGTCGTTTTTTCAGAATTTTTTCAAAACTTCATTTTTGATTATTTTAAGATATAATTAACCATTTTCTTCACTTTTTTCTTCTTTCCACGGGGGGGGCGCATGGCAGGCAGCCTATGAACACCCAAATTCGGCCTGGAACCTCCAGGATGTGTGAGCTAAGCTCCATAAACTGACAGAATCACCCAGAAATGTCACTTTCCTACCCCAGAAATATATCATACAAATACATTTAATTAGTATGGGACTCCCAGGGCACATGACAGCTATTAAGAAGCGGGGAAAAAGAGCCTGGAACCTGGGTAAACAGTGTGCAGAGCCTATGGCACTCCCAGGGCACATGACAGCTATTAAGAAGCGGGGAAAAAGAGCCTGGAACCTGGGTAAACAGTCTACAGAGCCTATGGCACTCCCAGGGCACATGACAGCTATTAAAAAGCGGGGGAAAAGTGCCTGGAACCTGGGTAAACAGTGTGCAGAGCCTATGGCACTCCCAGGGCACATGACAGCTATTAAAAAGCGGGGAAAAAGTGCCTGTAACCTGGGTAAACAGTGTGCAGAGCCTATGGCACTCCCAGGGCACATGACAGCTATTAAGAAGCGGGGGAAAAGTGCCTGGAACCTGGGTAAACAGTGTGCAGAGCCTATGGCACTCCCAGGGCACATGACAGCTATTAAGAAGGGGGAAAAGTGCCTGGAACCTGGGTAAACAGTGTGCAGAGCCTATGGCACTCCCAGGGCACATGACAGCTATTAAGAAGGGGGAAAAGTGCCTGGAACCTGGGTAAACAGTGTGCAGAGCCTATGGCACTCCCAGGGCACATGACAGCTATTAAGAAGCGGGGGAAAAGTGCCTGGAACCTGGGTAAACAGTGTGCAGAGCCTATGGCACTCCCAGGGCACATGACAGCTATTAAGAAGCGGGGAAAAAGAGCCTGAATCCTGGGTAAACAGTGTGCACAGCCTATGGCACTCCCAGGGCACATGACAGCTATTAAAAAGCGGGGAAAAAGAGCCTGGAACCTGGGTAAACAGTGTGCAGAGCCTATGGCACTCCCAGGGCACATGACAGCTATTAAGAAGCGGGGAAAAAGTGCCTGTAACCTGGGTAAACAGTCTGCACAGCCTATGGCACTCCCAGGGCACATGACAGCTATTAAAAAGCGGGGAAAAAGAGCCTGGAACCTGGGTAAACAGTGTGCACAGCCTATGGCACTCCCAGGGCACATGACAGCTATTAAGAAGCGGGGAAAAAGAGCCTGGATCCTGGGTAAACAGTCTACAGAGCCTATGGCACTCCCAGGGCACATGACAGCTATTAAGAAGCGGGGAAAAAGTGCCTGTAACCTGGGTAAACAGTGTGCACAGCCTATGGCACTCCCAGGGCACATGACAGCTATTAAGAAGCGGGGGAAAAGTGCCTGGAACCTGGGTAAACAGTGTGCAGAGCCTATGGCACTCCCAGGGCACATGACAGCTATTAAAAAGCGGGGAAAAAGAGCCTGGAACCTGGGTAAACAGTGTGCACAGCCTATGGCACTCCCAGGGCACATGACAGCTATTAAGAAGCGGGGAAAAAGAGCCTGGATCCTGGGTAAACAGTGTGCACAGCCTATGGCACTCCCAGGGCACATGACAGCTATTAAAAAGCGGGGAAAAAGAGCCTGGAACCTGGGTAAACAGTGTGCAGAGCCTATGGCACTCCCAGGGCACATGACAGCTATTAAAAAGCCGGGAAAAAGTGCCTGGAACCTGGGTAAACAGTCTACAGAGCCTATGGCACTCCCAGGGCACATGACAGCTATTAAAAAGCGGGGGAAAAGTGCCTGGAACCTGGGTAAACAGTGTGCACAGCCTATGGCACTCCCAGGGCACATGACAGCTATTAAGAAGCGGGGAAAAAGAGCCTGGAACCTGGGTAAACAGTGTGCACAGCCTATGGCACTCCCAGGGCACATGACAGCTATTAAGAAGCGGGGAAAAAGAGCCTGGATCCTGGGTAAACAGTGTGCACAGCCTATGGCACTCCCAGGGCACATGACAGCTATTAAAAAGCGGGGAAAAAGTGCCTGGAACCTGGGTAAACAGTGTGCAGAGCCTATGGCACTCCCAGGGCACATGACAGCTATTAAAAAGCGGGGGAAAAGTGCCTGGAACCTGGGTAAACAGTGTGCACAGTGTGTGGGACTCCCAGGGCACATGACAGCTATTAAAAAGCCAGGAAAAAGAGCTTGGATCCTGGGTAAACAGTGTGCACAGCCTATGGCACTCCCAGGGCACATGACAGCTATTAAGAAGCGGGGAAAAAGAGCCTGGAACCTGGGTAAACAGTGTGCACAGCCTATGGCACTCCCAGGGCACATGACAGCTATTAAGAAGCGGGGGGAAAGAGCCTGGATCCTGGGTAAACAGTGTGCACAGCCTATGGCACTCCCAGGGCACATGACAGCTATTAAGAAGCGGGGGGAAAGAGCCTGGATCCTGGGTAAACAGTGTGCACAGCCTATGGCACTCCCAGGGCACATGACAGCTATTAAAAAGCGGGGAAAAAGAGCCTGGAACCTGGGTAAACAGTCTGCACAGCCTATGGCACTCCCAGGGCACATGACAGCTATTAAGAAGCGGGGAAAAAGTGCCTGGAACCTGGGTAAACAGTGTGCACAGCCTATGGCACTCCCAGGGCACATGACAGCTATTAAGAAGCGGGGGAAAGAGCCTGGATCCTGGGTAAACAGTGTGCACAGCCTATGGCACTCCCAGGGCACATGACAGCTATTAAAAAGCGGGGAAAAAGAGCCTGGAACCTGGGTAAACAGTGTGCACAGCCTATGGCACTCCCAGGGCACATGACAGCTATTAAGAAGCGGGGGGAAAGAGCCTGGATCCTGGGTAAACAGTGTGCACAGCCTATGGCACTCCCAGGGCACATGACAGCTATTAAGAAGCGGGGAAAAAGTGCCTGGAACCTGGGTAAACAGTGTGCACAGTGTGTGGGACTCCCAGGGCACATGACAGCTATTAAAAAGCCAGAAAAAAGAGCTTGGATCCTGGTTAAAATAGAGGCAGAGTGAACCCAGAGTGCAGGACCACGCAGCTGCCTTTTCAACCCAGGAAAAGGGTTTGAAAGGTGGGGAAAGTGTTCATGCAGCCCCCTAATAACGGTAATAATGATTAAAAAACATTTCTACGGCAGCGTGTATTTTAAAACTATTTTAAACCGGTTAAAAAGCACAAAGTGATTTAAGTGCAGTTCCCATGTTTCCCCACAGGAGGGCACTTCACCCCACATGAGCACAGTGCATTAACAGTAAAACATGCAATAAAAAATGGCAAATCGATGGATTTAAGGCGCAGGGAGGCTCCGCACCAGACACAGGTACATTCCCAAGTCCCCACAGTAGTGACAGCGGTGATTTAAACTAGTTTCTGCGGGGAAAAGAGTGCTAAAAGTCGGATAAAACTCTGCTAAAACTCTGATAACGGTGTGGTAAGAGTCTGATTGTTTCAGAGACCCATAGTAAGGATACAACAAACCATTTACATCTAAAAGTATCCATTAAAATTCATTTGCAGGGGAAAAAGTGCAGAGAGAAGCCTGAAAATGCCTCTCCAGGACCACGGAGAGCTCCCAGGTGCTGAAGAGGGTGGGAGACAGGCTCACAGCTCAGCCCGGAACCTTCAGCAGGCCCCCCCCTGCAGCATCCCACCCCCAGCTGCTGGGCATCGACATGGAGGTGGGCAGTCCGCCTCTCGGCACCCAAACTCGGCCCTGAGACCTCCGGCCCCTCTCTCTGAACCAGCTATGAGAAGCCAATGTACCTCCAAACCCTTTGCTTACGGCCATACCACCCTGATCACGCCCGATCTCGTCCGATCTCGGAAGCTAAGCAGGGTCGGGCCGGGTCAGTACTTGGATGGGAGACCGCCTGGGAATACCCGGTGCTGTAAGCTTTTTTTTTAAACCCAGGACAGAGACCGGGAAAATCACCTCTCTTTGGCGGCTCACAGACCACCAAAGGACGGACTAATGACCTCCAGTACGTCTCCCTAATGTGGGCACTTAGGTTATTTCACACCTCCAGGAGAGAGACCGGTAAATGCGCCTCTATTTGCCCGCTCACAGACCACCAAAGGACGGACTAATGACCTCCAGCATGTCTCCCTAATGTGGGCACTTAGGTTATTTCACACCTCCAGGAGAGAGACCGGTAAATGCGCCTCTATTTGCCCGCTCACAGACCACCAAAGGACGGACTAATGACCTCCAGCATGTCTCCCTAATGTGGGCACTTAGGTTATTTCACACCTCCAGGAGAGAGACCGGTAAATGCGCCTCTATTTGCCCGCTCACAGACCACCAAAGGACGGACTAATGACCTCCAGCATGTCTCCCTAATGTGGGCACTTAGGTTATTTCACACCTCCAGGAGAGAGACCGGTAAATGCGCCTCTATTTGCCCGCTCACAGACCACCAAAGGACGGACTAATGACCTCCAGCACGTCTCCCTAATGTGGGCACTTAGGTTATTTCACACCTCCAGGAGAGAGACCGGTAAATGCGCCTCTATTTGCCCGCTCACAGACCACCAAAGGACGGACTAATGACCTCCAGCACGTCTCCCTAATGTGGGCACTTAGGTTATTTCACACCTCCAGGAGAGAGACCGGTAAATGCGCCTCTATTTGC
>JASDAP010000047.1:17500-22500 GCA_031216635.1 Dissostichus eleginoides
TGCCTCGTGAGGCGGGTAGAGTCCCCTGTCAACTCCCCTGACATTCCTCCAGAGTCACATTTCTCAGACAAAACTTTTTTGAGAACCGGGCCAAAGGGGTGAAAATGTGAAAAAAGTGTCCGAAAATAGTGCCTCATGAGCCGGGTAGAGTCCCCTGTCAACTCCCTGACATTCCTCCAGAGTCACATTCTCAGACAAAACTTTTTTGAGAACCAGGCAAAAGGGTGAAAATGTAAAAAAAGTGTCCGAAAATAGTGTCTCGTAAGGCGGATAGAGTCCCCTGTCAACTCCCCTCACATTCCTCCAGGGTCACATTTGTCGGCAAAACTTTTTTGAGAACCAGGCAAAAGGGGTGAAAATGTAAAAAAAGTGTCCGAAAATAGTGTCTCGTAAGGCGGATAGAGTCCCCTGGCAACTCCCCTTACATGCTCCAGAGGCACTTTTGTGAGAACCAGGCTGGGGGGGTCTTGAGCACAAAATAAGGCTGACCCATAGTGCATGGTGAGCGGACACTTCACCTCCGCGTTTGCAAACAGCCGTTTTTTTTTCAGAGTATGACCAAAAACCGGGTTTCCGATTTCGTGCAGACGGTAGTTTGAAATGGATGAATGAATTTTTCGACGGAGAAGCGGAAATGAAGCCCCGGACCTTTTTCCCCTTCTCCGTTGCGACTTGCAACGGAGAAGGGGAAAAAGCGCCGAAGGGTTGAGCTTTTCATTTCCCCTTCTCCGTGGGCACTTAGTCGTTTTTTCAGAATTTTTTCAAAACTTCATTTTGATTATTTTAAGATATAATTAACCATTTTCTTCACTTTTTTCTTCTTTCCACGGGTGGGGGGCGCATGGCAGGCAGCCTATGAACACCCAAATTCGGCCTGGAACCTCCAGGATGTGTGAGCTAAGCTCCATAAACTGACAGAATCACCAGAAATGTCACTTTCCTACCCCAGAAATATATCATACAAATACATTTAATTAGTATGGGACTCCCAGGGCACATGACAGCTATTAAGAAGCGGGGAAAAAGAGCCTGGAACCTGGGTAAACAGTGTGCAGAGCCTATGGCACTCCCAGGGCACATGACAGCTATTAAGAAGCGGGGAAAAAGTGCCTGGAACCTGGGTAAACAGTCTACAGAGCCTATGGCACTCCCAGGGCACATGACAGCTATTAAAAAGCGGGGGAAAAGTGCCTGGAACCTGGGTAAACAGTGTGCAGAGCCTATGGCACTCCCAGGGCACATGACAGCTATTAAAAGCGGGGAAAAAGTGCCTGGAACCTGGGTAAACAGTGTGCAGAGCCTATGGCACTCCCAGGGCACATGACAGCTATTAAGAAGCGGGGAAAAGTGCCTGGAACCTGGGTAAACAGTGTGCAGAGCCTATGGCACTCCCAGGGCACATGACAGCTATTAAGAAGCGGGGGAAAAGTGCCTGGAACCTGGGTAAACAGTGTGCAGAGCCTATGGCACTCCCAGGGCACATGACAGCTATTAAGAAGCGGGGAAAAAGTGCCTGGAACCTGGGTAAACAGTGTGCACAGCCTATGGCACTCCCAGGGCACATGACAGCTATTAAGAAGCGGGGAAAAAGAGCCTGGAACCTGGGTAAACAGTGTGCAGAGCCTATGGCACTCCCAGGGCACATGACAGCTATTAAGAAGCGGGGAAAAAGAGCCTGAACCTGGGTAAACAGTGTGCACAGCCTATGGCACTCCCAGGGCACATGACAGCTATTAAAAGCGGGGAAAAAGAGCCTGGAACCTGGGTAAACAGTGTGCAGAGCCTATGGCACTCCCAGGGCACATGACAGCTATTAAGAAGCGGGGAAAAAGTGCCTGGAACCTGGGTAAACAGTCTGCACAGCCTATGGCACTCCCAGGGCACATGACAGCTATTAAAAGCGGGGAAAAAGAGCCTGGAACCTGGGTAAACAGTGTGCACAGCCTATGGCACTCCCAGGGCACATGACAGCTATTAAGAAGCGGGGAAAAAGAGCCTGGAACCTGGGTAAACAGTGTGCAGAGCCTATGGCACTCCCAGGGCACATGACAGCTATTAAAAGCGGGGAAAAAGAGCCTGGAACCTGGGTAAACAGTGTGCACAGCCTATGGCACTCCCAGGGCACATGACAGCTATTAAGAAGCGGGGGAAAAAGTGCCTGGAACCTGGGTAAACAGTGTGCACAGCCTATGGCACTCCCAGGGCACATGACAGCTATTAAAAGCGGGGAAAAAGAGCCTGGAACCTGGGTAAACAGTGTGCACAGCCTATGGCACCCAGGGCACATGACAGCTATTAAAAGCGGGAAAAAGTGCCTGGAACCTGGGTAAACAGTGTGCACAGCCTATGGCACTCCCAGGGCACATGACAGCTATTAAAAAGCGGGGAAAAGTGCCTGGAACCTGGGTAAACAGTGTGCAGAGCCTATGGCACTCCCAGGGCACATGACAGCTATTAAAAAGCGGGAAAAAGTGCCTGGAACCTGGGTAAACAGTGTGCAGAGCCTATGGCACTCCCAGGGCACATGACAGCTATTAAAAAGCGGGGAAAAGAGCCTGGAACCTGGGTAAACAGTGTGCACAGCCTATGGCACTCCCAGGGCACATGACAGCTATTAAGAAGCGGGAAAAAGAGCCTGGAACCTGGGTAAACAGTGTGCACAGCCTATGGCACTCCCAGGGCACATGACAGCTATTAAGAAGCGGGGAAAAAGAGCCTGGATCCTGGGTAAACAGTGTGCACAGCCTATGGCACTCCCAGGGCACATGACAGCTATTAAAAAGCGGGGAAAAAGTGCCTGGAACCTGGGTAAACAGTGTGCAGAGCCTATGGCACTCCCAGGGCACATGACAGCTATTAAAAGCGGGGGAAAAGTGCCTGGAACCTGGGTAAACAGTGTGCACAGTGTGTGGACTCCCAGGGCACATGACAGCTATTAAAAAGCAGGAAAAAGAGCTTGGATCCTGGGTAAACAGTGTGCACAGCCTATGGCACTCCCAGGGCACATGACAGCTATTAAGAAGCGGGGAAAAAGAGCCTGGAACCTGGGTAAACAGTGTGCACAGCCTATGGCACTCCCAGGGCACATGACAGCTATTAAGAAGCGGGGGGAAAGAGCCTGGATCCTGGGTAAACAGTGTGCACAGCCTATGGCACTCCCAGGGCACATGACAGCTATTAAGAAGCGGGGGGAAAGAGCCTGGATCCTGGGTAAACAGTGTGCACAGCCTATGGCACTCCCAGGGCACATGACAGCTATTAAAAAGCGGGGAAAAAGAGCCTGGAACCTGGGTAAACAGTGCACAGCCTATGGCACTCCCAGGGCACATGACAGCTATTAAGAAGCGGGGAAAAAGTGCCTGGAACCTGGGTAAACAGTGTGCACAGCCTATGGCACTCCCAGGGCACATGACAGCTATTAAGAAGCGGGGGGAAAGAGCCTGGATCCTGGGTAAACAGTGTGCACAGCCTATGGCACTCCCAGGGCACATGACAGCTATTAAAAAGCGGGGAAAAAGAGCCTGGAACCTGGGTAAACAGTGTGCACAGCCTATGGCACTCCCAGGGCACATGACAGCTATTAAGAAGCGGGGGGAAAGAGCCTGGATCCTGGGTAAACAGTGTGCACAGCCTATGGCACTCCCAGGGCACATGACAGCTATTAAGAAGCGGGGAAAAAGTGCCTGGAACCTGGGTAAACAGTGTGCACAGTGTGTGGGACTCCCAGGGCACATGACAGCTATTAAAAAGCCAGAAAAAAGAGCTTGGATCCTGGTTAAAATAGAGGCAGAGTGAACCCAGAGTGCAGGACCACGCAGCTGCCTTTTCAACCCAGGAAAAGGGTTTGAAAGGTGGGGGAAAGTGTTCATGCAGCCCCCTAATAACGGTAATAATGATTAAAAAACATTTCTACGGCAGCGTGTATTTTAAAACTATTTTAAACCGGTTAAAAAGCACAAAGTGATTTAAGTGCAGTTCCCATGTTTCCCCACAGGAGGGCACTTCACCCCACATGAGCAGCAGTGCATTAACAGTAAAACATGCAATAAAAAATGGCAAATCGATGGATTTAAGGCGCAGGGAGGCTCCGCACCAGACACAGGTACATTCCCAAGTCCCCACAGTAGTGACAGCGGTGATTTAAACTAGTTTCTGCGGGGAAAAGAGTGCTAAAAGTCGGATAAACTCTGCTAAAACTCTGATAACGGTGTGGTAAGAGTCTGATTGTTTCAGAGACCCATAGTAAGGATACAACAAACCATTTACATCTAAAAGTATCCATTAAAATTCATTTGCAGGGGAAAAAGTGCAGAGAGAAGCCTGAAAATGCCTCTCCAGGACCACGGAGAGCTCCCAGGTGCTGAAGAGGGTGGGAGACAGGCTCACAGCTCAGCCCGGAACCTTCAGCAGGCCCCCCCTGCAGCATCCCACCCCCAGCTGCTGGGCATCGACATGGAGGTGGGCAGTCCGCCTCTCGGCACCCAAACTCGGCCCTGAGACCTCCGGCCCCTCTCTCTGAACCAGCTATGAGAAGCCAATGTACCTCCAAACCCTTTGCTTACGGCCATACCACCCTGATCACGCCCGATCTCGTCCGATCTCGGAAGCTAAGCAGGGTCGGGCCGGGTCAGTACTTGGATGGGAGACCGCCTGGGAATACCCGGTGCTGTAAGCTTTTTTTTAAACCCAGGACAGAGACCGGGAAAATCACCTCTCTTTGGCGGCTCACAGACCACCAAAGGACGGACTAATGACCTCCAGTACGTCTCCCTAATGTGGGCACTTAGGTTATTTCACACCTCCAGGAGAGAGACCGGTAAATGCGCCTCTATTTGCCCGCTCACAGACCACCAAAGGACGGACTAATGACCTCCAGCATGTCTCCCTAATGTGGGCACTTAGGTTATTTCACACCTCCAGGAGAGAGACCGGTAAATGCGCCTCTATTTGCCCGCTCACAGACCACCAAAGGACGGACTAATGACCTCCAGCATGTCTCC
>JASDAP010000047.1:35000-40000 GCA_031216635.1 Dissostichus eleginoides
TGTGCAGAGCCTATGGCACTCCCAGGGCACATGACAGCTATTAAGAAGCGGGGAAAAAGAGCCTGAACCTGGGTAAACAGTGTGCACAGCCTATGGCACTCCCAGGGCACATGACAGCTATTAAAAGCGGGGAAAAAGAGCCTGGAACCTGGGTAAACAGTGTGCAGAGCCTATGGCACTCCCAGGGCACATGACAGCTATTAAGAAGCGGGGAAAAAGTGCCTGTAACCTGGGTAAACAGTCTGCACAGCCTATGGCACTCCCAGGGCACATGACAGCTATTAAAAGCGGGGAAAAAGAGCCTGGAACCTGGGTAAACAGTGTGCACAGCCTATGGCACTCCCAGGGCACATGACAGCTATTAAGAAGCGGGGAAAAAGAGCCTGGACCTGGGTAAACAGTCTACAGAGCCTATGGCACTCCCAGGGCACATGACAGCTATTAAGAAGCGGGGAAAAAGTGCCTGGAACCTGGGTAAACAGTGTGCACAGCCTATGGCACTCCCAGGGCACATGACAGCTATTAAGAAGCGGGGGAAAAAGTGCCTGGAACCTGGGTAAACAGTGTGCAGAGCCTATGGCACTCCCAGGGCACATGACAGCTATTAAAAGCGGGGAAAAAGAGCCTGGAACCTGGGTAAACAGTGTGCACAGCCTATGGCACTCCCAGGGCACATGACAGCTATTAAGAAGCGGGGAAAAAGAGCCTGGAACCTGGGTAAACAGTGTGCAGCCTATGGCACTCCCAGGGCACATGACAGCTATTAAAAGCGGGGAAAAAGAGCCTGGAACCTGGGTAAACAGTGTGCAGAGCCTATGGCACTCCCAGGGCACATGACAGCTATTAAAAGCGGGGAAAAAGTGCCTGGAACCTGGGTAAACAGTCTACAGAGCCTATGGCACTCCCAGGGCACATGACAGCTATTAAAAAGCGGGGGAAAAGTGCCTGGAACCTGGGTAAACAGTGTGCACAGCCTATGGCACTCCCAGGGCACATGACAGCTATTAAAAGGGGGAAAAAGTGCCTGGAACCTGGGTAAACAGTGCACAGCCTATGGCACTCCCAGGGCACATGACAGCTATTAAGAAGCGGGGAAAAAGAGCCTGGAACCTGGGTAAACAGTGTGCACAGCCTATGGCACTCCCAGGGCACATGACAGCTATTAAAAGCGGGGAAAAAGTGCCTGGAACCTGGGTAAACAGTGTGCAGAGCCTATGGCACTCCCAGGGCACATGACAGCTATTAAAAGGGGGAAAAAGTGCCTGGAACCTGGGTAAACAGTGTGCACAGGCCTATGGCACTCCCAGGGCACATGACAGCTATTAAGAAGCGGGGAAAAGTGCCTGGAACCTGGGTAAACAGTGTGCACAGCCTATGGCACTCCCAGGGCACATGACAGCTATTAAGAAGCGGGGAAAAAGAGCCTGGAACCTGGGTAAACAGTGTGCACAGCCTATGGCACTCCCAGGGCACATGACAGCTATTAAGAAGCGGGGGAAAGAGCCTGGACCTGGGTAAACAGTGTGCAGCCTATGGCACTCCCAGGGCACATGACAGCTATTAAGAAGCGGGGGAAAAGAGCCTGGAACCTGGGTAAACAGTGTGCACAGCCTATGGCACTCCCAGGGCACATGACAGCTATTAAAAAGCGGGGAAAAAGAGCCTGGAACCTGGGTAAACAGTGTGCACAGCCTATGGCACTCCCAGGGCACATGACAGCTATTAAGAAGCGGGGAAAAAGTGCCTGGAACCTGGGTAAACAGTGTGCACAGCCTATGGCACTCCCAGGGCACATGACAGCTATTAAGAAGCGGGGAAAAAGAGCCTGGAACCTGGGTAAACAGTGTGCACAGCCTATGGCACTCCCAGGGCACATGACAGCTATTAAAAGCGGGGAAAAAGAGCCTGGAACCTGGGTAAACAGTGTGCACAGCCTATGGCACTCCCAGGGCACATGACAGCTATTAAGAAGCGGGGGAAAGAGCCTGGACCTGGGTAAACAGTGTGCACAGCCTATGGCACTCCCAGGGCATGACAGCTATTAAGAACGGGAAAAGTGCCTGGAACCTGGGTAAACAGTGTGCACAGTGTGTGGACTCCCAGGGCACATGACAGCTATTAAAAAGCCAGAAAAAAGAGCTTGGATCCTGTTAAAATAGAGGCAGAGTGAACCCAGAGTGCAGGACCACGCAGCTGCCTTTTCAACCCAGGAAAAGGGTTTGAAAGGTGGGGGAAAGTGTTCATGCAGCCCCCTAATACGGTAATAATGATTAAAAAACATTTCTACGGCAGCGTGTTTTTAAAACTATTTTAAACCGGTTAAAAAGCACAAAGTGATTTAAGTGAGTTCCCATGTTTCCCCACAGGAGGGCACTTCACCCCACATGAGCACAGTGCATTAACAGTAAAACATGCAATAAAAAATGGCAAATCGATGGATTTAAGGCGCAGGAGGCTCCGCACCAGACACAGGTACATTCCCAAGTCCCACAGTAGTGACAGCGGTGATTTAAACTAGTTTCTGCGGGGAAAAGAGTGCTAAAAGTCGGATATAAACTCTGCTAAAACTCTGATAACGGTGTGGTAAGAGTCTGATTGTTTCAGAGACCCATAGTAAGGATACAACAAACCATTTACATCTAAAAGTATCCATTAAAATTCATTTGCAGGGGAAAAAGTGCAGAGAGAAGCCTGAAAATGCCTCTCCAGGACCACGGAGAGCTCCCAGGTGCTGAAGAGGGTGGGAGACAGGCTCACAGCTCAGCCCGGAACCTTCAGCAGGCCCCCCTGCAGCATCCCACCCCAGCTGCTGGGCATCGACATGGAGGTGGGCAGTCCGCCTCTCGGCACCCAAACTCGGCCCTGAGACCTCCGGCCCCTCTCTCTGAACCAGCTATGAGAAGCCAATGTACCTCCAAACCCTTTGCTTACGGCCATACCACCCTGATCACGCCCGATCTCGTCCGATCTCGGAAGCTAAGCAGGGTCGGGCCGGGTCAGTACTTGGATGGGAGACCGCCTGGGAATACCCGGTGCTGTAAGCTTTTTTTTTAAACCCAGGACAGAGACCGGGAAAATCACCTCTCTTTGGCGGCTCACAGACCACCAAAGGACGGACTAATGACCTCCAGTACGTCTCCCTAATGTGGGCACTTAGGTTATTTCACACCTCCAGGAGAGAGACCGGTAAATGCGCCTCTATTTGCCCGCTCACAGACCACCAAAGGACGGACTAATGACCTCCAGCATGTCTCCCTAATGTGGGCACTTAGGTTATTTCACACCTCCAGGAGAGAGACCGGTAAATGCGCCTCTATTTGCCCGCTCACAGACCACCAAAGGACGGACTAATGACCTCCAGTATGTCTCCCTAATGTGGGCACTTAGGTTATTTCACACCTCCAGGAGAGAGGACCGGTAAATGCGCCTCTATTTGCCCGCTCACAGACCACCAAAGGACGGACTAATGACCTCCAGCATGTCTCCCTAATGTGGGCACTTAGGTTATTTCACACCTCCAGGAGAGAGACCGGTAAATGCGCCTCTATTTGCCCGCTCACAGACCACCAAAGGACGGACTAATGACCTCCAGCACGTCTCCCTAATGTGGGCACTTAGGTTATTTCACACCTCCAGGAGAGAGACCGGTAAATGCGCCTCTATTTGCCCGCTCACAGACCACCAAAGGACGGACTAATGACCTCCAGCATGTCTCCCTAATGTGGGCACTTAGGTTATTTCACACCTCCAGGAGAGAGACCGGTAAATGCGCCTCTATTTGCCCGCTCACAGACCACCAAAGGACGGACTAATGACCTCCAGCATGTCTCCCTAATGTGGGCACTTAGGTTATTTCACACCTCCAGGAGAGAGACCGGTAAATGCGCCTCTATTTGCCCGCTCACAGACCACCAAAGGACGGACTAATGACCTCCAGCATGTCTCCCTAATGTGGGCACTTAGGTTATTTCACACCTCCAGGAGAGAGACGGTAAATGCGCCTCTATTTGCCCGCTCACAGACCACCAAAGGACGGACTAATGACCTCCAGCATGTCTCCCTAATGTGGGCACTTAGGTTATTTCACACCTCCAGGAGAGAGACCGGTAAATGCGCCTCTATTTGCCCGCTCACAGACCACCAAAGGACGGACTAATGACCTCCAGCACGTCTCCCTAATGTGGGCACTTAGGTTATTTCACACCTCCAGGAGAGAGACCGGTAAATGCGCCTCTATTTGCCCGCTCACAGACCACCAAAGGACGGACTAATGACCTCCAGCATGTCTCCCTAATGTGGGCACTTAGGTTATTTCACACCTCCAGGAGAGAGACCGGTAAATGCGCCTCTATTTGCCCGCTCACAGACCACCAAAGGACGGACTAATGACCTCCAGCATGTCTCCCTAATGTGGGCACTTAGGTTATTTCACACCTCCAGGAGAGAGACCGGTAAATGCGCCTCTATTTGCCCGCTCACAGACCACCAAAGGACGGACTAATGACCTCCAGCACGTCTCCCTAATGTGGGCACTTAGGTTATTTCACACCTCCAGGAGAGAGAGCGGTAAATGCGCCTCTATTTGCCCGCTCACAGACCACCAAAGGACGGACTAATGACCTCCAGCATGTCTCCCTAATGTGGGCACTTAGGTTATTTCACACCTCCAGGAGAGAGACCGGTAAATGCGCCTCTATTTGCCCGCTCACAGACCACCAAAGGACGGACTAATGACCTCCAGCACGTCTCCCTAATGTGGGCACTTAGGTTATTTCACACCTCCAGGAGAGAGACCGGTAAATGCGCCTCTATTTGCCCGCTCACAGACCACCAAAGGACGGACTAATGACCTCCAGCATGTCTCCCTAATGTGGGCACTTAGGTTATTTCACACCTCCAGGAGAGAGACCGGTAAATGCGCCTCTATTTGCCCGCTCACAGACCACCAAAGGACGGACTAATGACCTCCAGCACGTCTCCCTAATGTGGGCACTTAGGTT
>JASDAP010000047.1:50000-55000 GCA_031216635.1 Dissostichus eleginoides
TCGTTTTTTCAGAATTTTTTCAAAACTTCATTTTTGATTATTTTAAGATATAATTAACCATTTTCTTCACTTTTTTCTTCTTTCCACGGGTGGGGGCGCATGGCAGGCAGCCTATGAACACCCAAATTCGGCCTGGAACCTCCAGGATGTGTGAGCTAAGCTCCATAAACTGACAGAATCACCCAGAAATGTCACTTTCCTACCCCAGAAATATATCATACAAATACATTTAATTAGTATGGGACTCCCAGGGCACATGACAGCTATTAAGAAGCGGGGAAAAAGAGCCTGGAACCTGGGTAAACAGTGTGCAGAGCCTATGGCACTCCCAGGGCACATGACAGCTATTAAGAAGCGGGGAAAAAGAGCCTGGAACCTGGGTAAACAGTCTACAGAGCCTATGGCACTCCCAGGGCACATGACAGCTATTAAAAAGCGGGGGAAAAGTGCCTGGAACCTGGGTAAACAGTGTGCAGAGCCTATGGCACTCCCAGGGCACATGACAGCTATTAAAAAGCGGGGAAAAAGTGCCTGTAACCTGGGTAAACAGTGTGCAGAGCCTATGGCACTCCCAGGGCACATGACAGCTATTAAGAAGCGGGGGAAAAGTGCCTGGAACCTGGGTAAACAGTGTGCAGAGCCTATGGCACTCCCAGGGCACATGACAGCTATTAAGAAGGGGGAAAAGTGCCTGGAACCTGGGTAAACAGTGTGCAGAGCCTATGGCACTCCCAGGGCACATGACAGCTATTAAGAAGCGGGGGAAAAGTGCCTGGAACCTGGGTAAACAGTGTGCAGCCTATGGCACTCCCAGGGCACATGACAGCTATTAAGAAGCGGGGGAAAAGTGCCTGGAACCTGGGTAAACAGTGTGCAGAGCCTATGGCACTCCCAGGGCACATGACAGCTATTAAGAAGCGGGGAAAAAGAGCCTGAACCTGGGTAAACAGTGTGCACAGCCTATGGCACTCCCAGGGCACATGACAGCTATTAAAAGCGGGGAAAAAGAGCCTGGAACCTGGGTAAACAGTGTGCAGAGCCTATGGCACTCCCAGGGCACATGACAGCTATTAAGAAGCGGGGAAAAAGTGCCTGTAACCTGGGTAAACAGTCTGCACAGCCTATGGCACTCCCAGGGCACATGACAGCTATTAAAAGCGGGGAAAAAGAGCCTGGAACCTGGGTAAACAGTGTGCACAGCCTATGGCACTCCCAGGGCACATGACAGCTATTAAGAAGCGGGGAAAAAGAGCCTGGACCTGGGTAAACAGTGTACAGAGCCTATGGCACTCCCAGGGCACATGACAGCTATTAAAAGCGGGGAAAAAGTGCCTGGAACCTGGGTAAACAGTGTGCACAGCCTATGGCACTCCCAGGGCACATGACAGCTATTAAGAAGCGGGGAAAAGTGCCTGGAACCTGGGTAAACAGTGTGCAGAGCCTATGGCACTCCCAGGGCACATGACAGCTATTAAGAAGCGGGGAAAAAGAGCCTGGAACCTGGGTAAACAGTGTGCACAGCCTATGGCACTCCCAGGGCACATGACAGCTATTAAGAAGCGGGGAAAAAGTGCCTGGACCTGGGTAAACAGTGTGCAGAGCCTATGGCACTCCCAGGGCACATGACAGCTATTAAAAGCGGGGAAAAAGAGCCTGGAACCTGGGTAAACAGTGTGCAGAGCCTATGGCACTCCCAGGGCACATGACAGCTATTAAAAGGGAAAAAGTGCCTGGAACCTGGGTAAACAGCACAGAGCCTATGGCACTCCCAGGGCACATGACAGCTATTAAAAAGCGGGGGAAAAGTGCCTGGAACCTGGGTAAACAGTGTGCAGCCTATGGCACTCCCAGGGCACATGACAGCTATTAAAAGCGGGGAAAAAGAGCCTGGAACCTGGGTAAACAGTGTGCACAGCCTATGGCACTCCCAGGGCACATGACAGCTATTAAAAGCGGGGAAAAAGAGCCTGGAACCTGGGTAAACAGTGCACAGCCTATGGCACTCCCAGGGCACATGACAGCTATTAAAAAGCGGGGAAAAAGTGCCTGGAACCTGGGTAAACAGTGTGCAGAGCCTATGGCACTCCCAGGGCACATGACAGCTATTAAAAAGCGGGGAAAAAGTGCCTGGAACCTGGGTAAACAGTGTGCACAGTGCCTATGGCACTCCCAGGGCACATGACAGCTATTAAAAGCGGGGAAAAAGTGCCTGGAACCTGGGTAAACAGTGTGCAGAGCCTATGGCACTCCCAGGGCACATGACAGCTATTAAGAAGCGGGGAAAAGTGCCTGGAACCTGGGTAAACAGTGTGCACAGCCTATGGCACTCCCAGGGCACATGACAGCTATTAAGAAGCGGGGGAAAGAGCCTGGACCTGGGTAAACAGTGTGCAGAGCCTATGGCACTCCCAGGGCACATGACAGCTATTAAGAAGCGGGGGAAAAGAGCCTGGATCCTGGGTAAACAGTGTGCACAGCCTATGGCACTCCCAGGGCACATGACAGCTATTAAGCGGGGAAAAAGAGCCTGGAACCTGGGTAAACAGTGTGCACAGCCTATGGCACTCCCAGGGCACATGACAGCTATTAAGAAGCGGGGAAAAAGTGCCTGGAACCTGGGTAAACAGTGTGCACAGCCTATGGCACTCCCAGGGCACATGACAGCTATTAAGAAGCGGGGAAAAAGAGCCTGGATCCTGGGTAAACAGTGTGCACAGCCTATGGCACTCCCAGGGCACATGACAGCTATTAAAAGCGGGGAAAAAGAGCCTGGAACCTGGGTAAACAGTGTGCACAGCCTATGGCACTCCCAGGGCACATGACAGCTATTAAGAAGCGGGGGAAAGAGCCTGGACCTGGGTAAACAGTGTGCACAGCCTATGGCACTCCCAGGGCACATGACAGCTATTAAGAAGCGGGGAAAAAGTGCCTGGAACCTGGGTAAACAGTGTGCACAGTGTGTGGGACTCCCAGGGCACATGACAGCTATTAAAAAGCCAGAAAAAAGAGCTTGGATCCTGGTTAAAATAGAGGCAGAGTGAACCCAGAGTGCAGGACCACGCAGCTGCCTTTTCAACCCAGGAAAAGGGTTTGAAAGGTGGGGGAAAGTGTTCATGCAGCCCCCTAATAACGGTAATAATGATTAAAAAACATTTCTACGGCAGCGTGTATTTTAAAACTATTTTAAACCGGTTAAAAAGCACAAAGTGATTTAAGTGCAGTTCCCATGTTTCCCCACAGGAGGGCACTTCACCCCACATGAGCACAGTGCATTAACAGTAAAACATGCAATAAAAAATGGCAAATCGATGGATTTAAGGCGCAGGGAGGCTCCGCACCAGACACAGGTACATTCCCAAGTCCCCACAGTAGTGACAGCGGTGATTTAAACTAGTTTCTGCGGGGAAAAGAGTGCTAAAAGTCGGATAAAACTCTGCTAAAACTCTGATAACGGTGTGGTAAGAGTCTGATTGTTTCAGAGACCCATAGTAAGGATACAACAAACCATTTACATCTAAAAGTATCCATTAAAATTCATTTGCAGGGGAAAAAGTGCAGAGAGAAGCCTGAAAATGCCTCTCCAGGACCACGGAGAGCTCCCAGGTGCTGAAGAGGGTGGGAGACAGGCTCACAGCTCAGCCCGGAACCTTCAGCAGGCCCCCCCCTGCAGCATCCCACCCCCAGCTGCTGGGCATCGACATGGAGGTGGGCAGTCCGCCTCTCGGCACCCAAACTCGGCCCTGAGACCTCCGGCCCCTCTCTCTGAACCAGCTATGAGAAGCCAATGTACTCCAAACCCTTTGCTTACGGCCATACCACCCTGATCACGCCCGATCTCGTCCGATCTCGGAAGCTAAGCAGGGTCGGGCCGGGTCAGTACTTGGATGGGAGACCGCCTGGGAATACCCGGTGCTGTAAGCTTTTTTTTTAAACCCAGGACAGAGACCGGGAAAACACCTCTCTTTGGCGGCTCACAGACCACCAAAGGACGGACTAATGACCTCCAGTACGTCTCCCTAATGTGGGCACTTAGGTTATTTCACACCTCCAGGAGAGGACCGGTAAATGCGCCTCTATTTGCCCGCTCACAGACCACCAAAGGACGGACTAATGACCTCCAGCATGTCTCCCTAATGTGGGCACTTAGGTTATTTCACACCTCCAGGAGAGGACCGGTAAATGCGCCTCTATTTGCCCGCTCACAGACCACCAAAGGACGGACTAATGACCTCCAGTATGTCTCCCTAATGTGGGCACTTAGGTTATTTCACACCTCCAGGAGAGCGACCGGTAAATGCGCCTCTATTTGCCCGCTCACAGCACCAAAGGACGGACTAATGACCTCCAGCGTCTCCCTAATGTGGGCACTTAGGTTATTTCACACCTCCAGGAGAGAGACCGGTAAATGCGCCTCTATTTGCCGCTCACAGACCACCAAAGGACGGACTAATGACCTCCAGCACGTCTCCCTAATGTGGGCACTTAGGTTATTTCACACCTCCAGGAGAGAGACCGGTAAATGCGCCTCTATTTGCCCGCTCACAGACCACCAAAGGACGGACTAATGACCTCCAGCATGTCTCCCTAATGTGGGCACTTAGGTTATTTCACACCTCCAGGAGAGAGACCGGTAAATGCGCCTCTATTTGCCCGCTCACAGACCACCAAAGGACGGACTAATGACCTCCAGCATGTCTCCCTAATGTGGGCACTTAGGTTATTTCACACCTCCAGGAGAGAGACCGGTAAATGCGCCTCTATTTGCCCGCTCACAGACCACCAAAGGACGGACTAATGACCTCCAGCATGTCTCCCTAATGTGGGCACTTAGGTTATTTCACACCTCCAGGAGAGAGACCGGTAAATGCGCCTCTATTTGCCCGCTCACAGACCACCAAAGGACGGACTAATGACCTCCAGCATGTCTCCCTAATGTGGGCACTTAGGTTATTTCACACCTCCAGGAGAGAGACCGGTAAATGCGCCTCTATTTGCCCGCT
>JASDAP010000048.1:0-5000 GCA_031216635.1 Dissostichus eleginoides
GGCTGTGCACCTGTTTACCCAGGTTCCAGGCACTTTTTCCCCGCTTCTTAATAGCTGTCATGTGCCCTGGGAGTGCCATAGGCTGTGCAGACTGTTTACCCAGGTTCCAGGCTCTTTTCCCCCGCTTTTTAATAGCTGTCATGTGCCCTGGGAGTGCCATAGGCTGTGCACACTGTTTACCCAGGATCCAGGCTCTTTGCCCCCGCTTCTTAATAGCTGTCATGTGCCCTGGGAGTGCCATAGGCTCTGCACACTGTTTACCCAGGTTCCAGGCTCTTTTTCCCCGCTTCTTAATAGCTGTCATGTGCCCTGGGAGTGCCATAGGCTGTGCACACTGTTTACCCAGGTTCCAGGCTCTTTTTCCCCGCTTCTTAATAGCTGTCATGTGCCCTGGGAGTGCCATAGGCTGCACACTGTTTACCCAGGTTCCAGGCTCTTTCCCCCGCTTCTTAATAGCTGTCATGTGCCCTGGGAGTGCCATAGGCTGTGCACACTGTTTACCCAGGTTCCAGGCTCTTTTTCCCCGCTTTTAATAGCTGTCATGTGCCCTGGGAGTGCCATAGGCTGCACACTGTTTACCCAGGTTCCAGGCTCTTTCCCCGCTTTTAATAGCTGTCATGTGCCCTGGGAGTGCCATAGGCTGCACACTGTTTACCCAGGTTCCAGGCACTTTTTCCCCGCTTTTAATAGCTGTCATGTGCCCTGGGAGTGCCATAGGCTGTGCACACTGTTTACCCAGGTTCCAGGCACTTTTTCCCCGCTTTTAATAGCTGTCATGTGCCCTGGGAGTGCCATAGGCTGTGCACACTGTTTACCCAGGTTCCAGGCTCTTTCCCCCCGCTTTTAATAGCTGTCATGTGCCCTGGGAGTGCCATAGGCTGTGCACACTGTTTACCCAGGTTCCAGGCTCTTTCCCCCGCTTTAATAGCTGTCATGTGCCCTGGGAGTGCCATAGGCTGTGCACACTGTTTACCCAGGTTCCAGGCTCTTTTTCCCCGCTTTTAATAGCTGTCATGTGCCCTGGGAGTGCCATAGGCTGTGCACACTGTTTACCCAGGTTCCAGGCTCTTTTTCCCCGCTTCTTAATAGCTGTCATGTGCCCTGGGAGTGCCATAGGCTGTGCACACTGTTTACCCAGGTTCCAGGCTCTTTTCCCCGCTTTTTAATAGCTGTCATGTGCCCTGGGAGTGCCATAGGCTCTGCACACTGTTTACCCAGGTTCCAGGCACTTTTTCCCCGCTTTTTAATAGCTGTCATGTGCCCTGGGAGTGCCATAGGCTCTGCACACTGTTTACCCAGGTTCCAGGCACTTTTCCCCGCTTCTTAATAGCTGTCATGTGCCCTGGGAGTGCCATAGGCTGTGCACACTGTTTACCCAGGTTCCAGGCTCTTTTTCCCCGCTTCTTAATAGCTGTCATGTGCCCTGGGAGTGCCATAGGCTGTGCACTGTTTACCCAGGTTCCAGGCTCTTTTTCCCCGCTTTTTAATAGCTGTCATGTGCCCTGGGAGTGCCATAGGCTGTGCACACTGTTTACCCAGGTTCCAGGCTCTTTTCCCCGCTTCTTAATAGCTGTCATGTGCCCTGGGAGTGCCATAGGCTGTGCACACTGTTTACCCAGGTTCCAGGCACTTTTCCCCCGCTTCTTAATAGCTGTCATGTGCCCTGGGAGTGCCATAGGCTGTGCACACTGTTTACCCAGGTTCCAGGCACTTTTTCCCCGCTTTTAATAGCTGTCATGTGCCCTGGGAGTGCCATAGGCTCTGCACACTGTTTACCCAGGTTCCAGGCTCTTTTTCCCCGCTTTTAATAGCTGTCATGTGCCCTGGGAGTGCCATAGGCTGTGCACACTGTTTACCCAGGTTCCAGGCTCTTTTTCCCCGCTTCTTAATAGCTGTCATGTGCCCTGGGAGTGCCATAGGCTGTGCAGACTGTTTACCCAGGTTCCAGGCACTTTTTCCCCGCTTCTTAATAGCTGTCATGTGCCCTGGGAGTGCCATAGGCTGTGCACACTGTTTACCCAGGTTCCAGGCTTTTTCCCCGCTTTTAATAGCTGTCATGTGCCCTGGGAGTGCCATAGGCTGTGCACACTGTTTACCCAGGTTACAGGCACTTTTCCCCGCTTTAATAGCTGTCATGTGCCCTGGGAGTGCCATAGGCTGTGCACACTGTTTACCCAGGTTCCAGGCACTTTTCCCCGCTTCTTAATAGCTGTCATGTGCCCTGGGAGTGCCATAGGCTGTGCACACTGTTTACCCAGGTTACAGGCTTTCCCCGCTTTTAATAGCTGTCATGTGCCCTGGGAGTGCCATAGGCTGTGCACACTGTTTACCCAGGTTCCAGGCACTTTTTCCCCGCTTCTTAATAGCTGTCATGTGCCCTGGGAGTGCCATAGGCTGTGCACACTGTTTACCCAGGTTCCAGGCTCTTTCCCCGCTTTTAATAGCTGTCATGTGCCCTGGGAGTGCCATAGGCTGTGCACACTGTTTACCCAGGTTCCAGGCACTTTTTCCCCGCTTTTAATAGCTGTCATGTGCCCTGGGAGTGCCATAGGCTCTGCACACTGTTTACCCAGGTTCCAGGCACTTTTCCCCCGCTTCTTAATAGCTGTCATGTGCCCTGGGAGTGCCATAGGCTCTGCACACTGTTTACCCAGGTTACAGGCACTTTTCCCCGCTTCTTAATAGCTGTCATGTGCCCTGGGAGTGCCATAGGCTGTGCACACTGTTTACCCAGGTTCCAGGCTCTTTTTCCCCGCTTCTTAATAGCTGTCATGTGCCCTGGGAGTGCCATAGGCTCTGCACTGTTTACCCAGGTTACAGGCACTTTTCCCCCGCTTCTTAATAGCTGTCATGTGCCCTGGGAGTGCCATAGGCTCTGCACACTGTTTACCCAGGTTACAGGCACTTTTTCCCCGCTTTTAATAGCTGTCATGTGCCCTGGGAGTGCCATAGGCTCTGCAGACTGTTTACCCAGGTTCCAGGCACTTTTTCCCCGCTTTTAATAGCTGTCATGTGCCCTGGGAGTGCCATAGGCTGCAGACTGTTTACCCAGGTTCCAGGCTCTTTTTCCCCGCTTTTAATAGCTGTCATGTGCCCTGGGAGTGCCATAGGCTTAGACTGTTTACCCAGGTTCCAGGCACTTTTTCCCCGCTTTTAATAGCTGTCATGTGCCCTGGGAGTGCCATAGGCTCTGCACACTGTTTACCCAGGTTCCAGGCACTTTCCCCGCTTTTAATAGCTGTCATGTGCCCTGGGAGTGCCATAGGCTGTGCACACTGTTTACCCAGGTTCCAGGCTCTTTTTCCCCGCTTTTAATAGCTGTCATGTGCCCTGGGAGTGCCATAGGCTGTGCACACTGTTTACCCAGGTTCCAGGCTCTTTTTCCCCGCTTTTAATAGCTGTCATGTGCCCTGGGAGTGCCATAGGCTCTGCACACTGTTTACCCAGGTTCCAGGCACTTTTCCCCGCTTCTTAATAGCTGTCATGTGCCCTGGGAGTGCCATAGGCTGTGCACACTGTTTACCCAGGTTCCAGGCTTTTTCCCCGCTTCTTAATAGCTGTCATGTGCCCTGGGAGTGCCATAGGCTCTGTAGACTGTTTACCCAGGTTCCAGGCACTTTCCCCGCTTTTAATAGCTGTCATGTGCCCTGGGAGTGCCATAGGCTGTGCACACTGTTTACCCAGGTTCCAGGCTCTTTTTCCCCGCTTTTAATAGCTGTCATGTGCCCTGGGAGTGCCATAGGCTCTGCAGACTGTTTACCCAGGTTCCAGGCTCTTTTTCCCCGCTTCTTAATAGCTGTCATGTGCCCTGGGAGTGCCATAGGCTGTGCACACTGTTTACCCAGGTTACAGGCTCTTTTTCCCCGCTTTTAATAGCTGTCATGTGCCCTGGGAGTGCCATAGGCTGTGCAGACTGTTTACCCAGGTTCCAGGCTCTTTTTCCCCGCTTCTTAATAGCTGTCATGTGCCCTGGGAGTGCCATAGGCTGTGCACACTGTTTACCCAGGTTACAGGCACTTTTCCCCGCTTTTAATAGCTGTCATGTGCCCTGGGAGTGCCATAGGCTGTGCACACTGTTTACCCAGGTTCCAGGCTCTTTTCCCCGCTTCTTAATAGCTGTCATGTGCCCTGGGAGTGCCATAGGCTCTGCACACTGTTTACCCAGGTTCCAGGCACTTTTCCCCGCTTCTTAATAGCTGTCATGTGCCCTGGGAGTGCCATAGGCTCTGCACACTGTTTACCCAGGTTCCAGGCACTTTTCCCCCGCTTCTTAATAGCTGTCATGTGCCCTGGGAGTGCCATAGGCTCTGCACACTGTTTACCCAGGTTCCAGGCACTTTTCCCCCGCTTTTAATAGCTGTCATGTGCCCTGGGAGTGCCATAGGCTCTGCACACTGTTTACCCAGGTTCCAGGCACTTTTCCCCGCTTCTTAATAGCTGTCATGTGCCCTGGGAGTGCCATAGGCTCTGCACACTGTTTACCCAGGTTCCAGGCACTTTTTCCCCGCTTTTTAATAGCTGTCATGTGCCCTGGGAGTGCCATAGGCTCTGCACTGTTTACCCAGGTTCCAGGCACTTTTCCCCCGCTTTTAATAGCTGTCATGTGCCCTGGGAGTGCCATAGGCTCTGTAGACTGTTTACCCAGGTTCCAGGCTTTTTCCCCGCTTTTAATAGCTGTCATGTGCCCTGGGAGTGCCATAGGCTCTGCACACTGTTTACCCAGGTTCCAGGCTCTTTTCCCCGCTTCTTAATAGCTGTCATGTGCCCTGGGAGTCCCATACTAATGAAATGTATTTGTATGATATATTTCTGGGGTAGGAAAGTGACATTTCTGGGTGATTCTGTCAGTTTATGGAGCTTAGCCACACATCCTGGAGGTTCCAGGCCGAATTTGGGTGTTCATAGGCTGCCTGCCATGCGCCCCCACCCGTGGAAAGAAGAAAAAAGTGAAGAAAATGGTTAATTATATCTTAAAATAACCAAAAATGAAGTTTTGAAAA
>JASDAP010000048.1:15000-22500 GCA_031216635.1 Dissostichus eleginoides
GGAGGTGTGAAATAACCTAAGTGCCCACATTAGGGAGACATGCTGGAGGTCATTAGTCCGTCCTTTGGTGGTCTGTGAGCGGGCAAATAGAGGCGCATTTACCGGTCTCTCTCCTGGAGGTGTGAAATAACCTAAGTGCCCACATTAGGGAGACGTGCTGGAGGTCATTAGTCCGTCCTTTGGTGGTCTGTGAGCGGGCAAAGAGAGGCGCATTTACCGTCTCTCTCCTGGAGGTGTGAAATAACCTAAGTGCCCACATTAGGGAGACGTGCTGGAGGTCATTAGTCCGTCCTTTGGTGGTCTGTGAGCGGGCAAAGAGAGGCGCATTTACCGTCTCTCTCCTGGAGGTGTGAAATAACCTAAGTGCCCACATTAGGGAGACGTGCTGGAGGTCATTAGTCCGTCCTTTGGTGGTCTGTGAGCGGGCAAATAGAGGCGCATTTACCGCTCTCTCTCCTGGAGGTGTGAAATAACCTAAGTGCCCACATTAGGGAGACGTGCTGGAGGTCATTAGTCCGTCCTTTGGTGGTCTGTGAGCGGGCAAAGAGAGGCGCATTTACCGTCTCTCTCCTGGAGGTGTGAAATAACCTAAGTGCCCACATTAGGGAGACGTGCTGGAGGTCATTAGTCCGTCCTTTGGTGGTCTTTGGTGGGCAAATAGAGGCGCATTTACCGGTCTCTCTCCTGGAGGTGTGAAATAACCTAAGTGCCCACATTAGGGAGACATGCTGGAGGTCATTAGTCCGTCCTTTGGTGGTCTGTGAGCGGGCAAATAGAGGCGCATTTACCGGTCTCTCTCCTGGAGGTGTGAAATAACCTAAGTGCCCACATTAGGGAGACGTCTGGGTCATTAGTCCGTCCTTTGGTGGTCTGTGAGCCGCCAAAGAGAGGTGATTTTCCCGGTCTCTGTCCTGGGTTTAAAAAAAAAGCTTACAGCACCGGGTATTCCCAGGCGGTCTCCCATCCAAGTACTGACCCGGCCCGACCCTGCTTAGCTTCCGAGATCGGACGAGATCGGGCGTGATCAGGGTGGTATGGCCGTAAGCAAAGGGTTTGGAGGTACATTGGCTTCTCATAGCTGGTTCAGAGAGAGGGGCCGGAGGTCTCAGGGCCGAGTTTGGGTGCCGAGAGGCGGACTGCCCACCTCCATGTCGATGCCCAGCAGCTGGGGGTGGGATGCTGCAGGGGGGGCCTGCTGAAGGTTCCGGGCTGAGCTGTGAGCCTGTCTCCCACCCTCTTCAGCACCTGGGAGCTCTCCGTGGTCCTGGAGAGGCATTTTCAGGCTTCTCTCTGCACTTTTTCCCCTGCAAATGAATTTTAATGGATACTTTTAGATGTAAATGGTTTGTTGTATCCTTACTATGGGTCTCTGAAACAATCAGACTCTTACCACACCGTTATCAGAGTTTTAGCAGAGTTTTATCCGACTTTTAGCACTCTTTTCCCCGCAGAAACTAGTTTAAATCACCGCTGTCACTACTGTGGGGACTTGGGAATGTACCTGTGTCTGGTGCGGAGCCTCCCTGCGCCTTAAATCCATCGATTTGCCATTTTTTATTGCATGTTTTACTGTTAATGCACTGTGCTCATGTGGGGTGAAGTGCCCTCCTGTGGGGAAACATGGGAACTGCACTTAAATCACTTTGTGCTTTTTAACCGGTTTAAAATAGTTTTAAAATACACGCTGCCGTAGAAATGTTTTTTAATCATTATTACCGTTATTAGGGGGCTGCATGAACACTTTCCCCCACCTTTCAAACCCTTTTCCTGGGTTGAAAAGGCAGCTGCGTGGTCCTGCACTCTGGGTTCACTCTGCCTCTATTTTAACCAGGATCCAAGCTCTTTTTTCTGGCTTTTTAATAGCTGTCATGTGCCCTGGGAGTCCCACACACTGTGCACACTGTTTACCCAGGTTCCAGGCACTTTTTCCCCGCTTCTTAATAGCTGTCATGTGCCCTGGGAGTGCCATAGGCTGTGCACACTGTTTACCCAGGATCCAGGCTCTTTCCCCCGCTTCTTAATAGCTGTCATGTGCCCTGGGAGTGCCATAGGCTGTGCACACTGTTTACCCAGGTTCCAGGCTCTTTTTCCCCGCTTTTTAGCTGTCATGTGCCCTGGGAGTGCCATAGGCTGTGCACACTGTTTACCCAGGATCCAGGCTCTTTCCCCCCGCTTCTTAATAGCTGTCATGTGCCCTGGGAGTGCCATAGGCTGTGCACACTGTTTACCCAGGTTCCAGGCACTTTTTCCCCGCTTCTTAATAGCTGTCATGTGCCCTGGGAGTGCCATAGGCTGTGCAGACTGTTTACCCAGGTTCCAGGCTCTTTTTCCCCGCTTTTTAACTGTCATGTGCCCTGGGAGTGCCATAGGCTGTGCACACTGTTTACCCAGGATCCAGGCTCTTTCCCCCGCTTCTTAATAGCTGTCATGTGCCCTGGGAGTGCCATAGGCTGTGCACACTGTTTACCCAGGATCCAGGCTCTTTCCCCCGCTTCTTAATAGCTGTCATGTGCCCTGGGAGTGCCATAGGCTGTGCACACTGTTTACCCAGGTTCCAGGCTCTTTTTCCCCGCTTCTTAATAGCTGTCATGTGCCCTGGGAGTGCCATAGGCTGTGCACACTGTTTACCCAGGATCCAGCTCTTTTTCCTGGCTTTTTAATAGCTGTCATGTGCCCTGGGAGTCCACACACTGTGCACACTGTTTACCCAGGTTCCAGGCACTTTTCCCCCGCTTTTTAATAGCTGTCATGTGCCCTGGGAGTGCCATAGGCTCTGCACACTGTTTACCCAGGTTCCAGGCACTTTTTCCCCGCTTTTAATAGCTGTCATGTGCCCTGGGAGTGCCATAGGCTGTGCACACTGTTTACCCAGGATCCAGGCTCTTTTTCCCCGCTTCTTAATAGCTGTCATGTGCCCTGGGAGTGCCATAGGCTGTGCACACTGTTTACCCAGGTTCCAGGCTCTTTTTCCCCGCTTCTTAATAGCTGTCATGTGCCCTGGGAGTGCCATAGGCTGTGCACACTGTTTACCCAGGTTCCAGGCTCTTTTTCCCCGCTTTTAATAGCTGTCATGTGCCCTGGGAGTGCCATAGGCTCTGCACACTGTTTACCCAGGTTCCAGGCACTTTTCTCCCGCTTCTTAATAGCTGTCATGTGCCCTGGGAGTGCCATAGGCTCTGCACACTGTTTACCCAGGTTCCAGGCACTTTTCCCCCGCTTTTTAATAGCTGTCATGTGCCCTGGGAGTGCCATAGGCTCTGTAGACTGTTTACCCAGGTTCCAGGCACTTTTTCCCGCTTTTTAATAGCTGTCATGTGCCCTGGGAGTGCCATAGGCTCTGCACACTGTTTACCCAGGTTCCAGGCTCTTTTTCCCCCTTTTAATAGCTGTCATGTGCCCTGGGAGTGCCATAGGCTGTGCACACTGTTTACCCAGGATCCAGGCTCTTTTTCCCCGCTTCTTAATAGCTGTCATGTGCCCTGGGAGTGCCATAGGCTGTGCACACTGTTTACCCAGGTTCCAGGCTCTTTTTCCCCGCTTTTTAATAGCTGTCATGTGCCCTGGGAGTGCCATAGGCTCTGCACACTGTTTACCCAGGTTCCAGGCACTTTTCCCCGCTTCTTAATAGCTGTCATGTGCCCTGGGAGTGCCATAGGCTGTGCACACTGTTTACCCAGGTTACAGGCACTTTTTCCCCGCTTCTTAATAGCTGTCATGTGCCCTGGGAGTGCCATAGGCTCTGTAGACTGTTTACCCAGGTTCCAGGCACTTTTTCCCCGCTTTTTAATAGCTGTCATGTGCCCTGGGAGTGCCATAGGCTGTGCACACTGTTTACCCAGGTTCCAGGCTCTTTTTCCCCGCTTTTAATAGCTGTCATGTGCCCTGGGAGTGCCATAGGCTGTGCACTGTTTACCCAGGTTAGGCACTTTTTCCCCGCTTCTTAATAGCTGTCATGTGCCCTGGGAGTGCCATAGGCTGTGCACACTGTTTACCCAGGTTCCAGGCTCTTTTTCCCCGCTTTTTAATAGCTGTCATGTGCCCTGGGAGTGCCATAGGCTGTGCACACTGTTTACCCAGGTTACAGGCTCTTTTTCCCCGCTTCTTAATAGCTGTCATGTGCCCTGGGAGTGCCATAGGCTCTGCACACTGTTTACCCAGGTTCCAGGCACTTTTCCCCCGCTTCTTAATAGCTGTCATGTGCCCTGGGAGTGCCATAGGCTCTGCACACTGTTTACCCAGGTTCCAGGCACTTTTCCCCCGCTTCTTAATAGCTGTCATGTGCCCTGGGAGTGCCATAGGCTCTGCACACTGTTTACCCAGGTTCCAGGCACTTTTCCCCGCTTCTTAATAGCTGTCATGTGCCCTGGGAGTGCCATAGGCTCTGCACACTGTTTACCCAGGTTCCAGGCACTTTTCCCCCTTCTTAATAGCTGTCATGTGCCCTGGGAGTGCCATAGGCTCTGCACTGTTTACCCAGGTTACAGGCACTTTTTCCCCGCTTTTAATAGCTGTCATGTGCCCTGGGAGTGCCATAGGCTCTGTAGACTGTTTACCCAGGTTCCAGGCACTTTTTCCCCGCTTTTTAATAGCTGTCATGTGCCCTGGGAGTGCCATAGGCTGTGCAGACTGTTTACCCAGGTTCCAGGCTTTTTCCCCGCTTTTTAATAGCTGTCATGTGCCCTGGGAGTGCCATAGGCTCTGCACTGTTTACCCAGGTTCCAGGCACTTTTCCCCGCTTTTAATAGCTGTCATGTGCCCTGGGAGTGCCATAGGCTCTGCACACTGTTTACCCAGGTTCCAGGCTCTTTTTCCCCGCTTTTAATAGCTGTCATGTGCCCTGGGAGTGCCATAGGCTGTGCACACTGTTTACCCAGGATCCAGGCTCTTTTTCCCCGCTTCTTAATAGCTGTCATGTGCCCTGGGAGTGCCATAGGCTGTGCACACTGTTTACCCAGGTTCCAGGCTCTTTTTCCCCGCTTTTAATAGCTGTCATGTGCCCTGGGAGTGCCATAGGCTCTGCACACTGTTTACCCAGGTTCCAGGCACTTTTCCCCGCTTCTTAATAGCTGTCATGTGCCCTGGGAGTGCCATAGGCTGTGCACACTGTTTACCCAGGTTACAGGCACTTTTTCCCCGCTTCTTAATAGCTGTCATGTGCCCTGGGAGTGCCATAGGCTCTGTAGACTGTTTACCCAGGTTCCAGGCACTTTTTCCCCGCTTTTAATAGCTGTCATGTGCCCTGGGAGTGCCATAGGCTGTGCACACTGTTTACCCAGGTTCCAGGCTCTTTTTCCCCGCTTTTAATAGCTGTCATGTGCCCTGGGAGTGCCATAGGCTCTGTAGACTGTTTACCCAGGATCCAGGCTCTTTTCCCCGCTTCTTAATAGCTGTCATGTGCCCTGGGAGTGCCATAGGCTGTGCACACTGTTTACCCAGGTTCCAGGCTCTTTTTCCCCGCTTTTAATAGCTGTCATGTGCCCTGGGAGTGCCATAGGCTGTGCACACTGTTTACCCAGGTTCAGGCACTTTTTCCCCGCTTCTTAATAGCTGTCATGTGCCCTGGGAGTGCCATAGGCTCTGCACACTGTTTACCCAGGTTCCAGGCTCTTTTTCCCCGCTTTTTAATAGCTGTCATGTGCCCTGGGAGTGCCATAGGCTGTGCACACTGTTTACCCAGGTTCAGGCTCTTTTTCCCCGCTTCTTAATAGCTGTCATGTGCCCTGGGAGTGCCATAGGCTCTGCACACTGTTTACCCAGGTTCCAGGCACTTTTCCCCCGCTTCTTAATAGCTGTCATGTGCCCTGGGAGTGCCATAGGCTCTGCACACTGTTTACCCAGGTTCCAGGCACTTTTCCCCGCTTCTTAATAGCTGTCATGTGCCCTGGGAGTGCCATAGGCTCTGCACACTGTTTACCCAGGTTCCAGGCACTTTTTCCCCGCTTCTTAATAGCTGTCATGTGCCCTGGGAGTGCCATAGGCTCTGCACACTGTTTACCCAGGTTCCAGGCACTTTTCCCCCTTTCTTAATAGCTGTCATGTGCCCTGGGAGTGCCATAGGCTCTGCACACTGTTTACCCAGGTTCCAGGCACTTTTTCCCCGCTTCTTAATAGCTGTCATGTGCCCTGGGAGTGCCATAGGCTCTGCACACTGTTTACCCAGGTACAGGCACTTTTTCCCCGCTTTTTAATAGCTGTCATGTGCCCTGGGAGTGCCATAGGCTCTGTAGACTGTTTACCCAGGTTCCAGGCACTTTTTCCCCGCTTTTAATAGCTGGCATGTGCCCTGGGAGTGCCATAGGCTGTGCAGACTGTTTACCCAGGTTCCAGGCTCTTTTTCCCCGCTTTTTAATAGCTGTCATGTGCCCTGGGAGTGCCATAGGCTCTTTAGACTGTTTACCCAGGTTCCAGGCACTTTTTCCCGGCTTTTTAATAGCTGTCATGTGCCCTGGGAGTGCCATAGGCTCTGCACACTGTTTACCCAGGTTCCAGGCTCTTTTTCCCCGCTTTTTAATAGCTGTCATGTGCCCTGGGAGTGCCATAGGCTGTGCACACTGTTTACCCAGGATCCAGGCTCTTTTTCCCCGCTTCTTAATAGCTGTCATGTGCCCTGGGAGTGCCATAGGCTGTGCACACTGTTTACCCAGGTTCCAGGCTCTTTTTCCCCGCTTTTTAATAGCTGTCATGTGCCCTGGGAGTGCCATAGGCTCTGCACACTGTTTACCCAGGTTCCAGGCACTTTTCCCCCGCTTCTTAATAGCTGTCATGTGCCCTGGGAGTGCCATAGGCTGTGCACACTGTTTACCCAGGTTACAGGCACTTTTCCCCGCTTCTTAATAGCTGTCATGTGCCCTGGGAGTGCCATAGGCTCTGTAGACTGTTTACCCAGGTTCCAGGCACTTTTTCCCCGCTTTTTAATAGCTGTCATGTGCCCTGGGAGTGCCATAGGCTGTGCACACTGTTTACCCAGGTTCCAGGCTCTTTTTCCCCGCTTTTTAATAGCTGTCATGTGCCCTGGGAGTGCCATAGGCTCTGTAGACTGTTTACCCAGGATCCAGGCTCTTTTTCCCCGCTTCTTAATAGCTGTCATGTGCCCTGGGAGTGCCATAGGCTGTGCACACTGTTTACCCAGGTTCCAGGCTCTTTTTCCCCGCTTTTTAATAGCTGTCATGTGCCCTGGGAGTGCCATAGGCTGTGCAGACTGTTTACCCAGGTTACAGGCACTTTTTCCCCGCTTCTTAATAGCTGTCATGTGCCCTGGGAGTGCCATAGGCTCTGCACACTGTTTACCCAGGTTCCAGGCTCTTTTTCCCCGCTTTTTAATAGCTGTCATGTGCCCTGGGAGTGCCATAGGCTGTGCACACTGTTTACCCAGGATTCAGGCTCTTTTTCCCCGCTTTTAATAGCTGTCATGTGCCCTGGGAGTGCCATAGGCTCTGCACACTGTTTACCCAGGTTCCAGGCACTTTTCCCCCGCTTCTTAATAGCTGTCATGTGCCCTGG
>JASDAP010000048.1:35000-37074 GCA_031216635.1 Dissostichus eleginoides
GGAGGTGTGAAATAACCTAAGTGCCCACATTAGGGAGACATGCTGGAGGTCATTAGTCCGTCCTTTGGTGGTCTGTGAGCCGCCAAAGAGAGGTGATTTTCCCGGTCTCTGTCCTGGGTTTAAAAAAAAAGCTTACAGCACCGGGTATTCCCAGGCGGTCTCCCATCCAAGTACTGACCCGGCCCGACCCTGCTTAGCTTCCGAGATCGGACGAGATCGGGCGTGATCAGGGTGGTATGGCCGTAAGCAAAGGGTTTGGAGGTACATTGGCTTCTCATAGCTGGTTCAGAGAGAGGGGCCGGAGGTCTCAGGGCCGAGTTTGGGTGCCGAGAGGCGGACTGCCCACCTCCATGTCGATGCCCAGCAGCTGGGGGTGGGATGCTGCAGGGGGGGCCTGCTGAAGGTTCCGGGCTGAGCTGTGAGCCTGTCTCCACACCTCTTCAGCACCTGGGAGCTCTCCGTGGTCCTGGAGAGGCATTTTCAGGCTTCTCTCTGCACTTTTTCCCCTGCAAATGAATTTTAATGGATACTTTTAGATGTAAATGGTTTGTTGTATCCTTACTATGGGTCTCTGAAACAATCAGACTCTTACCACACCGTTATCAGAGTTTTAGCAGAGTTTTATCCGACTTTTAGCACTCTTTTCCCCGCAGAAACTAGTTTAAATCACCGCTGTCACTACTGTGGGGACTTGGGAATGTACCTGTGTCTGGTGCGGAGCCTCCCTGGCCTTAAATCCACGATTTGCCATTTTTTATGCATGTTTTACTGTTAATGCACTGTGCTCATGTGGGGTGAAGTGCCCTCCTGTGGGGAAACATGGGAACTGCACTTAAATCACTTTGTGCTTTTTAACCGGTTTAAAATAGTTTTAAAATACACGCTGCCGTAGAAATGTTTTTAATCATTATTACCGTTATTAGGGGGCTGCATGAACACTTTCCCCACCTTTCAAACCCTTTTCCTGGGTTGAAAAGGCAGCTGCGTGGTCTGCACTCTGGGTTCACTCTGCCTCTATTTTAACCAGGATCCAAGCTCTTTTTTCTGGCTTTTTAATAGCTGTCATGTGCCCTGGGAGTCCCACAACTGTGCACACTGTTTACCCAGGTTCCAGGCACTTTTTCCCCGCTTCTTAATAGCTGTCATGTGCCTGGGAGTGCCATAGGCTGTGCACACTGTTTACCCAGGTTCCAGGCTCTTTTTCCCCGTTTTTAATAGCTGTCATGTGCCCTGGGAGTGCCATAGGCTGTGCACACTGTTACCCAGGTTCCAGGCTCTTTTTCCCCGCTTTTAATAGCTGTCATGTGCCCTGGGAGTGCCATAGGCTGTGCACACTGTTTACCCAGGTTCCAGGCTCTTTCCCCGCTTCTTAATAGCTGTCATGTGCCCTGGGAGTCCATAGGCTGCACACTGTTTACCCAGGTTCCAGGCACTTTTTCCCCGCTTTTTAATAGCTGTCATGTGCCCTGGGAGTGCCATAGGCTGTGCACACTGTTACCAGGTTCCAGGCTCTTTTTCCCCGCTTTTAAAGCTGTCATGTGCCCTGGGAGTGCCATAGGCTGTGCACACTGTTTACCCAGGATCCAGGCTCTTTCCCCCCGCTTCTTAATAGCTGTCATGTGCCCTGGGAGTGCCATAGGCTGTGCACACTGTTTACCCAGGATCCAGGCTCTTTCCCCGCTTCTTAATAGCTGTCATGTGCCCTGGGAGTGCCATAGGCTGTGCACACTGTTTACCCAGGTTCCAGGCTCTTTTTCCCCGCTTCTTAATAGCTGTCATGTGCCCTGGGAGTGCCACACACTGTGCACACTGTTTACCCAGGATCCAGGCTCTTTTCCCCCGCTTTTTAATAGCTGTCATGTGCCCTGGGAGTCCACCACTGTGCACACTGTTTACCAGGTTCCAGGCACTTTTCCCGGCTTTTTAATAGCTGTCATGTGCCCTGGGAGTGCCATAGGCTCTGCACACTGTTTACCCAGGTTCCAGGCACTTCCCGCTTTTTAATAGCTGTCATGTGCCCTGGGAGTGCCATAGGCGCACACTGTTACCAGGTTCCAGGCTCTTTTTCCCGCTT
>JASDAP010000049.1:0-2500 GCA_031216635.1 Dissostichus eleginoides
AGGTTATTTCACACCTCCAGGAGAGAGACGGTAAATGCGCCTCTATTTGCCCGCTCACAGACCCCAAAGGACGGCTGGAGACCTCCAGCATGTCTCCCTAATGTGGGCACTTAGGTTATTTCACACCTCCAGGAGAGAGACCGGTAAATGCGCCTCTATTTGCCCGCTCACAGACCACCAAAGGACGGACTAATGACCTCCAGCATCTCCCTAATGTGGGCACTTAGGTTATTTCACACCTCCAGGAGAGAGACCGGTAAATGCGCCTCTATTTGCCCGCTCACAGACCACCAAAGGACGGACTAATGACCTCCAGCATGTCTCCCTAATGTGGGCACTTAGGTTATTTCACACCTCCAGGAGAGAGACCGGTAAATGCGCCTCTATTTGCCCGCTCACAGACCACCAAAGGACGGACTAATGACCTCCAGCATGTCTCCCTAATGTGGGCACTTAGGTTATTTCACACCTCCAGGAGAGAGACCGGTAAATGCGCCTCTATTTGCCCGCTCACAGACCACCAAAGGACGGACTAATGACCTCCAGCATGTCTCCCTAATGTGGGCACTTAGGTTATTTCACACCTCCAGGAGAGAGACCGGTAAATGCGCCTCTATTTGCCCGCTCACAGACCACCAAAGGACGGACTAATGACCTCCAGCACGTCTCCCTAATGTGGGCACTTAGGTTATTTCACACCTCCAGGAGAGAGACCGGTAAATGCGCCTCTATTTGCCCGCTCACAGACCACCAAAGGACGGACTAATGACCTCCAGCATGTCTCCCTAATGTGGGCACTTAGGTTATTTCACACCTCCAGGAGAGAGACGGTAAATGCGCCTCTATTTGCCCGCTCACAGACCACCAAAGGACGGACTAATGACCTCCAGCATGTCTCCCTAATGTGGGCACTTAGGTTATTTCACACCTCCAGGAGAGAGACCGGTAAATGCGCCTCTATTTGCCCGCTCACAGACCACCAAAGGACGGACTAATGACCTCCAGCATGTCTCCCTAATGTGGGCACTTAGGTTATTTCACACCTCCAGGAGAGAGACCGGTAAATGCGCCTCTATTTGCCCGCTCACAGACCACCAAAGGACGGACTAATGACCTCCAGCACGTCTCCCTAATGTGGGCACTTAGGTTATTTCACACCTCCAGGAGAGAGACCGGTAAATGCGCCTCTATTTGCCCGCTCACAGACCACCAAAGGACGGACTAATGACCTCCAGCACGTCTCCCTAATGTGGGCACTTAGGTTATTTCACACCTCCAGGAGAGAGACCGGTAAATGCGCCTCTATTTGCCCGCTCACAGACCACCAAAGGACGGACTAATGACCTCCAGCATGTCTCCCTAATGTGGGCACTTAGGTTATTTCACACCTCCAGGAGAGAGACCGGTAAATGCGCCTCTATTTGCCCGCTCACAGACCACCAAAGGACGGACTAATGACCTCCAGCACGTCTCCCTAATGTGGGCACTTAGGTTATTTCACACCTCCAGGAGAGAGAGCGGTAAATGCGCCTCTATTTGCCCGCTCACAGACCACCAAAGGACGGACTAATGACCTCCAGCACGTCTCCCTAATGTGGGCACTTAGGTTATTTCACACCTCCAGGAGAGAGAGCGGTAAATGCGCCTCTATTTGCCCGCTCACAGACCACCAAAGGACGGACTAATGACCTCCAGCACGTCTCCCTAATGTGGGCACTTAGGTTATTTCACACCTCCAGGAGAGAGACGGTAAATGCGCCTCTATTTGCCCGCTCACAGACCACCAAAGGACGGACTAATGACCTCCAGCACGTCTCCCTAATGTGGGCACTTAGGTTATTTCACACCTCCAGGAGAGAGACCGGTAAATGCGCCTCTATTTGCCCGCTCACAGACCACCAAAGGACGGACTAATGACCTCCAGCATGTCTCCCTAATGTGGGCACTTAGGTTATTTCACACCTCCAGGAGAGAGACCGGTAAATGCGCCTCTATTTGCCCGCTCACAGACCACCAAAGGACGGACTAATGACCTCCAGCACGTCTCCCTAATGTGGGCACTTAGGTTATTTCACACCTCCAGGAGAGAGAGGTAAATGCGCCTCTATTTGCCCGCTCACAGACCACCAAAGGACGGACTAATGACCTCCAGCACGTCTCCCTAATGTGGGCACTTAGGTTATTTCACACCTCCAGGAGAGAGACCGGTAAATGCGCCTCTATTTGCCCGCTCACAGACCACCAAAGGACGGACTAATGACCTCCAGCACGTCTCCCTAATGTGGGCACTTAGGTTATTTCACACCTCCAGGAGAGAGAGCGGTAAATGCGCCTCTATTTGCCCGCTCACAGACCACCAAAGGACGGACTAATGACCTCCAGCACGTCTCCCTAATGTGGGCACTTAGGTTATTTCACACCTCCAGGAGAGAGACGGTAAATGCGCCTCTATTTGCCCGCTCACAGACCACCAAAGGACGGACTAATGACCTCCAGCACG
>JASDAP010000049.1:12500-18373 GCA_031216635.1 Dissostichus eleginoides
GGTAGTTTGAAATGGATGAATGAATTTTTTCGACGGAGAAGCGGAAATGAAGCCCCGGACCTTTTTCCCCTTCTCCGTTGCGACTTGCAACGGAGAAGGGGAAAAAGCGCCGAAGGGTTGAGCTTTTCATTTCCCCTTCTCCGTGGGCACTTAGTCGTTTTTTCAGAATTTTTTCAAAACTTCATTTTTGTTATTTTAAGATATAATTAACCATTTTCTTCACTTTTTTCTTCTTTCCACGGGTGGGGGCGCATGGCAGGCAGCCTATGAACACCCAAATTCGGCCTGGAACCTCCAGGATGTGTGGGCTAAGCTCCATAAACTGACAGAATCACCCAGAAATGTCACTTTCCTACCCCAGAAATATATCATACAAATACATTTCATTAGTATGGGACTCCCAGGGCACATGACAGCTATTAAGAAGCGGGGAAAAGTGCCTGGAACCTGGGTAAACAGTGTGCAGAGCCTATGGCACTCCCAGGGCACATGACAGCTATTAAAAGCGGGGAAAAAGTGCCTGGAACCTGGGTAAACAGTGTGCACAGCCTATGGCACTCCCAGGGCACATGACAGCTATTAAAAGCGGGGGAAAAAGTGCCTGGAACCTGGGTAAACAGTGTACAGAGCCTATGGCACTCCCAGGGCACATGACAGCTATTAAAAGCGGGGAAAAAGTGCCTGGAACCTGGGTAAACAGTGTGCAGAGCCTATGGCACTCCCAGGGCACATGACAGCTATTAAAAGCGGGGAAAAGTGCCTGGAACCTGGGTAAACAGTGTGCAGAGCCTATGGCACTCCCAGGGCACATGACAGCTATTAAAAGCGGGGGAAAAGTGCCTGGAACCTGGGTAAACAGTGTGCAGCCTATGGCACTCCCAGGGCACATGACAGCTATTAAGAAGCGGGGAAAAGTGCCTGGAACCTGGGTAAACAGTGTGCACAGCCTATGGCACTCCCAGGGCACATGACAGCTATTAAGAAGCGGGGGAAAAGAGCCTGGAACCTGGGTAAACAGTGTGCACAGCCTATGGCACTCCCAGGGCACATGACAGCTATTAAAAGCGGGGGAAAGAGCCTGGAACCTGGGTAAACAGTGTGCACAGCCTATGGCACTCCCAGGGCACATGACAGCTATTAAGAAGCGGGGAAAAAGAGCCTGGAACCTGGGTAAACAGTCTGCACAGCCTATGGCACTCCCAGGGCACATGACAGCTATTAAGAAGCGGGGAAAAAGAGCCTGAACCTGGGTAAACAGTCTGCACAGCCTATGGCACTCCCAGGGCACATGACAGCTATTAAGAAGCGGGGAAAAAGAGCCTGAACCTGGGTAAACAGTGTGCAGAGCCTATGGCACTCCCAGGGCACATGACAGCTATTAAGAAGCGGGGAAAAAGAGCCTGGAACCTGGGTAAACAGTGTGCAGAGCCTATGGCACTCCCAGGGCACATGACAGCTATTAAAAGCGGGGAAAAAGTGCCTGGAACCTGGGTAAACAGTGTGCACAGCCTATGGCACTCCCAGGGCACATGACAGCTATTAAGAAGCGGGGAAAAAGTGCCTGGAACCTGGGTAAACAGTCTGCACAGCCTATGGCACTCCCAGGGCACATGACAGCTATTAAGAAGCGGGGAAAAAGTGCCTGGAACCTGGGTAAACAGTGTGCACAGCCTATGGCACTCCCAGGGCACATGACAGCTATTAAGAAGCGGGGAAAAAGTGCCTGGAACCTGGGTAAACAGTGTGCAGAGCCTATGGCACTCCCAGGGCACATGACAGCTATTAAAAGCGGGGAAAAAGAGCCTGGAACCTGGGTAAACAGTGTGCAGAGCCTATGGCACTCCCAGGGCACATGACAGCTATTAAAAGCGGGGAAAAAGTGCCTGGAACCTGGGTAAACAGTGTGCACAGCCTATGGCACTCCCAGGGCACATGACAGCTATTAAAAGCGGGGAAAAAGTGCCTGGAACCTGGGTAAACAGTCTGCACAGCCTATGGCACTCCCAGGGCACATGACAGCTATTAAGAAGCGGGGAAAAAGCCTGGAACCTGGGTAAACAGTGCACAGCCTATGGCACTCCCAGGGCACATGACAGCTATTAAGAAGCGGGGAAAAAGTGCCTGGAACCTGGGTAAACAGTGTGCAGAGCCTATGGCACTCCCAGGGCACATGACAGCTATTAAAAGCGGGGAAAAAGTGCCTGGAACCTGGGTAAACAGTGTGCAGAGCCTATGGCACTCCCAGGGCACATGACAGCTATTAAGAAGGGGGAAAAAGTGCCTGGAACCTGGGTAAACAGTGTGCACAGCCTATGGCACTCCCAGGGCACATGACAGCTATTAAGAAGGGGGAAAAAGTGCCTGGAACCTGGGTAAACAGTGTGCAGAGCCTATGGCACTCCCAGGGCACATGACAGCTATTAAGAAGCGGGGGAAAAAGTGCCTGGAACCTGGGTAAACAGTGTGCAGAGCCTATGGCACTCCCAGGGCACATGACAGCTATTAAGAAGCGGGGAAAAGTGCCTGGAACCTGGGTAAACAGTGTGCAGAGCCTATGGCACTCCCAGGGCACATGACAGCTATTAAGAAGCGGGGGAAAAGTGCCTGGAACCTGGGTAAACAGTGTGCAGAGCCTATGGCACTCCCAGGGCACATGACAGCTATTAAGAAGCGGGGAAAAAGTGCCTAACCTGGGTAAACAGTGTGCAGCCTATGGCACTCCCAGGGCACATGACAGCTATTAAGAAGCGGGGAAAAGTGCCTGAACCTGGGTAAACAGTGTGCACAGCCTATGGCACTCCCAGGGCACATGACAGCTATTAAAAGCGGGGAAAAAGAGCCTGGAACCTGGGTAAACAGTGTGCACAGCCTATGGCACTCCCAGGGCACATGACAGCTATTAAGAAGCGGGGAAAAAGCCTGGAACCTGGGTAAACAGTGTGCACAGCCTATGGCACTCCCAGGGCACATGACAGCTATTAAAAGCGGGGGAAAAGAGCCTGGAACCTGGGTAAACAGTGTGCACAGCCTATGGCACTCCCAGGGCACATGACAGCTATTAAAAGGGGGAAAAAGTGCCTGGAACCTGGGTAAACAGTGTGCACAGCCTATGGCACTCCCAGGGCACATGACAGC
Organism: Dissostichus eleginoides; assembly: GCA_031216635.1. Classification (NCBI taxonomy): domain Eukaryota; kingdom Metazoa; phylum Chordata; class Actinopteri; order Perciformes; family Nototheniidae; genus Dissostichus; species Dissostichus eleginoides. The sequence goes on from JASDAP010000049.1 coordinate 15,636, forward strand.
TATTAAGCGGGGAAAAGTGCCTGGAACCTGGGTAAACAGTGTGCACAGCCTATGGCACTCCCAGGGCACATGACAGCTATTAAAAGCGGGGAAAAAGTGCCTAACCTGGGTAAACAGTGTGCACAGCCTATGGCACTCCCAGGGCACATGACAGCTATTAAGAAGCGGGGGAAAAAGTGCCTGGAACCTGGGTAAACAGTGTGCACAGCCTATGGCACTCCCAGGGCACATGACAGCTATTAAAAGCGGGGAAAAAGAGCCTGGAACCTGGGTAAACAGTGTGCACAGCCTATGGCACTCCCAGGGCACATGACAGCTATTAAGAAGCGGGGAAAAAGAGCCTGGAACCTGGGTAAACAGTGTGCACAGCCTATGGCACTCCCAGGGCACATGACAGCTATTAAGAAGCGGGGGGAAAAAGAGCCTGGAACCTGGGTAAACAGTGTGCACAGCCTATGGCACTCCCAGGGCACATGACAGCTATTAAAAAGCGGGGAAAAAGAGCCTGGAACCTGGGTAAACAGTGTGCACAGCCTATGGCACTCCCAGGGCACATGACAGCTATTAAAAAGCGGGGGAAAAAGTGCCTGGAACCTGGGTAAACAGTCTGCACAGCCTATGGCACTCCCAGGGCACATGACAGCTATTAAGAAGCGGGGAAAAAGAGCCTGGAACCTGGGTAAACAGTGTGCACAGCCTATGGCACTCCCAGGGCACATGACAGCTATTAAAAAGCGGGGAAAAGTGCCTGGAACCTGGGTAAACAGTGTGCAGAGCCTATGGCACTCCCAGGGCACATGACAGCTATTAAAAGCGGGGAAAAAGTGCCTGGAACCTGGGTAAACAGTGTGCAGAGCCTATGGCACTCCCAGGGCACATGACAGCTATTAAGAAGCGGGGGAAAAGAGCCTGGAACCTGGGTAAACAGTGTGCAGAGCCTATGGCACTCCCAGGGCACATGACAGCTATTAAAAGCGGGGGAAAAAGAGCCTGGAACCTGGGTAAACAGTGTGCAGAGCCTATGGCACTCCCAGGGCACATGACAGCTATTAAAAGCGGGGAAAAGAGCCTGGAACCTGGGTAAACAGTGTGCACAGCCTATGGCACTCCCAGGGCACATGACAGCTATTAAGAAGCGGGGGGAAAAGAGCCTGGAACCTGGGTAAACAGTGTGCACAGCCTATGGCACTCCCAGGGCACATGACAGCTATTAAAAGCGGGGAAAAAGAGCCTGGAACCTGGGTAAACAGTGTGCACAGCCTATGGCACTCCCAGGGCACATGACAGCTATTAAGAAGCGGGGGAAAAAGTGCCTGGAACCTGGGTAAACAGTGTGCACAGCCTATGGCACTCCAGGGCACATGACAGCTATTAAAAGCGGGGGAAAAGTGCCTGGAACCTGGGTAAACAGTGTGCAGAGCCTATGGCATCCCAGGGCACATGACAGCTATTAAAAAGCGGGGAAAAAGTGCCTGGAACCTGGGTAAACAGTGTGCAGAGCCTATGGCACTCCCAGGGCACATGACAGCTATTAAGAAGCGGGGAAAAAGAGCCTGGAACCTGGGTAAACAGTGTGCAGAGCCTATGGCACTCCCAGGGCACATGACAGCTATTAAAAGCGGGGGAAAAGTGCCTGGAACCTGGGTAAACAGTGTGCAGAGCCTATGGCACTCCCAGGGCACATGACAGCTATTAAGAAGCGGGGGAAAAAGAGCCTGGAACCTGGGTAAACAGTGTGCACAGCCTATGGCACTCCCAGGGCACATGACAGCTATTAAGAAGCGGGGAAAAAGAGCCTGGAACCTGGGTAAACAGTGTGCAGAGGCCTATGGCACTCCCAGGGCACATGACAGCTATTAAGAAGCGGGGGGAAAAGAGCCTGGATCCTGGGTAACAGTGTGCACAGCCTATGGCACTCCCAGGGCACATGACATATTAAAAAGCGGGGAAAAGAGCCTGGAACCTGGGGAAACAGTGTGCACCTATGGCACTCCCAGGGCACATGACAGCTATTAAGAAGCGGGGAAAAAGAGCCTGGAACCTGGGGTAAACAGTTGCACAGCCTATGGCACTCCCAGGGCACATGACAGCTATTAAAAAGCGGGGAAAAGAGCCTGGAACCTGGGGTAAACAGTCTGCACACAGCCTATGGCACTCCCAGGGCACATGACAGCTATTAAGAAGCGGAGAAAAAGTGCCTGGAACCTGGGTAAACAGTGTGCAGAGCCTATGGCACTCCCAGGGCACATGACAGCTATTAAAAAGCGGGAAAAAGAGCCTGGAACCTGGGTAAAACAGTGTGCACAGCCTATGGCACTCCCAGGGCACATGACGCTATTAAAAGCGGGGAAAAAAGTGCCTGGAACCATGGGTAAACAGTGTGCAGAGCCTATGGCACTCCCAGGGCACATGACAGCTATTAAGAAGCGGGGAAAAAGAGCCTGGACTGGGTAAACAGTCTGCACAGCCTATGGCACTCCCAGGGCACATGACAGCTATTAAAAGGGGGGAAAAAGAGCCTGGAACCTGGGTAAACAGTGTCAGAGCCTATGGCACTCCCAGGGCACATGACAGCTATTAAAAAGCGGGGAAAAAAGAGCTGGAACCTGGGTAAACAAGTGTGCACAGCCTATGGCACTCCCAGGGCACATGACAGCTATTAAAAGCGGGGAGGAAAAAGAGCCTGGAACCTGGGTAAACAGTGTGAGCATGTGGGACTCCCAGGCACATGACAGCTA